>JAFMOC010000020.1:982500-1495000 GCA_019802505.1 Corydoras sp. C115
ACAGAAGCAAAATCACACTCACACCAGTTTTCTTTAATACACTGCTACTACACTATAGATGTAGAAGCCAAATAAGTATTTGGACAATGTGAAAATGAACAGCAGTGCTGAAGGTGACTCTGGAGCTGGCACTCGTACTAAACCCCACAGCTCTTGTTCAACCAACATCCAGCTTTGATCAGCTAAAATGAGAGCTTTCTTTTGTGTGTTTAATATTAATTAGGGATTTCTCTTAATTAGGAATAACACAGAGTACTTAAAACTGATCAACTCCATGAGCAAATGTATGGCTTCATCTAAAAAATTACATCTAAGGTCATTAGCACTTGCAAAGGAGCCTTACATTATTTTTTTAAATGCACCTTGGGTGAGACAACAACAAATATACAACATAAAATACAAATGTATATGATACATTTGTATATATCCTTTATGTAAATGCTTGTATGTCACTGTAACAAAACAAAAAAATATAATCAATGCAGACAGAACAGTTATTTCAATGATATACATAATTAATAGCTTTTTAAACGTTTGCGTTTCTTAGCAAGGCCTTTAAAATGCACACAAAATGCAGATGATGAACAGATGATGTGTCTCAATTCTTCCCCCAATGTCAGACCATTAAATGCTTAGAGAAACTGACCATTTAGGCTTATTTCGCAGATAAAGGCAAGTGAAAAGTGACGTGAAGTCAAGTGAAGGCACTGACTTGACTATGAACTCATGGAGTCAAATGTAAAACAATCTAATCGACAGATAAAGCTTTGCCAAAACTGGGTCATACAACAGAACATTAAACAAATCACACATCACACCTAAAAGATAATGATAAAAAAAGACAAGAATACAAGTTTAGTAGCGGCTCATTCAAGTTCCAGACCTCAGTTCAACTGAAATGCTGTGGTGGAGCTGTTTTCAAACGAATGCCCTTAAAATTCAATTAGTTTAACAAAAAATACATTTAAAAGAGCCTTCTTCTAGAATCAATGAAACTTTTTCTGGTCTCCAATTAAGGAAGACCTTTTTTTATGGACTACAATAGATGTTTTATTATGTCCTAATATATAAAATCATAGAATTCAAAGATTGTGTTTGTTTTTTCCTTAATTTTTAATCAAATCTTTTGAAGTTCAAGATGTATCTTTGTGTTTCTCCACGGTACATTAAAGTGGGCAAACATTCATGTTCTTCTGTATTAGTCAGGTCAAAATCTTTGGTTCCCTCTGTTTGTAAGACAGCATCTCTAAATCTATTCATTGTTGTACAAGACATATATTTGGCAGTCACTCGTTAAGAAGGCAACAACTGAAGAATGTCTGTTTCTGAAAATAGTTAGATGTACTTAAATTCTGAGCAGCTGTGCATTTGTGAGACGAAATCCTGTTTCTTATTTCTTGTATATAAATCAAGGATCATGTAAGTAACACATTGATATCATTATTAATCGGATATAACAGGTTCCTGATAGGAAATGACCAATAATTAATCAAATTAATGACCAATAATTAATAAATTCTCTAGGATGCAATTTCAAGTAATTAAAAGACAACAATATCCAGCGGTAACATTAAGTAATAAGTGATGGTAAACTTTTGACTGCTGGTGTGTTTATCCTTGTGACTCTGCACTTCTAAGCCAGTTCCCCCCTGACAATTGAATGCTAATTAGAAAAAATTACCATATGTCCTTTAACTTAGTAGCTTTTGTCCTTAAGATTATGCAAGTATATTAATCACAGCACATTCAATAAGCAGAGCATGTGTGAGGTCATGTACTGATGTAAGACAAGAACTAGTTAAGAATCAATATTCCAATTCATTTCAAAGGTGAGGTTAGGACTTTGACATCAGAGTCTTCCAAACCAATTCTTTACATATTATAACAAAAGAAGGCATGGCCACATAGTAAACAAATGTAGTCCTTTAACTAAGATTTAAATGACGATCTGACCACATTTTATGAGGAAAGGCATCATGACCTGAGTTGACCTGAGGCTTTATCCTTCCAGAGATGGTAACTCCAAAATCGAGGCGTTTGGTGAGAGGAGCATGAGAATAAACACACTATTGTTCACTGCAGGGGAAAATATGGACTTAATAAACAATGGCGTACATGTTTTTATATCATCGTCTCTCGTTTTGTCGGCAATCAGAGCTTAAATTGGCAGATTCTCTTCATCTGTTCCTCTCCCAGTGTCACGGTTCCAGACGTACAGCTGCTTATGTCGTTTCCTATCGATTTCTTGTTGACCTCCTAGCGAGCATTTGATCATCCAATAACTCTGGCAGTAACATGTTCCGTATAGCCATCTAATCAAATCCCTCACCATCTCCCCTCTCCCTGAGAAGAAATCAAACGCTGACATGTCATAAACCACGACAGCCTGCGTCTGCACCCAAATTTACGATTAAACTGGGATAAACAGAAATGCTGATGTAAGATTGCGGGTTTTAAATGAAGAACCCACACTGAGATCAATAACATGCTACATTACCACAGTACTGTCAGAAATATAATTCTCACATACATCCATGAATAGAAATCAAACCCCAAAATATGTGGACACCCCCTTTTTGAGATTAAGTTTCTTTAGGCCAATAGTGATGCTTTTGTAGATAAATGTATGCTTCCAAGATGTAACAATAGTTTGATAGTGCCTTTTGTTTCAGCTTTACTGTGTTCAAAATCAGGTAAATAAAACTGAGTCGGAAGAATTATTGGAAGTCACACAATTTTGCTTAACATTAGTTACCCTTCTGGCCTTACAAATGACTGACTCATTTGAGTTGTTATAGGTCTAATGAAGATAAATGAATCACAATTAATTAGGATTGTAATGGTAAAGTCCTGTTATGGTTCAAGTTTCTTCGTCTACATAATCTTTTCATAGGGTATTATGTCTTGTGCTGGAATGAGTGCATCGGATGCCACATCAGCATTTTTAGGCACTGTATGCACTTAGTGGCTACATTTTTAGATGCGTATAATCACATAAGTGTAAACGTTTGGGCAAAACAAATCAGCTGAATCCAAAAATCGCAAATTACACAACATGGAAAAATGTATACGGACACATTGTTTGGAAAGTCTTCTTATGAAATTTTGAATTGTGTCTGTTTATATTTTGCTTATTGTCAAGAAGAGTATTTGTGAGGTCAGACAGTAATGTTGGATGAGATGGTCTGGCATTGCAGTCTATGTTTTAGTTCATCTTAAGAGTGTTAGAAAGGGTTGAGTTCAGGGCTTTTTTGCAGCCCGTAAAGTACTTTCACCCCTAACTCACCCAATCATGAATATACTGTATGTACCTTGCTTTGTGCCCTGGAGCATAACAATGCTGGGACAAGGGCATGTCCCATATGGCTTTTCTAAATGTATTGTCCAAAATGTATGGCTTTGCACTGGACTTCACTTCTGGCAATGAGACTACAACACACCTGCATTTATAGATTGTGTATCCTAGTACTTTCTTCCACCTGTGTATGAAGCTTTTAATGGTCCTAATAACAAATCTTAAATCAGAATTTTAAAAATAATAGGAAAATGCCCTCCTTACATTTGTACCACTGTTAGCAGATATCTAAATAAATTATTTAATCTAAAGAAAAATCACAGGTAGACATGACTTTATACTTTCTTTACCAAAGTAATCCTTTATTTGGTATTGTGTAAATTTGTTCGGTCTGAAAATAAACAAAAATAAAAAAGTTTTTAATCCTGCAAATTTTCTGACTAATGATTTGTTGTTAGGGCAATTGAAAGCTTAATATTCCAGAGTTATGGATTCAGTATATTTTTTTCTTTTATCCAGTTTCCCTTTGTCTATTATTTTTTAACACTTGTATTATAATTAGATGACTGCAATGCTACAAACAGGACAGCATCCAAGTATGATCTTATTGTCCTGTCAGTATAAATGGTGGCGAGGGTATGCGTTTTTTTTTTTTTTTTTTTTTTTTTGGTTGACTAGCTTACCTGCAAGTTTCATTTGCATGTATAAACACCCCGGTTCTTTTTTTTCTCAGCTTCACTACAGATCTAATTCATTTAACCGTTGGCTTTGATGGCCTGCTCGAGGTGTTTGTGATTTATGTAAATGTTTATTTACTTGATGTATTTTGCATTTAGCATCAGCAGGGCAGGCATTCCAGTATAAATGCTAGTAGAAATTTTTTGTAATTATTTTCTGCTGAACGTGTTTTGGGCAGATGGATCTCATATGACGCCACTTCAGAATGATTTAATTTCAAATCCCTTTCAAGTTTACAAACAGAGGAAATGAAAGGAAATAAACTGGACCAGTTATTACAATCACACATTTGGCTTCATGTTCAGGTTTGGCTCCATTCTGTTTTATTTATGGCCTTGTGTTCTCCTCTGCTTGCTCTTTTTTTAAGTCATAACAAATCACACAGGGCTATGTGCTCCTCATGTTGGTGAAATGTAGTCAGAAACGTAAGGGAATGCTAATTCAGAACACATTCGGAACTCAGGGCTTTTCATCATGCTGCCATTTGATGAGGACGCGCGTACTTTGACAACCTGTTTGTGCTTAGAATTAGAAAGTTTGAATGTGTGCATCATCCTGTCTTATTTCCATATTTCGGAATATATTGTGATGCAACGGCAAGAAGCAGAGGCGCAGTAGAATCGTTCACCGCAGCATAAGTACTTTTAGGTAACAGTAAGGTAACAGGTAAGGTAACATTACCAATTAAAATATTGCAATATTGATCATCATGGGCAAATTTTAAAAGCAATCACCGGTTGTGTGTTTAAAGAGTCTATCTGTGTGACAGGCTTAATAATGAATGGCATACCGTATGTCCAAATTTTCAATGTCACTTAATTATCTGCCTTTGGTGAATTTATTAAACATTTTGTAGTTGTAGTCTCTTAACATAATAATTTTGTATCTTTGTAGTCTCTTAACATTCTATTCAAATCCATTTACTGAAATAAATATTTATATGGTCATGCACTTTGATACATAATGTATAATGTAGAGTCTTGCAATCACTATTAATATTAATGTCAAATGTTTAATGGGGTTAAAAATTGGGATATAATTTTATTACATCATTTAGTAAAATGGCTATTAGTTTGTTTGGAACTAACTGTAGACTAAAACTGTAGAAAAAAGATATACAAAAAAACTTGGTGGCACTATGATGGCAAAAAATAACAACCAAAAGATCTGATACTGAAGATTCATGTTAAGTTTTTAAAATTTGTTACTTATACTTTTCTAATAATAATTTTGTATCAGTTTGAAAATTGGCCAGATGAAATTCTACAATTAAATTTATATTATAGATGTGCAATTATGGGCGGCACGGTGGCTTAGTGGTCAGCACGTTCGCCTCTCAGCGCTAGGGATTCCTGGTTCGAATCCCCATCTGGGTGGAGTTTCCATGTTCTCCCCGTGTCTGCCTGGGTTTCCTCCGGGTTCTCCGGTTTCCTCCCACAGTCCAAAAACATGGATCAAGTCAATTGAATTCTCAAAAATTGCCCCATATAGAGTGTGTCTGTGTGAGTGAGTGGGTGCCCACCGATGGATTGGCACCCTGTCCTGGATCTGCCCAGCGCCCGAGACGTTCTCCCCTGGATGGGCATGGGGAACCCCACCGCGACCCTAATAGAGGATAAAGCAGGAGATAATGAATGAATGAATGTGCAATTATGCATTTAAGCGATTAACTATTGAGTTATTATTAAAGGACAAAAACTGACTGCACCTCTTGAAAATTGTCAGTTGAATTTTTTGTTTAGATTCTGCTTAACTGTAATTGGTGTAAATATTTTTTAGAAGCTAAAATTGTATTCATGTGAAATATATTTTGTTCAAAAAATCTTTAAGTATATAGCACAGGAATATAGCATGCAAAGCACTTGTGAAACTTAAGGATGTCTGATTACATCTGTCCGACTCAATGGATGCAAATAGCTCTTGCAGACATTAGCGCTTTAAAGAGTTGAAGCTAATTAAACATCTGCACCTACTTTCGAGTGCTGACATTAACATGCAACATGCACAGGGGAGCTCCCAAAATGCACCACCCTTCTCTGATTCATTTAAAATTACAGGATTTTCCAAGGGGGAACCTTTCTGTGTAAACACATTATGGTCATTACGATAATGAATGGTTTTAAATATTTAAAGAAGGCTACTAAATTTAGACAGTTACCACAGCTTTTGATGACTGGAGTAAACATGTTAATGAACTTCTGTTTATTTTCCTTTTTTATTAAAGTGGTATTTGTCTCCTCATTTACTCACCATTCTCACGCACAAGGTGAAACATTACATTTACTCACCACTTTCTGACATTTTCATCTTAATTATTTTAATTAAATGGTTGTCTAACGAGTTCAAACCACTGAAGTACTAATAAATTGTTGAGTAAAACATGTGCCATAGAAATAAAACACACTAAGCATGTACCTAATTACCGTTTTCTTTAACTAAAACATTTCCTTCACCAGCAGTAGGTGCAAAACAAAATCAGGGTCTGTATTAACTTTACAATTTTCAGCATTGTCAAATACATTATAGACACATCAGATTTTATGAAATATTAAGAAACTAACTGCGCCATTAAAATAGCAGTCCACCAAAGTCAGAGTGCATCAGGCTCTTAAAGGAAACAGCAAGTGACACACTGATTGGTGCACTGATTGCACATGACGCCCATATCACGCCCATGAATGAAGTTGTCAGGATGGCAAATACACACTGACACGCCTTAAATCAAACTGAGGGGTGGGCGGTTGACATGATGCAATGAGATAAACAGTTATGAGATCAATTAGCAATGAGCTAAACATTGCTAAAATAAAGCCCCATGTTCTAAATAACTGAAGTACAATAATTACAATTATTAACTAAAACAGATCCCATGCTGTTTGTTTGTTTTGCTTTTCACATATATATATACAACACACATATATATATATACAACACACTTCAATCTGTAGCTTAATAATGCCACATTACCTATTTTGTTTATGTGTCTAGTTCTTTCCATTGTTTACAAAAGGCTTATGCTTCTCTTTTAAGGTTTACATTCAACTCTCTGTTAAATGTGTAGGGCACTTCTTAATAGTTCTACATAAACTTGTCTTTTTTGTTTTACACCGTTTTTTACGACCGGTATCATAAACATTTCTTAATGCAGCTGTTGGATGTTGGATTTAAGCCATGGTTGAAAGCTTTTTTTTAGCAGAAAGCCTTCAGGTGAGTGATGTGTTCATCAGCAGCTCAGGTCAGACCTTCACTTCACCCTCTAATCCCTTATTGTCCTGCTGTCTGCAGGGGCACCATCAAAAATCTGCACTTTACCCACGTTCTGAAGAGAGGTCATGTAATGTGACCAAGCGCCGTATCCTCATGAGACCCCCACCCTACCCTTTTTGTTCTTTTAGCGGGACAATATTCTTTTTCTGCCTGTGAAAGAAAACCTGAATAAGACCTTACATTCCAAAAAAATCAGAAAGAAACAAAGCGTATTCAGGTCATTATAGAGGAAATAAAACAGACATGACTCCCACAAGATCTGAAAGTAACCTGAGTTGTTTCTGTAAAACAGACAAAGATATATATATATATATATATATATATATATATATATATATATATATATATATATATATATATATATATATATATGTGTGTGTGTGTGTGTGTGTGTGTGTGTGTGTGTATGTATACATTTATGTAGACTAATGTGCTACCGTGCTACAATACAGAAACCCAACAACAAACAACAACTGAACTGAAACTTGATGAAGATCAATTTAATGTTTGGTTACTTGATTGTTGAGTAAATCTCAGTGGTGGAGATTTTAGCAGGTGGATGATCAGTGCATGCTGGAACGTCTGGCAGGTCCTCATTGCTGCCGCATGAACAGATGTTTGATTCTTATGCTGATTGCTCATCCAAGCAAAATGATTAAAAGACTTTAAAAGGTCTTTGCCAGACGATTATGGGATGTCTCAAAGTTCGACCAGAGTAGAGGTTCTTAATCCGTCTCTTGAGAATGGAGGTGACTGATGTGGTAGTGTAGAAAACATCAAACAATATGAGTAATGGCAGTCTGACCCTAAGCCTAATTTGTCTGGCCATCCAGTATTGATTAACGCATCTAATTAGATGATAAATGGTGGACGAAATACTTCCTAATAGAGACTCTTTAGAAAAAATTGCAAATAAGCTTTTAGTTAATCTTTCAGGGAGCAATTATTCTACTTTAAACTGCTACAAAAATCTCTGCATGAATTATTATGAATACATTCAAGCGAGCCATTTAAGAAGTCCTAACCAAACAAGTCGTGTTAGTATAATGGAAAAATAAAATTACAACAACAACAACAACAACAACAACAACAACAACAATAAAAAACATTTCAATAAGCTTTTAGTCTGCAAATTACCTACTCAGTGTTAAAAGTGATTAGATATGATTTATAATATTAGTCTAATATTTTCGAGCATAAGAGTTTAAACATCCATCCATCCATTATCTTCTTCTTTATCCTCTATTAGGGTCGCGGGGGGGTTCCCCATGCCCATCCAGGGGAGAACGTCTCGGGCGCTGGGCAGATAGACCCAGGACAGGGCGCCAATCTATTGCTGGGCACACACTCACTCACACATACACACTCTATATGGGGCAATTTCGAGAATCCAATTGACCTTCAGCCATGATTTTGGACTGTGGGAGGAAACCGGAGAACCCGGAGGAAACCCACGCAGACACGGGGAGAACATGGAAACTCCACCAAGATTGGGATTCAAACTTGGGAATCCCTAGTGCTGAGGCGAATGTGCTAACCACTAAGTAACCATGCCGCCCATGAGTTTAAACATAAACACATAAAATATTTACAAAATGATTTAAATGCTATGCAAGAGAAAACCTCATTATTATAAAACCATAATGATATGTCTATTATCAAAATAGATATTTTAAAATAGGCTAAAATACAGGTGGACACAAGAATCAAAAACAAACACACAGAATATAAAAGAAAAGTACAAACAGACAGAAAAGTAAAAAGCAAAAACCCACAAAAGCCAAAAACTGAGTTACTGAGTAGTAAATTTAAAAGTATTATTTTGTAAACCAACTCAGCAGAGTGGACTGGAAAAAAGCAAAACAGCAGGAAGCTACAAAAACAATAAAAAAATTAACTCTAAGGAATACCTAACAGGTAAAGAACAGAGAACAGCACAAAATCACTCAGAACTCTGACTTGCTTGTAAGAGAGGAAGGAAGACCATGAGCCAGCAGGTAGAAGCATGACCTGAACAGACAGAACTCTAAACTATACAAATCAACCACAACCTGAAATGGAGGAGAGAGAAAATAAATGAGTTCAGAAATGTGGTATAACAATACTCAGACAGCTGTGTGATACATATAAGGAAATGGATTTCTTCTAAATGAATATACTGTAATGGTAACACAGTGGCATGGTGGTGCAAACTTATATATACAGTAAATCCAAAAGATGTGATCCTGGCAAACCTCAAAAAATAAAGAGCCTCATGATGGCTTTAGGGTTTCCATTCTCACTGTTCACTGTCCTGAGTTGGTTCGCAAAATAATTCCTTATTTTGACTTATATCTGGGGCACATTTGTACATTTGTACTTTTATACATTGCTTGGGAAAATACATCTTCATTTGTGGCCATCAAAAAGGTACACATAAATGTCATGACGTCTAATTATTAGCCTTAGAAAGCCCATTAGTGTGGATTTTACTGTGGATAGAAATGGGTTCCTATGGGTACCCCATTTGTCTGCAAGGGTATATATACCTTTACACCATTTGATTTACCAAAGTGCTAAAGAAATCTGATAAGTTCTGGTAAATCACTGTGTAACAACTTTATTCCAAACACATGTCTTCTTGTACGAGATCGAGGATGGTTTGCATGCAGTTTATATATTTTATACAACATCCGACATAACCCTGAGTTCAGGTCAAGACAAAGTTTCTGGATCAAATCCTTAACTGTCCACACAATACACATATAAAGTTGCAATTTTTACCTATAAATAAGATTTACAAAAACTGTTTTGCAGTTGTTAGGTTTGGATTAAGTGGCTCAATAAAATTACTATCAGGAGAGGTACTAAAGTGGGAATGAAATAAATAAAATCCAAAAATGAAATAAGTGCTTGTGCTGCAGAGGTACATCATTTTTCTACATGTGTTTGTTGCTGTTTTAAGGGCACTAAGCCGCATTACAGTTGCGTTTTAAGGCTATACATGATGTGTCATGTGATAAAAATCTGAGTTCAGGTTTTTGTACAGGATGGGAAAATGTCATGTAAGAGAAACTGAAATAAAATCACTTCTATGCAGCCGGATTACATTACATGAGCAGAGTGGATTTAAAGAAAGCCTGCAGGTGAGGGATGTGTTCACTTCACCCCTTAATCCCTTATTGTCCTGCTGTCTGCAGAAATGCAGACAAGCCACTCTCTGAAGAAAGGTCGAGTCTCTAAGAAGAAATAAAGGCTTAATATTTTACCTCCCTAGCTGAGTTTTAAAAAAACCTGCACAGAGACTTTGGCTGCATTTAAATTCACACTGGTTCATTATTTTGTATGTTAAGCATCAGTAAATAAAGAATTAATCAAAGTTAAACAACATCTACCAGGTTTATCCATTTTAATATCAAAAGTCATCTTTAAGGACTTGAAGCATAACTTAAATTTAATTTATTAATATAGAGCCTGGGCGGCACGGTGGCTTAGTGGTTAGCACGTTCGCCTCTCAGCACTAGGGATTCCCGGTTCGAATCCCCATCTGGGTGGAGTTTCTATGTTCTCCCCGTGTCTGCGTGGGTTTCCGGGTTCTCCGGTTTCCTCCCACTGTCCAAAAACATGGATCAAGTCAATTGAATTCTCAAAATTGCCCCGTATAGAGTGTGTCTGTGTGAGTAAGCTGCTATATAGAACCCTAGTGATCTTTACACATACAGTGCAACTTGGCATTGTAATAACTTGAAACATAACAATCAGTACTAAATTAATTTAATAAAATAAAGAAAAAATGTTCTTGGCATTAGATTTTAGAAATAAACCTTTATTTGAACCACCCTATTCTTTACTGTATTCACAATTCTAAATAATTTGTAGACCAACCTGAAGAATGAGTGCTGCTTAGAGTTAGGTGAAAGGGCTGACAGATGAGAAAGAATATTTAAACCATGAACGTTTCATAGTGCTGGTTTTCAGGTATAGAGCACATTTCTTGAGTTTTTATCTGCTGTGCTGGGGGAGATTTAGAATATGTGGAACTTGTGGGGTGGTGGATATAGCACCCCTTGTAGCAAGATGGTTCTAGGTGGGTAAATGGGTGGGCTGCCAGTGTCATATTTGTGTGGAGTTTGCATGCACACTAAAAGCCTCTAATTAAAAGGCATTGAATGGATGTAGTGTAACTGGTAACATGCGCAAACAATTCAGAACAAACCACTTTTTTAAAAATTACTTTTAAAATATAAAAAAAAATAGAAAACATGTTAAATGGTAAACTGCAGCCCACCAATCAAGGCTCTTGCACAGGTTTTCTTTTATGTTTATTCTGTATTACACATCATTTATTTTCCTTACAGTCATACTGAGACAATGGCTTTCACTAAACTGTCCCCACTGGGTTGGAAGCATTATGCAGGTGCTTGAGTTTATACACCTGAGGCAATGAATACAATGATCAAACAGATGTGTTTCAGTAATGTTTTCCGTGATTTGGATATAGAAACATCCAAGACTTGCTCAAAATTTCACTGTGCAGAGCTTTATCTCTCTTCATACAATGTTTTAATAAATGTTTAAATGATCAAATGTTTAGATGAAACCATTTTTTAATATTGAACTCTATATAAAGTAGTTCAAACTAGTTGCAAGAGTAGCATGGTTCTTATACACCAACATTTTTACTATACATTGTCTAATGACAATAATATCACAGTTAAAGGCACAAAACTATGTCTCATCTCATTTTCTTCCACTTAATCCTATACAATAGACTAAAGAATATGGGTTCCCTATGTCCATCTATGGGAGAACGTTTCAGACACTGGGGAGACACAGCCAGGACAGGGCACTAATCCATTGCTGGGCACATTCACTCTCATGGACACACATACATATAGGACAATTTAGACATTTCACCCATATTTTTGGACATAACTGGAGAACCTTAAGAAAACCTATGCGGACACAGGGAAAACATGAAATTCCACTCAGAATGGGGTTTGAACCTGGAATCACGACATTGAAAGGCAACTATTTTTGACTATAAAAACTTTTCTTTTGCATTCCTGTCTTCAACTCTAGTAAAGGACCTGAATACTTTGTCCAGCACTGGTGCTTAAACATATAATGGTGGAGCAACTATTTATGCAAGTTTGTGTTTTTTCTGTGGAAGTAAGTGTGGGTGTAAGTAAAAGCAGGACATGATCTAAACTTACTTGAAGGCAATGCTAATCTTCAACCTTTTAAGACATAGATTCATGTTTACAGAAAACAAGCAAGTGCAGTATTAATAGACTTTATAGTTCTGCTCTATGTGTTTTTTTTTGTGTGTGTGTGTGTGTGTGTGTGTGAGAGAGATTGCACGTCTGTGTCAGGCTGATTTAATGGCATGGTGTATGCTAATATACATGCTATCAGTGTGTGTTCATTTAGTCTAACCTAGCAGCTGCGCTCACATGTATATTCAGTATGCGTCACTCAGTAGGCTCCCTAATTAGTGGGGACCAAATGGCAGCTCGGCAGAGAAAGTGTATAACGAGCTTTGACAGATTCAAACCACAGCAGGGGTTTGAGGGGTGGAGTCTGACACCATATGATACACACATCAAGGCATGATCAATATACTTTACTTCAGAGAAATGTAGTTACAGCAGCAATGACTCAACAGTTGCATTTAAAGATGTCCCCTCTGCCTTGGGAGCAAATCAACAAACTGGATCTAACAGGACAAGAAGTGAGGAGCGATAACCTGATGGACACCTGTTTTATAAAAAATTCACCAGACTCAGTAGATGTCCTACAGGTTCTCTACTCTCCCTGCCTTTTTCTTCTTTGTTCATAAGTTTTTCATTCATTATCTTCTGCTTTATCCTATATTAGGGTCACGGGGGGGTTCCCCATGCACATCCAGGGAAGAACGTTTCGGGCGCTGGGCAGATAAACCCAGGACAGGGCGCCAATCTATCGCTGGGCTTGTTCATAAGTGAGCCCTTCATTCTAGGATAAGCAACATGCATTGTTAACATCACGACATGTTAGATTATTGACTTAACCTAAATTGATAGATAATTATTTGAATACAATGGTGTCATGGTGGGACAAAGCTCTTAAAGCCTGGCTTACCTGGAAGGGCTGAAGGTTTAATGTAACTGAACATTTAAAAAATGTTAAAAGGCAAAAACCTTAAAATGTTTGCTTTTTGGCCAGGCAGTTTAGACTTCTTGACCCATTTAATACCACAAACTTAAATGAAAGACATTCTTTTGTCCAACTGAATACAAAGATGCTGTTCCACACATGTTCTGCACATGCCTCAGAGTCCTAACAGCTGACCATCTGCTTTTATTTTCCATTTGTCTGAATGAAAACCTACTGACATTAAAATCTAGGGCTCTTTCTTTAATTAATGCCATCTGCTCTACAAAAGCCTAAAAAAATATTCACAGAACAGTACCAGCACCACAACAAGGGCGTCTCGGCAAAAACTTGACCCTTCACCACTCTGGAAGTCAAGCCAGGTTTACAGAAGGTCCAGTTTATATCAAGCCTCCTTTTTCGGGTTGTTCCCATATTCTATGCAAAAAAAAATCCCTCAGATTATAACAGTGTGGTTTTCAGATTTTTTCCCAGTGACTAAAATTAAAACTTTATTAGATGCTTTTGAGAAGTTAGTTATCATTTCTGTTCTTTTCTTCACTGTTTTTATTGAATTCATAATAAACATTGTGATTTTATTGTGTGTGTGTGTGTGTGTGTGTGTGTGTGTGTGTGTGTGTGTGTGTGTTGTTTGGCAGGATGCGATGAAGTGTTCTGTGAGATGAGATAAATCATGTGAGGAGACAAAGTGGCAGAGCTGTGTGTTATATTTAGCTCCGTGTTCAGATAAAGGTGACACGATTTTGCTTCATGGCCTGCAGGTCAAACGCCTGACTCCAATAACTGATAGTGAGGGACAAGAGTGAACATAAGTGTCTACATAAGTATAGAGAACTGGGCTGTGTCCCAAACCACATGCTTCTGAACATGATAGTGTCAAGATGGAAATGCCAAACTTTGACACACACACACACACACACACACACACACAGATTTTTTGTACAGGCTCTGCTTCTTATAATGAAAAGAACATAGATTGTATTAAATAGCCTATATAATATTATTGGTTGCTTGGTTATGTTATGAGTACAGTAAATGGTAACATGGGATATAATTTGAGAATGTTGTTGATTGGTACGTATAGACTTCAAGTATATTGAGGTGAATATTAGAATGTGCTGGTTTAATGAAAAACTTTACCTTGGAATGCAGAATGCTGAAGTAAAGAAACACTCTATTCAGTGTGTCTTGTTTCCTGCAAATCTTAACAAAGATGGAATAAAGAGCTTCTTGCTATGGTTGATAAGGCTAGATGAAGGGCACAAATCTGGAAAAAGATCCAATGCATTTCAACACAGTTGAATGACCTTTTCCAGAATAAGGTTTTGTAGGCAGTTTGATATCAAATCTGTCCTAATTTAAGTTTACTTTTTTGCTCTGATTTAGTTGTAGTATTTGTGCATGTTAATACAAGCATGAATGCTAACAAGCACGTCTACAAATTACACTGGTGTTTGGGTGAAGCCCTGCATATGAAAGCGCTTAATCAACCGTTAATTAAAGGGTGATGACGAGAACTATGCCAGAACCACACACACATAGACAGATGCACACTCACACCACAATTAACGTCAGTAGAATGACCGAAACAAATTTTAGTGAGTGGTTAGAAAAACCATGACCAGAATTAGTAATCTACAGATATAGAGTGTCGTTAAACTGCTGCACTCAGTCTCCTTTATAAATACACACACTGCAGCTATAAAATATCTTTGCGTGTTTATTTGTCAGTTCTGGTTACAGATACACTATGGCTAAAAGTATGAATAATCCACTTCTAATTACTAAGCAGTGCTTATGTGTCTTAGTTCCTGCAAAAGCCTAAATGAATAAAACTGCATTACTTAAAAAAACCTACCATTCTATTCATTTATTAGGCCAGTTTGTGAGTTAAAATTTAGAGGCATGTATTCTTTGAGCCTCAAATCAATACTCATCCATGAGCACGAAAAAGTCTTGACTATTTGAATAGAGAATTAAATAATTCACTGCTTTCTCACTGAATATTAACAGAGTGAATCTTCACCATGACTCACTGATTTACACTGACCTATTAAAAATGAAAATAGAAAACCTTCACGACTCAGTAATTTAATTACTTATAAATGTTAAAAGAGCAAAGCTGGTTCACAACACAGATTCACTGACTATTAACAGAGCAAATCATGCTTCTAATGCTGAATATTTATGAAGTAACTCTTGTGTAGAACATATTTAATATTAACAGGGCAAAATTTTGTTTGAGCCCTTTTGTTGCACAGCTCTAGGGTCCCTGCTTGATTCAACTCCAGTCACTGTATGGCTTGGGTCATGTTCTTTCTTCTTTGGGGTAAAAAAAAGGGAATTTGTTAAAGGGTGTGGTAGCTCAGTGGTTAAGGTGTAAAAAATATCAATCCAAATGTTGTGGGTTCATGCCTCAAGTCCACTATAGTTACCCCAAAGCATTCCTGTATTCATACCTATAAGTCTCTTTGGATAAAAACGTCTGCAAAATGACCAAATGTACTACTTTAATATGACACAGCAATTAAAATTTTATTATAATAAATGATTATGCAATTCAATGATCTATGGCAGACTTTTTGTTCATTAACAAAACTGATCTTTACTCTGGGATTCACTGATTCAATTACTCAGTGAACAACATCGATCATATACCAGCTCAAATCTTCTCAAATCAGCTCAAAGCAAATTTACTAGTTCACAAACTCATTAAGCATTAACACTATCAATCTATCATCAAACAAAGTGATAAGAAAGTGATAAAGTGTACTGTTTTCACACAGAGGAATTGGTCCTCTACATTTAGACCCATCGATGCAGTAAAACACATATACACACTACTGAAGTAAGCACATGTGCTTAGAGCGGTGGGAACCAAGGGAGCAATTGGAGATAGGTGACTTGCCCAAAGGCCCTACAGCCATAGCACTTGGTTGGCTGGGAATCGAACCAGGGACCCTCAGGTCACACGGCTGGTTCCTAAACAACAAGCCCATGCCAATTCAACACTGACTCAATCACAAAGTAAATTTCAACATCTGGTTCATTGATTTATCACGAATGAACTACACGAGACAGAGTGAATTATGTGTGGGAACAATTGATTCACTGATTCAGCACTGCTGGAATAAAAACAGATCGAATCTTAAACATTTTATTGATTTTTAATACAGACCTTTTTTGTGACTCAGCAACTCACTGATTGAACACTTTATGCATTAACAAAGTGGATCTCAATTATGACTCACTGATTCAACACAGACTTAATTAATTTCATTTTATTACAGGTTATTATGGGTTTTGGAGGAAAGGTCAGCTGAGGGTGACGATGCTAAATGATTCCACTAGTAAAGTCTAGACATTAAAGCAGCTTTTAGTGTGTGTGTGTGTGTGTGTGTGTGTGTGTGTGTGTGTGTGTGTGTGTGTGTGTGTGTGTGTGTGTGTGTGTGTGTGTGTGTGTGTGCATGCCTGCATTGCTTTTATGGTCGACTCTCATCTCTGTAATGGTTTTTTAATGTAAGTGAGCAAGGATGATTCCTCCACACATTATGCCAATCGATAGAAGCCTGACACACTTTGTCCCACTGCATAATTACACACCAAGCCATTTAATTCTCCTAATTTGCTATAAATTTACCACTTTATACTGTTAAATGACTTGTAATTTACTCTGTAGACCAGAGGAGGCGTATTATCAGATACTAGATATGCTCCATTTATCAGTACCTGCAGTTGCTGAGTGCACAAAACTGGTCAATCACTGGCCAATTAAAATAAACTTTATTTATACTACTTTTTATGTTTTGGATATGTTCATTCACCTTCATCCATCCCTTTACACTATGTAGTCTAAAGTATGTGGACACTAGGCTAGACTACATCTCAGCCTTCACTTTGCCCAATGTGAAGCCGTCATGCTGGGAGACAGAAGAGCCTTCATCACCATGTTGAATGGACTTACTGGATGTGTGTCAACTACACTTCCGCAATGTTATTTATTTCTACCTAATACATTTTAAGCATTGATTATATAAGATCAATCAGTTCTATTTTCATTTGGCATTTAACATATTTCACTTTTAGTTAGGAAGAGTAGAAAGTCAAACTCTTAAGTAAGAGAAAACTGTTTACTAAATTTATAAAATAGCTAATTCTTGATTCCCTAATAATGTAATTAATGAAAAAGTATGACATTTTAGTCATTCAGATTTATCATGCAGTTTCTCTGAATTTAAATAAAGGCAATTTGGAACTTAGCCAGGTTACATTCTTTCGAAAATGAAAAAGCTACATGTTTAATTAATCTACTTTATCATTAGGCTTTAATACATCAGTACAGCCACTAAAGAAAATCCTCTTTTCATGCTTGTGCACACAGTGCTTCCTCTTCTAAAGCAGGATTTGGTTTAGTTTGTATGTGCCATTCACTTTTTAATTTCTTGAATACTCTGCTTACTCTTCTGTTGTTGGGTTTAAAAAAAACCTGTAATCAAAAAATTGTAATCTCTCTGCAGATGTTATATTTCTAAATTATGTATATATAGACTGCACTTCACATTGAAACTGACATGAAGCAATCAGGATGTGATTAAATTGTAGCCCTTCAGGTGTAATTGTAGAAGTACCAATTTAAAAATAACAGCGTTTTATTATATAGTTCTTCCAAGAGGCGGAACTTATGGCTTATTGAGGAACAGGAAAGGACTTGTAGTGGGTCCTTATTACAGCCTGTAATAGAGGGTATGCATGTGACCTCATTGAATAAGTTATTGTGAGGTTGTCTGAATGAAAAGATTAGGGAAGAAATTGGAGCCTTCAAACATAATTCAAAAAAGATAAAGAAAAGCAAATGGATCCAAGAAAAAAACTTGTCGTTATGGGATAAAAGAAAGCTGCTAAGAAGCCTCACATACTCACATACATAAGTCTGATATACAACACTAGCAAAAGCTATCATTTAGAGCAGGAGAATAAATGATTAAATATGTAAAGATAATTACAAAGGTTACATTTGAACTTGGTAGCTGTTTTTGTGAGCTCAGTTAGGGGGGTATTGATGCAAGTAAGACCTTAATATCAAAGAAAAAAATTCCTAACAACAAAAATATATATAAACAATTATAAATAAAAAATATATAGCATAATTACTAGCAGAAATGTTAGAAAAGTTTAGAAAAACTAAATGACCTCAGTACCACAGGATACACTTAAATTGGATGATCACAGATCGTCTTTCCTTAGTAAAGAAAAAGCACTTTACAAAATCTTAACCAGTTAAGAACACTCTCAAAGAAAAAGGTGGATCATTGCAAAGTCCCCAGTAGCTACAACCAAGGGACACATTTATAAATAGTGTTTACCACAAGATCTAAACCACTGGTGAAGTTTGTGGTCAGAAATACTAGATGAGGCTTTATTAGAAAACAACAACAACAAAAAAAGAATAACCTGCATATCAATAATAAACAGGAAAACCTGCAGGAGAATAACAGAAAATCTTTTCTCCACCTTGTGAATAATATTGGTATATTTCCTCTTTATTTACCTTTGACAGTAAATGACTACAGACAGTATCTAATTATTTTTAGATTATCAGGCTATATATTAATGTTGATGAGTGCATTTTAGACCCCAGTAAATAAAAAACTCATAATGGATTTATGCTTTGGGCTGCAATGTGTAGTTATCAGGCTGCTGTTGCATGACAGAGAGAGCGAGAGAAGCAAAGAGAGATAGAAAGAGAGAGAGAGCAAAACAGGCAGACAGAGAATGGTTAACAAAAAAAGAGAAAATTGCAATTTTAAAAGCCAAAAGCATCATAATCATGACATCTGCTATAGGCATAAAAAGTTTTGTTGTCCTGCATCGTGATGTTGCAATAAATTATGGGAGCCCTAACAATATCTTACCCATAACTACAGTACATCAAACCACCACCCACAGCATTCAAAGACGGGTCTGAGGACTTACACAGGACAGGGAAAATTATCTAGGGAGGCCTGAAAAAAATATTTTCCTCTGCGGGCTATTAAAAACTGGCAAGGTAAATCATATAATCAATAATTTAAATATATTAACAAAGCATAATAAAATACTAATTATAGTAATAATAATAATAGATGGTGGTTTAGTTGTTAGCACATCCGCCTCTCAGCGCTGAGGATCCAGGTTCCAATCCTGATCTGGATGGAGTTTCTATGTTCTCCCTGTGTTCACATTGGTTTAATCCAAGTTCTCTGGTTTCCTCCCACAGTCTAAAAACATGGATTCAAGGTTGATTGGCTGATCTTAATTTCCCTAAATATATCTAAATTGCCCCACATGTGTATGTGTATGTCTGTGTGAATGTGCTCAATGATGGACTGACAGCCTGCCCTGAGTGTATCTGCACAGCACCCAAAACGTTCTTTTTTGGATGGGCATGGGGACCCCCACACGCAAAGTGACTAGCATACGATTAAGCGGACGATAATAAGACGAGATGAATAATGATAAAAAATAAAGTAACATAAAAGTCTGATTAAATTTTTTTGCTGATTCTTGAAAAGATTGTAAATAAGTCTGTTTTTTTAAAAAAAAGTCATTAAGCAAATATGCAGAATAAGCAAATAGGAAGTACCAAGGCAATCCTCAAGTTGTTTGTGAAAGATCCTTGGTAAAACACCTGTGCTGCATTAGTCACTGCAGTGTTTAGTTCTGCTTGAGTTAAACATATACTTTACATCACACCTAATCACAATTTATGTTCATGTTTGAAAATATTAAATTAAGTAAATAAAAACCCATTTTGTAGTTGGAAAACTTTCACACTTAAAATCAGTTGAGACAGAGCCCAGAGCCAAATTAAGATTGAAAAGATTATTGTAGCAGTGTTCTAGAAGGTTCCACTATTACAACATTAAATGATCACAGGTGAGATCAAGTTTCATTATGAAAGGAACTTCTACCAAAGGGCTTAGTCTTTGCAAGCAAGAACGGGTAAAGATTTACCACCTAGTGTGAGTCTTAATGAGGGAAATTTCAAAGATTTCAAAGTCTTTCATAATCAAACAAACTGATCATCTTCAGTTTATAATATCATGAGAAATTTTAGATAGTCAGGGAAACTTCTAATCTGTGTGAAGGTACAGGGATGTAAACCAGTGCTGAATATGCGTGACTATTTAGCCCTAAGGTTAAGTTAATTAAGAAACCTTCATATAGGTTTTCTGGTCTTAACGTCATCTGAGATAGACTGAGAGAGTGTGTAAATGTGTTCTGTCATTAGACAAGGACAGTGCTAGCTTCTATGTGCTAAAATGAAACAAAAAATACAATCCAGTCTGCTTTGCACGGAGTCTGCATGTTCTTCATATGCCTGTGTGGTTTTTCATTAGGTTTTTGGGTTTCCTCCACTTATTCCATTGAAATACAATATGGCTAAACTGGCAAAAATAAATTGTCCTAGCCACTGAGTGTGTATGTATTAGTGCACCCGTAGTTGAGTTGGAAGGTCAAATGGTGTAAATCACAAACATGTTTCAGTTCTAGTGTTGTATATTGGATGCCCTTTTACAGTAGATGCAACCCTCCTAACATATCAGGATGTCAGAAAAAATCATGTAGGCACCGGAAGGCCATGCAGACTCCATACAGAAGGGACCTTCTTGCTATGAGGTGGTCACCATGCGTAAAGTAGTAGTTAAATTATTTCAAAATTAGAAGAGATTACCACAAAAATGATTTAAAGCACAAATGATGATAACAATATAATTTCTTTGAAGCACTTTATTTAAATGCCCATGCTTCAAATAAATGTGTTTCTAATTGCTGTTTGAGGTGTAAACGATAAATGAATGCCACATTGTGACCTGTGCTATACAAAAGCATGCTTTTGCTGGTTTTCTGATGATGTAATTAACCCTTGGATGACTTCCCGCAGTGAAACGGACCTGTCTGTTTAAACAATGCGCTTATTTGATTTCACTAAACCCTCGAGCTGGCGTCTTGCTGAGCAGCTCTCTCTTAATTAACGCCTCAAAAACGCCAGCTCTCATTAAACCATGATGAATCAGCGACTGCTTACTGACGTTCTGCTACACACACGCTGTCTCTCGTCCTCCAACCAATTTCACACAAACATTCGAGCTGCCAGAGGTGAAAGAAGTGCAAACACTCCTCCACAAATGACTGGAAGAAGCTTAAAGTCAAAAGTATATATACTGCAGTTCACACATACCATTTCAAAGCTATCAGCAGCAGGCAGTAAATACAGTACATAATCCAGATATCCAAGTATCTTCTTCCCTGACTGGGTTAAGCAGATTCTCCATTCTACTCAGTGTATCGACATGTCTTTACTTTATACTGAAGTGTATGTTTTTGGGCCGATACTACTAATACTCTACCGTACTCTAAACTTCTTGCTCCATTGTTTGTTTTCTCGACTTGTAGTTACAGACTGTAGTTCATTGATTAATTATTATATATTTTTTGTTAGTCCACTGTTGATTCTGTTCTCTTTTGGTCAGGACCATCACAGAACATGTCAGTTCTGCAGTGACACTGATGCGGTGAGGGGTTTTTATTGCAGCAGTGCTGCCGTACTTTCATTTAAACACCTCAGTGACACTGCTGGGTGTTAACTAATGAACCAACCAAATCATACCTGCTCTGTGGTGCTAATATTGGGGTCCTAACCATCAGAACAGAGTAAAGGGGATGTACACATGTACTGTAGAACACAAAGAGATGAAATATGGCCTGGAATTGTAGGACTACAAAGTCCATCTTTACGGCATGTGGAACTGTAAACATGGACAATAAGTGAAGCAACAGGATGGGGTGTCAAAACTTTGTACTGCTACTGTGTATTGTATCTATCTAGAAAACATAAGTTGTACATTAAGGTTTTTAAAAACTATTAATTTTTTTTTGCAGACTATATTGAACAATATATTTGATAAATTGTTATTTCATACAAAAACATTTTTATTTGGTCTTAATTGACCTGGCCTTATGTTGTCAATTGAGTGCTGTATGCATATATGTCTATTCAAGAGTTAACTATATTACTGGTTAAAATAAATAAACACATAAATTAAAGTGGATGTAGAGAATAAACAATTTTACGTTATATTATTAATTTTGTAGTATTACTTGAATGTAGAGTTTACATACTTATAGATATAGAATACTAGTACTGTAGTCTGTGTTGTAAACTCTCTGGCTTTATTGTTGTGAATGTGTTTGAGTAGTGATCACGCCTGTCTATCTATATTAACCAGCAGTAAAAGGTGTCTGTGTGTGTGAGAGAGAGTGTTTGTGTGTGTTTGTGTCTCCAGCGGCTTGTTTGTCTTTGATTCCTGTTGGCATGATGAAAGAACGGCGGGAGGCTTTCACTCCAATTTGCCATCGTTTGTCACCACTTGCCCCCATGACACTTGTGCAGATAGACAGATAGACACACACAACTAGCCTGTGCTAGGCTGTCTGTTGCACTTCAGTGGAATTTTATGCTTTGACTTTGATATTTAGCAAATGAACAATGTGTTAGATAATGAAGTGTTTTGATCGTCTGACATCATGTGACCTGAAACTCCGTGTGAAACTCCATGTGTTTTCCTTGTTCATTCATTCATTATCTCGCGGGGGGTTCCCTATGCCCATCCAGGGGAGAACGCCCCGGGCGCTGGGCAGATACACCCAGGACAGGGCGCCAATCTATCGCTGGGCACACACTCATTCACACAAACACACTCTATATGGGGAAATTTGGAGAACTCAATTGACTTGATCCATGTTTTTGGACTGTGGGAGGAAACCGGAGAACCCGGAGGAAACCCACACAGACACGGGGAGAACATGGAAACTCCACCCAGATGGGGATTCGAACTGGGAATCCCTAGTGCTGAGAGGCGAATGTGCTAACCACTAAGCCACCGTGCCGCCCGTGTTTTCCTTGTTCTGTAACAATATTAAAATCAATATTCATCAGTGTCAGTATCTATATACAATTCTGCATCTTCTTCTGGTTTCATCACACATTGAACTCCTTCTTGAAGAAGATTCCATACATACAAACATTTTCAAGTGCACTATGCGGTGTACAGAGAGTGTTGTTGGGACTGTATAGTCAAGCAATTTCAGTCACATTTACCATGGGAGGCCATTAATGCCACTAAAAAGCAAAAGTAAGTTAGAATTTCTGACTTTATTTCAGAACATGGGCTTTTTATCTCAGCAGTCTAAATAACTTTTTTCTCTATTTAAAGGCAGAAATGGGCTTCCATATATTTACAATTTGCTATATACTGTGCGCTTTAATAGTGTTCATGTGCACTATGCAGTAAATGGGGTTAGTGATTGGTGACATATAATCTACTATAGAGTCCTAAAATGCTCAATGTTGTAACTAGGGTTTACATATAGACAGACACGTTATACTATAAAGATGCATACGCAGTACACTGTGCATTGAATAGGGCTTGTGATTGGCACTTGATCATTCTGTATTATAAAGGTGTTAATGTTCTTTGCAGTGGATAGTGTTATTTTTTTATCACATCATTATTATTATGTAATATAATAATGTCCACTCACACTATACATTAAATATATTTTAAGAAATTTAAAGAAAAAATATAATGATGCATATGTATTAAATGCGTTTAATGAAGACTTGGGCATAGAATACCAAATTGATGATCATATGACCAATATACTGTAGCAGATAGGGTTTATGATTTGAGACACATTCACCATGTCTCACATGTGTACATTTACAAGTAGTGTTTGAACACATTCACTTTGTAGTAAAATATACTATATTTATTATGTGCACTATGAATATAAGATATATTTATAGTGTTTTATAATGATACTTGTGTGCATGTCATGAATAGACTATATGTACTCACTGTATTATAATAGTACTCAGTAATGGGTAGGGATTCTAATTCTAGGCACATTAAATGGGTACTCTGACTGTGCTTGTATGGACCATGTATTAAATAGTATTTGTGATTTAGAATATGTAATTCTAATTCTAATTCTACGCACACTACGTAGTGAATGCAGTTGTAATTCTAAATCCTGTAATAGAACAGCAATAGAATTGAATGTGCTTTAATTGTCCACATAGTTATGGATAGATAAACACCAGGTGGTAGATTTTCTTTTCTGAAGCTTTAATTATAATGCAGTTCCTCTGGCAGTGGGAACCAGGGCATGGTACAGAGAGCTGAGCTGATCTGGAATCATAAACATATAAATAGGTTTCTTCTGTATGAGGAAGGAGGATGTTTTAAATTTTTTGTTTCATTGTAATTAATAAAAACAGGCCAGGTCTCAGTGCAGATACAGTCCGAGCAGACCAGAGCTGAAGCCGGAATCTCCTCTCCCGAGCTGTACCAGGTCCAGCTGGCATACACTGTGCCCGCTAAGCTGCAAGGGCGGGAGAGCATGTCTGCCAAGGGGGCAGACTGCCATCTGGAGCTGGGTCGTCTATTGGCCCCAGACACACGGGGGTCGGGCCCTTGTGCCCCTTTACCCGCCGCGCACACCATGGAGTATGGCAGCAGCCGCTGGATCACAGTGTGCACCCACGGCTGGAGGTCGAGGTTCATTTCCGCGCGAGAAAAAAACAATGTGCATGACTAATGCTTGGGTCAAACACACAGTCACACAGTCTCTCTATTTCTCTCTCTCTCTCTCTCACACACACACACACACACACAAACACTTGTGTCTTGAGTTGTGTCTGAGCTGCTCTCTGTCACCAAAAGTCCAGATTGACTACACTCATTTATTCTATTATTGAATTTGTGTCTCTGCTCATTAACAAGAAAAGATTCCTCTGTAGTTCCTCTGACATCTTCCTGAAGAAATGAAGGTGATCAATCACAATATATTTAATAATGATGTGATGTAATAACCATACAATCAGTAGGACAGAACATGGTGGGTAAAACCATCATATGAGGGAAGATCAGGTAAAATAACGGAGAAAGGAAATAAAAAGGAAAACGAAAGCAATAAAATGATGGAGTGTTTTCTTAAACGAGTAGAAACAGTGTGGTCAAATGTAGCGGCACACACTTTCACTCATGTTTTTCAGAATTTGGCTCCGTACTTCCACCGAAAGACCATAAAGATATTTGATTTCATGAGATTGGTGAGCAGGAATTCCATTGGCCTGCGGGAAACACCGACACCAGCTCACTCAAAAGCTTTGACATGATGTGAAAAGTGTTTTGCTTCTCTGCCTTACTTATCCATCATCAGTTAGCAGTGCATAAATACTGTCTCCTGCAGAGGTTAGTTTATCTAATGCTCAAGTGTTTGTTTTTGAAGTGTCAATAAAACACACACTAATACACACACACACACACACACACACACACACAAGTAAGTGCATTATTACGCTGGGCAGATACACCCAGGAAAGGGCGTAAGGCACACACACACACACACACACACACACACACACTTTAAATGGGGAAATTTAGAGCATTCAATTCACCTTGAATCCATGTTTTTGGACTGTGGGATAAAACCGGAACCTGGGGGGAATCAACGCGGACACAGGGAGAACATGGAAATTCCACCCAGATCGGGATTTGAACCTGGATCCCCAGTGCTGATTCCGTGCGTCATTATATTATTCCAAAACTTCCAATGAAATAAATGACTGGCAACTCAGTGAAATATATTCTATGTAGAGAATGTGATCATTTATTTTTACTTAATAAATAATACAAGAAATCTGAGTTGTATGCTTAAAATTTTTTATTTAAAATATAAACTTTACAATATTAGCTAAATGATATTTACTTTAATGTTTTTTAATTCACTCATAATAAGGTTGCATTAGTGAAAGTGATTCCAAGTTTGTATGTGAATGTTGGGAGGTGTTTTAGTGTTCTCAGTGGGCAAAAAAGAACCCTGAACAGTGACACATGAAAATGAACCAATCATTACAGCATACACACAGACAGACAGACAGACAGACAGACAGACACAAAAACACACACACACAAACACACACACACACACACACACACACACTCGCTACAGCCCTCTGGAACCTGCTCACTCCACCTGTCCCATTATTAATAATTCAGAGATGCAGAGCGTGCAGGCTGCAGGATTTACTTCTCATTGCTCAGCCTCACATCGGCTTTTACTTCCAGCTTGTTTCTGCCATACATCTGACATTAATCAGATATTTATGTAAAATAAAGCAGAGATAAATTACAGCATCACCACCTTAGCAAACACATTTAAGATAGTTTAATACTTGTAATTTTGCTGCAACAGGTTTTAAAGGCCTTTGCTTTGCCTATAAACAAATACATTGCAAAAAGTAAATAAGGTATTGTGGGGACATTTTTCTGATTCTCTGATTGTTATAAAACCCTGATACTTGCTGATGGCAATTATTTAATGTGCAGTTTAAAGACTGGACAGTTAATTGGCCAATTTTTTAGATTTGAATGTAGGAGAGAACTGGAGCGCCACACAGAGATGGAGCAGACAGGCATACTTTATACAGAAAATACTTTTTTCCACCACACACAGAATTTAAACTCGAGACCTTTTTTGCTTTAAGGCGAAAGCCACCATTGTGCCACCATCCCACCGTAACCTCTGATCTTTCTCTCATACCTGCTTTATGGCTTTCTTAAGCCACTCTCTTCTTACCTCCCTACACAGACAGTTAATATAAACAAGCCACAGGTGAGATCCTTTACCTCAACTGCTTTTCTGGCCCTGCCTATTATTCATAAATCTGTTAAGAATGGTAGTAGTTTACATCTGATGAAAAGAAAATGTCACAAGAACGTCATTGATGATTAAATAAATATGTTTGATTTTATAACTAAATGGGCCTTAAACTAAATTAAAAATCCGATGAAAAACTCACAAAAAATACACTATTCTCTCTGTCCCCCTGCATGTTACTTAATTTATTTTGTTTGACTTTATCTTTTATGTTTGACTATTAATTTACTGTTGTCTTTTTTCGCTGAATGAAAGAATTCAGTATGCAGCATAATCTCTTTAAATTTTTATAAAGCAGCTTAACAAGAGGATTTTAAAAGGGAAAAGACGAGAACATCACTGAGGTCGCGTAACTGGACCAGATTCAAATACAGCAGAGTTAATAAGTGTAAGCTTTTCTCTCTAAACCTCGTTATTTCTGTAAAGAAAACATAATCAGTGTTTTACATGGAGAGACTTAATTAAAAACAGGAAAACAGATTAAAGTCAGCAAATATGCCACCATTTGATTACTTGTTTAGTTTTAGTTTGTATTTCCATCCATCCATATTCCACTCAATCCTATACTATAAGATCGCAGGGGGGAGAACGTCAGGGGAGAATGTTTCAGGTGCAGGACATATACACCCTGTACAGGGTGCTAATATATTGCTGAGCACAAACACTTACAAAAACTCACTCACACACGCAGACACATTATTTAGGGGTAATTTAGAGCAGCCAATTTACCTTGAATTCATGATTTTAGACTGTGGGAGACTGGAGAACTCAGAGGAAAACTACACGGACAGGGAGAACATGGAAACTCCACCCAGATCAGAATTCGAACCTGGATCCACAGTACTGAGAGGTGAATGTGCTAACCGCTAAGCCACCGTGCCACCCTAAAATGTATTTAAGTGATTTTTTATGGTCCCAATTCAAATATATTTATTATATTTAAAAAAAGATAATTATCTGTAAAAAACTGTACATACAGGACAAATGGAAAATTAATAATGGTATTTCTGCATTTAGATTAGCATTATTGCATAAATAATGAAAAGGATTAACAAGTTAAGAAAGGAAAAACTAAAATAATTAAAAAATAATAATGAATAAAAAATGCAACAATTAATGTAAAACAATCTATTCAAAGTAAAACTTTTTATATACATTTGATTTCTCTCACTGTCTCTGTTGTTTTACTTGCTTTTCTCCACGTCTTTCTCTCATCATCTCAGCCTCTCTCCATACACCAATAGATTCTGCAGATGTTGGGACTGATAAATATATCATGTGGAAGACTCTAGAATAGGGATGTAATGAATGATGTATTTGGTGATCAAAAATCTGAAATGTCATTAAAATGAATACTGATAATCAGAATTTATAAATCTGCTTTCCTTAAGCTTTCAATTTAAATCGTTCATTACTAAAATACATCAGTAAAATAAAAACTGTATCATTAACATTTCAGAATTTTTCCATCAATAAACATTTTATTCTTGCTTTTGGCTTTATCCACTCCATTATTACAGAAGCTATTTTTATTTTATTTCGTTTTATATTTCTATCTGCTCCTGCATCCTGATCCTTCAGTCAGACATCGCCTTGATGTTGCTGTTTCATTTCCTTCTTGTCACGCCTCTCTCTCTGTTCCAGCAGCACTAAGGGACAACCTTCCACCCTAATAAATATTAAAATTAAACTTTTTATTATTAATAACTAGCCACTTGGCCTGGGCAATGTGATGGCTTGTGATGATGTTTTGTCAAAATTATGTAAATGTTAATTTAACTGCAATCGATGCTTCATGGTGGGAAACTTTATTTGACTAACTGCATTGTTTAAAAAGTAATGTGTCAAAGTCAGACAAAGCCCTTAAAGGGAATGGCAAGTAACACACTGATTGGTTTATTGGACATGACGGCCAAAATCTTGGTGGTTGTACAGAGTATATTAACCTCCACAGGATACCTAAGAGTAAGTATGTTAAAATGCATGCTAAATAAAGCAAGTGTTGATTTACACAGAAAACATACAGATTTTAACTTTATATATAGATAAAATGTTAATGTCAATGGTTTATAATACAATTTAATTTAGAAACTTGAATGCTTCACACTTTGGTGCAGCAGTTTGGGAAAGGCACTTTTTTTCTAGCATGACTGAACTCTTTTTTTTTTTTATATTCTCTATGAGCACATGTTTGACTTTGAGTTCAGTTCATATCTAAATTTCAAAGAATAGCAATTAAATGAATTGAAACACATATTTTAAGCCAAGTCGTTCTTATTAAACACATTCCTGTTAAACATCTCAACCTCAGAATTCCTTTCATTTAACTTGCTCCAAAATATAACAAAGAGCATTCCTAAAAAAAGCAGCCTATTTTAGATACAGTTAAGGATATGCCATAGAAATGGTTTAAAAATGTAATTTAATTTTATAGATATGAATGTCATGCATCCACAAATTTTGGGGCCAAAGTATTTAGTGAAGTGATATGAAATTTAGATACAGTTGGTGTGTTTAATGACCTCATCTTCCATAAACTGTTTTAATTTAATTCTTCATGGTGGGCAGTATGTTTCAAGTTGCCATAGCTAGCCCCACCCACTTAACCCCCAAACCTTTTCTTTATTATTGCTACTCTATTTGAAAGCCTGATGAGAAAGCAGGGTGGTGTGTGTTTGGGGTGGGGGATGGAGTAATTCACTGCCAAAATCAGAGTCTTCCAGAAGGCCTGCAGCGTGAGAAAGATACCAGGACTCCAAAATGAAAAAGCTCACGCCTCGCTTAAAATCAGCAAACACCCCAAAACCCAGCATGAATCACCACAACTCTTTATCTGTACACAAACAAAAACAAGTCACAGGTCATATCAAAGACCTAAGTGACCCTTAGCTCACCTGACATCACCAGAATTGTGAAGTTCTGGCATGAAGATGCTTTGATAGAAATTTGAGGCTTAGTCAGCGGAGGAAGGAATTACCTTCCAACTGACACTCAGTTTACTTTGGGTTTGATGAGATGAAGAAAAACCTGAGTGCTTCTAAATGCATGAAATAGCAATATATCTTTAAAAAAATAAAAATATTCAGTTTCATTAGGTTTTAGAACCTAAATTTAATTAAACAGTGTACAAATGAACATAATGATTTTTTTATATAAATAAACTTTGTGAAGACTGTGGGGAACCCAGTGGGGGACACAGTCTTCTCGAGCAGCTTGGCAAATCTTAGAAATAGATGTAAAATGACAATGTACAAACTATATAATAAAATCTACTGAATATAAATATATTTAAGTATTCAGACCTCCATTAATAAATAAAGCTGCAAGGTACGAGGTAGACAGTTTGCCTAATGATCTCTAAAACAGGGCTCAATGTGTTTTTGTAGCTTTTGTATCTGTACTTTGGAAATTCAAATTAATAGACAATATAAACTTAATAATGGCACTCACTTTATTTCCAGCTCTTATGAGTGATGCCATTTAAATTCTAACAATAAGTTAGCTTACACTTGTCCATAAAATGTCCTTAACATTTTTAAATAAAACATTTAGTAGTTAGTAAAATTTTGCATATTTGAACATCTCTATATAACATCTCTGTAGATCTGAATGTAGAAAAACTTCTGAGTTGAATAAGAATCTGAGTGTTAGCCGTAGATATAAATTGCTGCTTATGCTCCTCTCAAGAGGCAGCGAAAGAAACCGCAGGGTCTAAAGGGCAAATCCTGCACTGAGAAATGCCCCACAGGCATGATGGAGGAAAACAGTGTTGCTGTCAGCTTACGACCTGCAGGTGCACCACATGCATACTGCTAAAGAGAGAACTAGCTCCATGATGCTGATCTCCCTGATCAGATAAACATTGTGTAAATCACTGTGGTGCAATTAAAGTTACAATTCAATAAAGTAGAAGACCATGAACAAGTTCAAAATTTCTGTAAAGCTTTAATAAGTTAGTAGAAAAAAACTTTGTGAAATTGTAATTATAATTCTCTAGTGTTCCAGATATGAAATGTATGATTACAGTCTTGAATAAACCCTCCACTGCACAGTTCTGATCCCAGGAAACACAGCTTTTAAGGTTTATGTCTAGGGCATCTTTTCCAACCACAATTGTAAAAATGCTGTTAAATAACAGTCCGATACAATTTGGGATTCACTGTTATTAATCAATTAAAGACATGATTTTAAACACATTTTTATCTATTTTTCATTAACTATATAATATATAATATAATATATATATAATATAATTATAAAATATAAATATTTTGGTATGGGTTAAAAATGTTTTGTCAATTAAATAGCATATATATTTTTTATTTATGCTCAAAATGTGTGCAGAGTAACGAGAAGAGATTAAGTCAAAATTGTTTCAGTGACAAAAGGTTATATCAAGAATAAAAATTAACTATATGTATCTATCCAGTACCATCACTTGACCTCACAACTGTCCCAGTACAGACACTGAAGATATTGTAGAATAAAATGTTAAGAAATGTTAAGAAATACTTGAAAGTGTGATGCCATCTCTGTTTGTTTATAATTTGTTTATGTGTGTTATTTTTATCATCATATATATATATAGGATATGCTAAATCCTCGTGAACATAGACCTGATTCCATCCAAGCTGATTTTAAGGGGAACCCCATCCTCTCTACTGGACGATAATTACAGAAGCAGCTGTTTATTAAGCGCTAAAATGGCATATAGGTCTGTGGCTGTGGTGCAGACGTAACCCTGTGCAAAGGGAGGAGCAGTGAGTGAATGATGAGGCTAGAAAAGAGAGTCGCAGGACCACATTAGGAGCGTCTGGAACCGAAAGCCTGCAGCGCTGAAGATATTACCATGACTAATGGTACAGTCCTGAGATCTAATAATGAGCAGCTCGTTTAGCCCATGCCATAATGCACCACTGAATGCGATTTATCGTGCAGGAAAAACGCTAATGCTTTCATAATATAGAAAGGAATGTCTGTGATTTTAATACAATTTCCAGAAAACCCTGGGGTTCTGGAGCTGGATCGGCTTTCCATGGGAGCATGTTCCCATCTGGATGCCACGGAACTGAGCATCAGGTGTTGGATTATCTGCCTGAACCTGGTTCTGTGCAAAGTCTTACACAAAGTCCCCCCCACCCACCACACACACACATGGTCTGATGAGCTTCGGTGGGTTTTCATCATGTGTTAATTGGTCCACCTAGAAAAGTCTGGCTTCCTTGGCCAAGCGGCAGTAAGGGAGTAAATGGAAAGTGGTGTCTTAAATGTGAATGTACTGACATACACACATACACACACACACACACACACACACACACACACACATATATATATATATATATATATATATATATATATATATATATATATATATATATATTAAAGCAGAACATCATATCCAAGTGTCCAAAGTGTTTTAGTGCCTTTTAATTGCTATTTCTGTGTTATATTATATAATACTAACATACAATAAAACACATACTACAGTACTGCTTAAATATAGTGTGCAGAATGAGTAGCACCTAATCAACTTGTACAGTCAGAATAGCACTATTAAAATAACATAACAGCATTCAACTGATAAATTCAAATAATTATTTCTAAATGTGGAAAAGTCTATTAGACACTAAATATTTGATATGAACCTGAATCCTCAGCAGTGAGAAGCAAGCCTGCTAACCACTACACCACTGTGTCGCCAAACTCAAAAATAGAAAAATACTAATAGTTAGAAACTAATACTAATGACATATTTTACTGCTAGATGACATGAATTTCTATCATACATCCATTTGAATTAATCAATAATGATAAAAAAAAATGTAAATTGGTTTCAAGAAATATTTGTGTAGTTGGGTAAGAACCCACAAAACAGCTTTATTATGTAAGATGGTTCCATCTTATTCTTTGAGTTTTAAACAACTGATATTCTTGTATTTCGAAAGAAAATTTGTTTTCTCACAAAATTGTTTAGTCAATTGTATTGCAGGAAAAAAAACATGTTTAATATGAATTCTGAATCACATGAACAACTGAATGAGTAAAGTAGGTTTAAAAAATAATGGAGGCAGCATTGGTGCTCAATTTTTTTTCTTATTATTTTTAAATTAGTTTAATATCAAAGCTTTAAAATGCTTGTGGAAGAAAGTTTATTGTGATCTGAGAGGAATTTCTAGCCAACCAGACGTATCACCAAAAGGTATGGCGTAAAAATTTGTTTGGCAATTGTGTGAAATAAATAGATCTGACAGAGATGGAGGATTACTGAACAAACGCAAAAAGAGCAGCTGTCCTCGATCCCTTTATTTCTATGTTCTAGCTCTATATAGTAATTGCTCTATTGCTGGACTGTACCATAGTTTTCTGCCTGTATCAATATCAGATGCTCGGTTCACGCCATTCCTGATGCGTGCTACACAGAAATCAATACAGACAGCTCGATACGGGAGACGGGGAGGAACAGGGGATCTATTATTCTTCTCTTCCATCTCAGAGCGTCTCCATTTAGCCGACATGCCGATACTCAGTCTGATCTCCTCTGACTGCCTTGTCGTATTCCTCAAATCGGCTTATTTATAAAATTGGCCCAATGAGAAAGGAGCATTCTTCTTCTGAATGATTCTCTTTTTTCTTTAGAGGTGAGAAGCTGAAAGGCAGCACTTATCAGGACAACAACAATCATGGTTCTGCTTGGACGTAATTCACACCTGTCAGCTTTTGTTTAGACACAGTGATATAAGTAAATACGTGATCAAACACACAATATGCCTCCCTTTGATCTCAAAGCAATGGTTTGCAGGTACTATTTGTTAGCCACAAATACCACTTTTTTATCACCATTGTCCTGTTGGGATAATGAAGCAGAAACATTGTCACCCAAACTCCATTTTTCTATTTATGGGTCAAATACTATATAAATAGAAATACTGTAAATAAAGTTAAATGTACACAAAGGCTGTTAACTGTGCATTTATAAGAATGAAAAAAATACAGATACATTTTTACTCTTGCGTTTATTTGTATTTAGAAGGGGACTACTAACTATATCAGCGCTTCTCAGTTAAAAAATATATCAGGTTTATTCATCAGAAGTGTAATGAACAGGAAGGGACAGCACAGACAACTTAATTTATAATAAGACACTACATTACTCTACAATAATAGAATAACTACAAAACGACTTATAATTATGTTTACTAATTAAAGAATTAATTAAAATACAATACCACTGCAAATGAATGAAAAAGCAAAAAACAAGATAAATATGCACAGATATTATTAGTATACAAAGAGTGGAAACTCCCAAGTTGTAGCTAATGTGATGGAAGGTCAGTAACAACGAGGGTAGCAAGCAATACAGACTTACCTACTCAGAGAACAGAGATAGGTTGCATAACTGAGGGAAAGCAAAGTTCAAGGGAAATTGAGTTTGAGGGATCAGTATGTGTGTCAGTACTGCCCTCTTCAAATTAGAAGCTAGAATAGAACAAGGATTAAGACCAATCACAAAAATGACCACCAGGCTTAACGAGGGGATCACTCCAGGAACTGCTGGATCTAGAGGTCACATGGAGACATCAAAACAACTCTATTTTGGGCCACAACCCTTCCACTCAACCAAATAGAGGACCTGATCACTAAGGCACCCTCCACTCAGAAAAAAGCTAATTTTTCTTTGTGAAAAGGTTTCACATTCACATGAAAACCATTCGAGACCTGATTCTCATCCTTATGCACACCAAGCCGGCAGAGCCTGCAGCACAAACACAACTCGGCAATCTGCTGCTGTGCATAAACAGGGAAAGATAGCATCTTAAAGCAGGATTCCATTGGCTAAATTTTCACATCCACATAAAGTTAGCGTGGTCAGCTGACATTTTGTATATAAAGATATAAAATGCAATCTGTCAGGACCTCACATTTGGCATGGCATGACATCACATTTTTATAAAGTGTAGTTTTTCTGTACATGGTAAAGTTTTCACTCTGTAAAAACATTTTTTTAAAAAGATTTCAGACCTTGAAATGTGAAAAACCCATGGGTTACCATGATTCACTAGGATTCAGCAAGTAATTACAGCATAAAATATTTCTAAGAGCCTGCAACAAGTCTGAGAAAAGTCATTTATATAAACAGAAAGCTGACATCAAACAGGCAAAATGAGCCACGTCATTAATAATATTTTGAAAGGTCCAATGTGACACTAATGAAGTTTTCAACAAGTACTGCATAACTTGGTGTGGCGTAGTCCTCAAGGTCAAAATCATGCATCAGAGGGTAGCACGCCCAGAAACAACATGGACTGGAGACAGGATTTGCCTGACCCAAAAAAACTATTTAATTAATAAAGTTTAATTAACAGCTGGCTGGTGGAACTGCAGACAGAGAAATGTACAGTGTGTAACGATTGAAAAATGACTTCCAGTAAAAGCTGAAACTAAACAGTCCCACTCATTTTAGAACTATTAGCTTTAAAAAAAATTGTTTATTCTGTTTATCCATGGGTGGCAAAGTGGCTTAGTGCTTAGCACATTTGCTTCTCAGCGCTGGGTGGAGTTTCCATGTTCACCCAATGTCCACACAAGACGCCCTTTATTGCTCACATTATTCTTAAAATACTTTGAACACTACTTCACTAAAAACGGGCTTATAACATGTAATTGTATATATTTATTCTGCCAGCAATTGTGCTTCCAATAAAATCTTTGATATGCTAAACAAAACCCAAACCCAAAAAAATGGGAAATGCACAAATGTAATGACAGGAAACAAATAAGGGTGATTTTAACCAAAAATGCACCGTGTACATGTTCAAGTTTCTCAGATTTTCATTTCTTTCAAACCATGGAAACAACCCCAATGAAATCTGTAAGCAGCATGGAGATCAGAGAAGATGCTCTTCAACTGCAGCACTAAGGAAATTTAATCCTGAACAGGGAGATTTGTCAGCTCTGAGAAAATACATTGGGTTTTAGAGACATGACAGAGACATAATTCAGCGGTGCAGCTGGAGCAAGGTTATAATAAAACGGCAGCAGGCCAGAAAGTATTAAATCTGCTTTTTAAAAGAAAAGATGCTCGGTTTATCAACAACTGCAATGAAAAATATACAGTCAAGCCTTCTGAATGCAAGATCGAGTCATATGGCTGAAAGTCAGGGTCTCAACAATAGAAAGCTTAGCACAAATTTACTGTTTGGCCTTTTTATACCAATGAAAGTCAATGACTACAAACATTTATACATTATTATACATTTATACATAATGTATTCATCTGTATATTTACCACAGCTCATAACTTCATATATAATTCCATCTTGAAAAATGTTTCATTATATAGTGATTCGATACATGCAACTTTTGTTTTGTTTTTTACCACAATGTAGCAAAAAATTGATACTTCTGAGCTATTAATAGAGCATAATCAGAAACCTCAAACTTCAAATGATTAGACAAATGTTCCTACTATGGTGTGTGTGAGTGTCTGTGTGTGATTGTGTGCCCAGCAATAAATTGGGGGCACTGTCCTGGGTGTATCTGCCCATCGCCAGAAACTTTCTCTCCTGGATGGGCATGGGGAACTCCCTTCTGCAATCCTAGTCCCTATTAACAAACTAAGCAGAAGATGAGAAGTCACCTTACATGTGAGCATTGAACTAAACTCTGGGAGACAACTGGACGAGACCCACACAGACATGAGAGGAACATATTTAACAAAATAAAAGAAATCAATTGGCTATAATTAAACCCAACATCCTCTTGCCACCCACTTTAACAATGTGTCCACAAATAATAGTTAGATTATTAAACTAAATAAAATAAAATGCAATTAAATAAATGCAACAATTTAAATGCTGGAATTAAAGTTCAGGTTCAAGTGGTTTTATTTTGTCATCCCAACAATATAAAGTGGTGTACAGTATACAGTGGAACAAATCAATATTCTTCAGGAACAAGGTGCTACACAGAACAGCAACTACACAACCAATATAAAGTGCACTTTTTAATTCAGGTTCAAAAGAATGAATAGTTCTAATATTTGAAATATTCATTCATTCATTATCTTCCGCTTTATCCTCTATTAGGGTCGCGGTGGGGTTCCCCATGCCCGTCCAGGGGAGAAAGTTTCGGACGCTGGGCAGACACACCCAGGACAGGGTGCCAACCTATCGCTGGGCACACACTCACTCTCACATACACACTCTACATGGGGCAATTTGGAGAACTCAATTGACTTGATCCATGTTTTTGGACTGTGGGAGGAAAACGGAGAACCCGGAGGAAACTCACACGGACACGGGGAGAACATGGAAACTCCACCCAGATGGGGATTCGAACCAGGAATCCCTAGCGCTGAGAGGCGAAAGTGCTAACCACTAAACCACTGTGCCGCTTATTTTAAATATAATTAATTAAAAAATTAAGTCACTCATTCTGATCAGATTTAAGCAGGGTCTGAAATCTATTTAAGTGCAGTGCAGACACAAATTAAAACACAAACATACATTCAGACCTAATGACAGTCATATGTTCACATTAATAGAAAGGTCTACATTACCTGGGGATCATACCTACAACCATCTTGCTACAAGGTGATTATGCTAGCCAAGCTTCATTTATATATACTGTATGATGAAATCATATTCTAATTACTAATAATCAAACAATATTAAAGTTTCAATTTGAGTCACTTTCGTATTATAAAACTAAGCTCATTTGTACAAAAAGCTGAAATGGTCATTTGTAATTAATATGCATGTTTTTGAGTAAATACAAAAAAAAGAAAAATGTATTAAATATGAATGGATCCACACCAATGTCCGCTGGTGATTTTTGGTAGCGTCTCACTATTTGGACGTGATCCAAATGCATGACACATCGTCACTGATGTCAGGCCGGTTTTGTATGCGACAGCAGGGTCTTTGATCTGCCCGCATGATATTTTCACTACATTAGCTTTAGCTGACACTTGCACACACATGAGTCTGACCTCTCGGCAGGTTCTCTATTGTGCCAGAGCGCCCCCCGGGGTTGGGGGGAACAAAGCGCTGCACATACTTTCATTAAATTACCACATTTTCATTAGAAGAACGCAAAGGAGCTGTCACACACACACGCAAAGTTCTGAGTCTGGACAGTTGGGACAAAAATCATTGTGTGTGTGTGTGTGTTTTGTGAGTGGGGGGCACACTTGTTTTTGAGATGACCTGTCAGGGTAACAGAGAGGGGTGAGTGTGTGTAGACACCCCATACTGGCACTATGAAGGTCTTAGAATAAAAAAGCACTGCTGGAACTGAAACTCATGATGAATCCATGTGAGGAAATGAACTATATGGACAAAATATTAAAACACCTACACTTTACACATACAGGAGCTTTTACAACATCCCACACTAAACTGCCCAAGACTGTATGTTCTGCAACAGTTCCTGTCGGGAAATAGCGACTGATGTTAAACTACCAAAACCAGACCAAAGTGCTAAAATAATAAGGTTTATCCCAAATTTTTTGTTTATATACATATGTATAGTATATACATACCAGTCAAACTTTTGGACACACCTTTATTTTCTTCACTTGCATGTAGATGAACGTTGCATGCATGTAGATGAACGTTGTACTTTTACAATTACAGACTGTAGTACATCTGTTTTTTTTGTTGTTGTTTTTTTAGTTAATCCCCTGTTGGTTTTTGGTTCTCTGACTGTCAGGACCATCACAGAATAGGTCTAATTTGGGTGGTGGATTATTTATTGTCAGTTCTGCAGTGACACTGATGCAGTGAGGGGGGGAGGGTTGTTAGTGCAGCAGTGCTGCTGTAGTTTCATTTAAACACCTCAGTGACACTGCTGGGATAGGAATAATGCACCAACCAAATGATTGCTGCTCTGTGGTGCTACTATTGGGTTCCTGACCATATAGGACAGAGTAAAGGGGCTGTACACCATATGTACTGTACAACACAAACAAATGGACTACAGTCTGGAATTGTAGAACCAAAAAGTCCATCTTTGCGGTAAGTGGAAATAATAACAGAACTAATCATTGAATAAAAAGGTGTGTTCTATATACACATAGGACAAATGCAGAACAATATCAATATTGAATATGGATAAAACAAAACTAATTCTGGAAAGAAAACAAAAATGAAGCTAGTACATTTGACTAGTACATTCAACATGCTTTCAAACTGTGATAATCAAAAAAATGCTTAAATGTCCCTTTACAAAGCTTTTCAATTTTACCTGTCATACTTAATTAAGTTAGTACTTAATTGATCCTTAAATCAATAATCATAATATTATTATGGAAAATGTATTATATGTACCATATCTACATCTGCTTATTGGTATGATTTTGTTTGCAGCGTGCTTATTTTCAAAGTGGGGAAGGTTATTTGGTAGGGAGAGACAGTACAGTGTTTAGGCTGCAGCGCGTCAGCCAAAATTCCTCTCTGTTTTTCACTTTCTCCCACAGAACACACACAGATCTGCTTCATGTCCTTCTGTGGGGTTTATTCAGTTAGTAATGCAAGTGAATCACTCACAAATCATCCATCAGTAATGCTCCGAGTGTGAGAGAGTGCAGGAATGGAAAAAGTTCTATGTTGTGAGGGATGCAGGGAAACAAAAAGTAGTAAAAGTACGAACAGAGAAACTGACAAATAGATGAACAGACGAATATCGCCGGATGTAATGTCACACTTCATCGATTCAAATCCTAAATCCACTTCTCCAGTAATTCAAAAATGACAGTTTGATTGATGATGTGATAAATGTGAGTAATTTAAGTTATTAATCCAGAACTGTAACTTCTTTAACACATCTGTTCAAAAAAATCAACAACTTTCCCTTCTTTTAATAACAGAAAACAAGCAGTACATGCACGAAAATCTGCATGTAACTTGTAAACCTGTTAAAGAATTAATGTTTACTTACTGGATTAACTATACTTTGATAAAAAAAATAAATAAATAAAAAAAAAAAAAAAATTGAAATATTCTGTGACATTTCGCTAATGATCAGGAGCCCAAACAGCAGGTATTATATTGGGCAGTGGATGATTCTCAGCAGTGCAGTGGTACAAGTGGATCAGATGCAGCAATGGATCTGGCAGAACTATTGCGATTAAGCCAGTGTTATCATTGCAACACCAACCAAAACTAGTTTCATTACAGCACTGAAAATCATCCACAATCCAAATAGTACTTGCTCTGTGGTGGTGATGTGGACCAATAAGATTTTTTTTAACCAAATACGACATTTTGCTTTGATTCACATTCCTTGTGTGAGTTTGTTTGTGTGCCTATAGATGTATGGGCTTCTAACATGATTGCTAATGAGCATATATAAACAACAAAAGATTACTGTCCGAGATTTTCTGCTCTCTCACTATTTTAAGAAACTATGGTTAATGTGGTAGCTAATAAGATTGTGGATGTAGGAACACTATGTCATTTTATATTATGAGCAACAGGTTATAATAATATCAACACATTTCAAGCACTCTAATAAGTCAGCTTATGGTGAGGTGACTCTGACTCCCTAACTGACTAACTAACATACATGAGCTTAATCATAGAGTCAAAGAAGTTAACTCAGCAATCAGAAAGGTCCACAATGTTCTTTTTATTTGGACAGAGTGAATCAGTGGGCTTAGAGTGTTTAGTATCAGCAGAGAATTTTTAACAAGATTAACAACTTGCAAATTTTGCAATAAATATATAAATATTCATTCATTCATTCATTATCTCCCGCTTTATCCTCTATTAGGGTCGCGGTGGGGTTCCCCATGCCCATCCAGGGGAGAACGTCTCGGGCGCTGGGCAGATAGACCCAGGACAGGGCGCCAATCTATCGCTGGGCACACACTCACTCACACATACACACTCTATATGGGGCAATTTTTTTTGAGAATTCAATTGGCTTGATCCATGTTTTTGGACTGTGGGAGGAAACCGGAGAACCCGGAGGAAACCCACGCAGACACGGGGAGAACATGGAAACTCCACCCAGATGGGGATTCGAACCGGGAATCCCTAGCGCTGAGAGGCGAACGTGCTAACCACTAAGCCACCGTGCCGCCCAATATATAAATAAATCAATATATTATCCTAGTTTGTAAAAAAAAACACAAAACGTACTGTTTCTCCCATTAAAGTGTACTCTTGTGGTCATTTTCATTTTATACAGGGATGATTTGTGCTGAAAAAAAATCTGTCTTTATTTTCACACAGGCATCCAAGTTATTAGATTCCCAGTGAACCAACGACAACTCTAATGTAATTACCACAATAGAAACCCATATGAAAACTGTTCTATAAGTTATTTAAATTAAATTATCTCAAAATTGCCTTCCTATTATTATTATTATCATTGTGTGTGTGTGTGTGTGTGTGTGTGTGTGTGTGTGTGTGTGTGTGTGTGTGTGTGTGTGTGTGTGTGTAAATTTGGAGGCATTCAGGCATGTCTTTTTAGATCAAGCAAAAAAGGTAATGTTATGCGGAAAGATAGCACTAACTTCATTTATAGATGGTAGATTCAATGTGTGATGTCTTTTAAAGGGTGGTTAAAGTTAAGTTAAGTTAAGTAGGGGGTAGAGATAGGATAGGGGTACTATTAGTTTAAAATATTGGAAAATTCTCCAGTCTTGGGGCAAGTTTGGAGAGGTAGAAATTGCTATGAAATTAGTTTATAAAGTGTAATTAGTGGAGTGTCTTTATCAACCATCCTGATGATTGTTGTTTAGTTTTGAAACTTGGTCTTTTGGATCCAGCTAAGGGCATCGTTATTGCAGGATCAGTCAAATATATATCTAGATTATTTTTATTCTATATTTAGAATTGGATACTTCTAATGTTGGGGCAGCAGGTTGGGGAATTTCCCAGGCCATTATCTGTTCTGGCATGACTGTGTTCCTGTGAACAAAGGAAGATTAGTGTGACAAGTTGGCTTTGGAGGATCTCCACAGAGACTTGACCTTAACCCTAGTGAATACCTTCAGGATTAATTGGACCATTATTGTGAGAAAGTAGTGCTTTCTCATTAGTGGTTTTCCTTACAAGTACTATAATATACATACACTATTAAAAAATGTGTATAACTTTTATAGTAGCAAAAGATGGAACATTAATAGACATGGTGCATAATGTCCTACATCTTTTACAAAAACATGGGGAAGCATGGCTACAATTCATGTTCTAACTCAACATGTTGCTATGAACAAAACATTAGTCCTGACATCAGCAAAGCATCAGACCACATCATATTTGCATAGGACTGTGGGAGCTCAGATTAGATGTCTACATACTTTTGAAATGTAAATTGTGATGAACACTGCCTAATTCATCTGGGACAAAGACTCTTTGAACGTATTTAGGATAGTACATGTACAATGTGAAATCTCCACCACTGGGTTCAAATCTCACCGGGCCATTAGTTTAGATCATCTATTACATATGTCATCTAGACATGAAGGTGAGGTTGAATTAAAAGTATAAAATGTGTGGTTTTAATATTGTGAAGGTTATATATATGTATATATGTGTGTGTAGAATTTAACTGTTGGATTAAATGATGTTAAGCATTTAGCTCAGTAACTGGCAGATTTGGAGCCAAATAACATCGCTTTTATTTGAGCTGCTCACTTGATCTGGGACATTAGACAGAATGTTGCTAAGTAGTGTGCACTTCATCAGGGTAAAAAGAAAAGTGAGAAACTCTGGCACATTCATGCCACTTCACCTGCCACCTTTTGGGCACAAAACCCACAATGAGGCTCTGTTACTCATGGAGCAGGTCTAAAGGAGGCTGAGTGGGTGAGTGGGGGTGCCACATTTCATCCAGCTCACAGTGTTTCTTCCTCTGTGCTCTCTAGAGCTATGATGGTCACATCTTGCGGTTAAGGTTTCATTTGTCCCACTTTAGTAGGGTTGCCCCGGACCAAAAAGGATATTCGATTACCCACACACACAAACACCCATAGACACACAATTATCTATTCTTAATCCCTATTATACTCAATATAAGATGTGATAAGATACAAACACCAGATGTGGCACCCAAATTCAAAATCTGTATATGTTGTTATATTAATTGTAAATATGAAAGGTAGTGAGTTCAGGATTCTTAAATCTGAATCTAATTAGCTAATATAATTTACAATACCTAATATTAAATATTAATACATAAATTAAATATTAATATAAGATTGATATTATTGATATTAATATCTACTAATTTAATTATTTAAAAAGTCAACCAGAATTTAGAGCACAATTTAACCTCTCAAATTCCAAAATGCTACAGGTGCTACAATTATATACTAATATGAAATTGGTAACCAAAAAATTGTTGTGTACAACTTTATAACAATTACAAACTACAAAATAAGCAATCATTGTATAAAATAATATAAACAAGACCTGTATTAGTGCCACTTTAAACCATACCAAATGAAGCTATTACAGAATCATTTCATAATATAAATGAACCTTTTAGAACCAATATGAACTACGGCAGTGATTCCCAAAGTGAGTGGGGGTGCAATTTTACAAAAATATGTTATTTCATAAATATGTAAGATCCATGAGGCATATCACTGTCAGGAATCGTCCTGTTTTTATTAGTATTTTAACTTTTATTTAACCAGGTGAGACCTTAAAAAAGATCTTATTTACAACAACAAACTTGCAAATCATTTAATTTATTCTATTTATTCATTCATTCATTATCTTCCGCTTTGTCCTCTATTAGGGTCGCGGTGGAGTTCCCCATGCCCATCCAGAGGAGAACGTCTCGGGCGCTGGGCAGATACACCCAGGACAGGGCGCCAATCTATCGCTGGGCTCACACTCACTCACACAGACACACTCTATATGGGGCAATTTGGAGAACTCACTTGACTTGATCCATGTTTTTGGACTGTGGGAGGAAACCGGAGAACCCGGAGGAAACCCACACAGACACGGGGAGAACATGGAAACTCCACACAGATGGGGATTCGAACCGGGAATCCCTAGTTGCTGAGAGGCGAACGTGCTAACCACTAAGCCACCGTGCCGCCTTATTCTATTTATTCATTCATTATCTCCTGCTTTATCCTCTATTAGGGTCGTGGTGGGGTTCCCATGCCCATCCAGGGGAGAGCATCTCGGGCGCTGGGCAGATAGACCCAGGACAGGACGCCAGTCCATCTCTGGGCACATACTCACTCACACAGAGACACTCTATATGGGACAATTTTGAGAATTCAATTGACTTAATCCATGTTTTTGGACAGTGGGAGGAAACTGGAGAACCGGGAGGAAACCCACGCAGACACGGGGAGAACATGGAAACACCACCCAGATGGGGATTCGAACCGGGAATCCGTAGCGCTGAAAGGCGAACGTGCTAACCACTAAGCCACCGTGCCGCCCTTATTCTATTTAGTTTAATCAAATATATTTTATTAACTATAATGTCTAAAATTGTCAGAATGAGTAATATTGTTCATGTAGGTATGTGTCATTCTGAGTAATACTCCCATTTACAAAAAGGAAGGGTGTGTAGGAAAAAATTAGGACCCACTGATCTACAGTATAAAGTACTGTTTTTGTGAAGTTAATAATTAATTATGAAATACATTATAAACTGAACTTGCTATGAAAATATCTAGCTTCACAGGGTCACAGTCAGACTTCACATTTAAAAATAGCATTACTTTATTCAATGTGTCTGGATTTTTCAGGAATGTTTAGTTCTTATTGACTAGTATAAATCCAATATATGATCTAAGCAACAGTGCAGAGTGTGAATGATCTTGTGGCGTTCACCTGTTTGACCCTCTGTCTCAGTGTCTGCTAGTTTATGGTTATACTAGTGTATCCCAGGTTATATGGGGCTGTATGGGGAGCACTGCTCTGGGTGGAAGTGGGGTTAAAAGCTCTTTTATTGCAGCATTTCTGAAGCCAGCACAAAGAAACAGGAGAGCCAGTTTAGGAGATTAAAGAGTGAGATAAGAGCCTTGGTTCCTCCTGAAACATTCCTTTTGCTAATGAAAGACACTCGCTGTATGACCAGAGAAAAGTTCATCTTTCTAGTATGTGAACCAATCTGTAGCCAAAAGTATAAGGACACTGACAACAGGTGCACTATCACCAAACAATTCATTGGGTACACCTCAATGTTTACACATATTGTTCATTTTATCAAGTCCATTTACCATATAGATAAACTTTGTAGTTCTACAATTACAGACTGGGGTTAAGCTGTTACTCTGCATACTTTGGTAATGTTCTTTACTTTGTACTGTTATGTCCTAGACCTACACAGGAACAGTAAAGAGCAGGTGTTGAGTGATCAATGTAACACAATATTCAAGAACATGTGAGCTACCGTCTTTGATTTTATTTCTTCAATATGAAAAAACAAGGTAGATGTTTTCAATAAAGTGAGCAATAAGCGTTTGATAAATCCTGTTTCTGATCCAATTGTACCAGAGCAACACAGATTAACACACCATCAACACACATTGTGTGCGTGTATATACACCAATACTTATAATAATTCATACATTCTAAGAAAATTAGACAGTGCTGTCCATATACAGTACATTAGGGCATTTGCATTAGGTCATTCAGCAGACACCTTTATGCTGAGAGACTTTCAAGTATGCAATCTTAGTGGTTTGGGTCAGAACACAGGGTTCACCATACAGCACTCCAGGAGCAACAAGTGTAAAGGGCCTTGCTCAAAGGCCCACATTGTCAGCTTTGGTGGATTTGGGATTTAAACCCTCAATCTTCAGATTGCTGGCTCATTAATCAAACCACTGAAATACCATGCCTATACATGATAATACATAAACATGCATAACAAATCATGTACAACCAATTAAAATCCATCAAATTAAATAGTATTATGTTATATGTGCCACATTGTTGTATCAAAACATTTCAGCAGACACAAAAAAATGAAATAAAAAGATGTTAATAAGACATCTAGAATGCAATAAGGCTTATTTTCAGGATTAGTACGTTTTGTTACAATGAATAGAAATGATTAAACAAATGTGGATAATAAAAATCAAACTGGGTTTTCAAAGTTGAGTCAACTGATGTTGAGTCAGCCATCAATTCATCATAAATAAAAACTTCAAAAGTAAACTACTTATGTAACAGTGTAAAATTCCCTTAACACTTATCTTTGGGGGATTTTATGAGCCCAAACCATTTAGATATGTTTTGCAGGACTTACATCAGAAACAGGTCATCCATATAGCTGCTGGAACAGCTCCAATGCACAGCATCTGTTTAGCACCACTGTTTACAGATCATATGTTCATTAGTGCAGATGGTTACATTGTTGTGGATATAGTGATCCTTTTTTGTTTAAATGGCCCTTAGCAATTATTGTACTATAAATACAAATCTCCTTATGTTTACAAGCAACTTGATCATGGGAAAGAGCTTGTTTTGCTTTGGCTAGTAAAAACCTAATTGCATGAAAGTGCACCTTGTTTGCTTACGATCATCACATGTTATTGGTATTGGTTTTAAAACTTTACAGTGATGCAAAGGAATAGTTTAAATAGAGAATATTTATCAAAAACAGCAAAAATGTTGTTTGCACTGCACAGTTTTATGTTTGACACCAAAATCATCTGCCACTGAGTTTATCCACCACTTGTCAGAACTTTACGAGTGGAGAAGTAGATGCAGTTATATATATTTTATGCAATATCATACTAAAGTAAAAGTTAAAGCTTGTGTTCTTTTATCTGTAACAGGAGGCAGAAAGCACCATGGGAACGTGCGGTGCAGTCGTTTGCCGTTTCCCGCAGGGGTAAATCCCACTACAGCAGGGTAATTAGGGAGGTGAATGGCCAGAAACTGGACAAGAGGCCCTTGTTCCTGTTTTTGCCGTAACAGAATTAAGACACGAGGGATTTCTGAACAGGAGAGCAGAACTTCATCTGAGACTTCCTAAAATTATTCCAGACGTCAAATTCAGGTAAATAAAGCAGTCAGAGGTGAAATCATCAGCAGGTTTAAATGCAGAACCTCCCATGAGTGAGAGATAGAATCAAAGGGATCCAGGGATGGGGTTATTTTGGTATTTGATTAGGACTATCAACGCTTAAATTTCCTTTACAGAAATGCTTAACAGCTTGCTTATCAACATTCAAAGCTCATTAATAGACAAAGCAGTGACCTTAGCAATGTTGCTAAATCCATTTGAGTTTTAAATCCATGATAGTTGTATTATAGTTGTATACACTATTTAAGGGTTATTTTATAGATCTGCAGTAATGTGGCACTCAGTTAGCCATGTAAAAATATAATTTTATATATTTATAAAATTCATTCATTCATTCATTCATTATCTCCCGCTTTATCCTTTATTAGGGTCGCGGTGGGGTTCCCCATGCCCATCCAAGGGAGAACATCTCGGGCGCTGGGCAGCCAATCCATCACTGGGCACACACTCACTCACACATACACACTCTATATGGGGCAATTTGGAGAATTCAGTTGACTTGATCCATGTTTTTGGACTGTGGGAGGAAAACGGAGAACCCAGAGGAAACCCACGCAGACACGGGGAGAACATGGAAACTCCACCCAGATGGGGATTCGAACCGGGAATCCCTAGCGCTGAGAGGCGAACGTGTTAACCACTAAGCCACCGTGCCGCCATATTTATAAAATATAAAATATATTTTCAATATACAGATAATTTTCTTAACTTACTCAACCAAGTTACTTAAACTTTTTGTAGCAACCATAGTTATCAAGTGCAGTTGAACTGTTTCCTAGTGTTCAGCTATAATAATAGTAATAATAATGACATTCATCATCATCGTCAGCAATATGTCTGTATTTACGCTTGTAGGTGATAATATGTAGGAATTGAGTCTCTATGAATTGTGATTATTACATCACAGTGTTTAAACAGTACTAACTACACTGTTCTACATCCCACATTTTATGCAGTCTGTTTGTGTGTGTGTGTGTGTGTGTGTGTGTGTGTGTGTGTGTGTGTGTGTGTGTGTTTGTGTGTGTGTGTGTGTTTGTGTGTGTGTGTTATAAAACAATAAGGGTATCTCTGTGGAAGCAGCCACTGCTGCAATTTACTGCAATACATCATGTGAAACACAGAGGCGAGTAAATCTGTACAGGGTTTAACACTCCCTCTGTCTTTCTTTCTCTCTCTCTCTCTCTCTCTCTTTCTTGTAATCTTCCTTTTTCACTTTGTATAATACTATTATTTTCTCTATTTCTTTTCTCTCTCTCTCTTTCTCTCTCTCTCTCTCTTTCTCTCTCTCTCTCCCTCTCCCTCCCTGTCTCCTGCTTTTTTTATTCCTTTGTATCATTTTATGCTATCATTCTTCTTCTTCCTCTCTCTTTCACTCTCTCACTCTTTGTGTGTGTCTTACTCTCACAGTCTCTCTGCATGTGAAGCGATAAGGGCCTGGATGCACCGAGTTCTGGCTTAACATAATCCCTTTTTTCCAGCTCCCCCAAAAATACTATAGCTCATGGACAACAGAGACACAAGGAATATAAGAAGAATGGGAGGAAGAGATAGAACTGGATGGTCACTTCTGCTATCTAGACTGATTTAAGCATGGACTGATGATAAAAGAGAAAATTAAAATGTGAGATAAACAAAAAATTGTATCACATAACACCCAAAACACATATTCAATTATATCTGTCTTCCAGCATATAGGCACTGCGTGTGTTATCCCTTCTATAATAAATGATCATTTCTATTATAATCAATTCATGGTTATTATAATGCTTCGAACAACTTACGTTCTGTGTCCTTTTTTACAGGTAAAAAAGTAAACTTAATAAAGACATTATGTATTGTCAAGGAACTTCAATATTAAGGTAAATCCTTTTAATCTTAAATAACTTTTGCACCGGTTAGTACTAAAATACTTTTTAAATTTCCCAAAATGCACTGATTTTTTAATAGGCTTATCTGTGCAGGGATGCACAAGCCTATCCCAGTGTAAAAAAATAAACACAATGAACAAGTCACACATAGATATCTGCATTTATGGACACATACAGTACAGTACTAAAGTCTGCTTTAAGAGCGTGGTTTAAAATTATTTGTCTTAAGAGTATGAGGTCATGTGGATAAAAGGTCATGTGGATACAGTGATTGTGCTTATTTTTAAGAAAAGAATGACTTATTGACCAGACAAGCACATTTTTCAAAGGTTTTCAATGATTTTGTATAATATCTACTCAGCTGTGAATTTAAAATCAATATATATATATATATATATATATATATATATATATATATATATATATATATATATATATATATATATATATATATATATATAAATTGGTGTTATTATTGTGATTAAAAGGATAAAACCATTTGCATACCAGTGGTTTTGATTTAATTGTTACCCTTATCTTGCTTAAGAATAATGATGCTTTCATTCAAAAGCTACATTGTATAGAATTATTCATTCATTCATTATCTCCCGCTTTATCCTCTATTAGGGTCGCGATGGGGTTCCCCATGCCCATCCAGGGGAGAACGTCTCGGGCGCTGGGCAGATACACCCAGGACAGGGCGCCAATCCATCGCTGGGTACACACTCACTATGGGGCAATTTAGAGAACTCAATTAACTTGATCCATGTTTTTGGACTGTGGGAGGAAACCGGAGAACCCGGGGAAACCCACACGGACACGGGGAGAACATGGAAACTCCACCCAGATGGGGATTCGAACCGGGAATCCCTAGCGCTGAGAGGCGAACGTGCTAACCACTAAGCCACCGTGCCGCCTTGTATAGAATTAAAACCTACAAAAATGAAATATTACAAATCATTTTGTATCATTACTCACTTGTAAAATAAATAAGCACTGTGCTCAAAAGCTGCTCTCAAAAATGCCGCTGCAGTCTTTACTATATTAAATAAATAAAATAAGAATGAAGTAGGGTTTTGGTAAAACAGCATTAGTCAGTGTGAACATGCTGTTCTTTCTGTGCCTCATAAATATATATAGCTGCATAATAAAGGTAATAATGAAGGATCTCCCAGCCTCGTCAGCACTTCTTGCACAAATCTCATTCCGATTCAAAGTATCATTATTAGTAGAGCTTCTCAAATGGCACGTTAGCTTTCTTTAGTGCTGAATCCTGATGATGCTCTGATTACAAGGCACAACATTCTCCACAATATTCAGCTCAAGCAGTGCTGCTCCTGGAAAAAAAACTGTGATTTTCTGTAGGTGCTATAGGCAGACTTTGCTCCTGAGACCACAGCAGTTCTTTTGAGCTTTTTTAATTAAGGCTTCACCATTCTGGTTTCATTTTTACCTCAAATATTTTACGAGAAAAGAATTCTAATGAAAAGCTGGATTGGTACAAAGAACTTATACTGTATTATACAAGACGAAATTATTAAGACAGCAGTTTGGAAATTTTGGGCAACTTCAGACCTCTTTGATCTCTTCCTAGCCCTCATAAGCTGAAAGGCAGGGAAACATTCTAAACAGGGCAGACACATTTACATCTAGGACAATTTCATATCTGCAATTCACCTACTGGCTTGTTGTTAGACTGTAGAAGAAAACTGAAGCTTGGACATGCAAACTCCACACAGAAAGGACCTTCTTTACTCTACTATGAAATTAAATCATATTTTCTTCATGTGCAGTGAAATCACTACCACTGCGTTAACCAGATAGTGTAATCATTTAAGAATATTTTTCTTCACATAAGACATTATGTACATCCCTGACATACATTATATCATTCAAAACTCAGAGCAAACACTGCATGGAAGCAACAAGGTCGAAAACCAATAGTGGATGGCTGTGATCTTCATTGCCCTGAAGGCATCACTGCATTAGAAACAGACATGATTCTGTTTTGAAAATCACTTCAGGATCAAAAACATTTTCAAAAACCATTGTCTATAAACATAGATCACGGCTGCATCCATGAACTCAAGCTAAAACCTCTATCATGCGAAGAAGAAACCACATATTAACAAATTCCAGAAACGAGACCTGTTTTGGGCCTGTGCTCATTTATGATGAACTAAGGCCAAGTGGAAAACTGTTCCGTGGTTTGATGAATTTAAATTTTAATTTCTTTGCGGAAATCATGAGCTTCTCATCCTCCAGGGTAAGGAAAAGAGGGCTCATCCAGCCTGTAATCAGCATAGAGTTTAAAAGCCATTATCTGTGATAGGAGACAATAATACACATGGGCTTGCACATTTAAAGGCACTGTTAATGTTGAATGGTATGTAAATCCTTATGGTTATCCATAAAAGCAACATGTGTTACCACTTCTCTTTCATTGAAGGCCTAGTTCATTTTAGCAAGACTATGGCAAATTTGCAAATATATAAATAGCATGGTTCTGTAGTCAAAGACCTGTTTAAGATGAGCTAAGATAAGATAATCTTTATTGGTCTCACAAGAAGGCAATTTACATTCTCATCAGCAGAGGTTTCCCAATTATCCTCAGATTTCTTTGTAAATATTTGAATTCTCAAGAAATTGTATTATATTTTGTTGTATATATTGTACATTTATAAAAAGCACATAACATCATTAACATGGCGTTATGAGCTGCCGTCTCATAAAATCTCACACAAAGGAGAAAGAGGACGGTGTGACTATATACAGAAATAGAAATGTCTATAAAGATTCTTTCCATGTTTTCAGATACTTTTTATAACTTCTGAAGCTTGTCCTTGGCAAACACAAGAGGTTTACGAGGATACATGTTTTTTTATGGATACATTATACAGTCATTTAGCAACCTCTCAAATTTGACCAAATATCTATATACTGCATTGATATTGATCTTTGTTTTTGACAACAAAAACAATAAACAATGGAATCCATGTCAAAAAATTTAAAGTATCTTGAAAAAAATCAAAGATACTGATAAATATAGCTAAGCAGTATGTGGAACTCAGATTGGTGTTTTTTAATTAAAAATAATAATAATAAAAATGAGAGCCTATTTTTCTTTGAGTGTTAGAGTGGATCTGTGAGCCCCGAGCTGAATCTAAAACATAATGAGACTTGTAAACACTGTCTGAAAGAGAGAAATTGGTGTAGATAATAAACCTATCACTGCAAAAATGAAGTTTAATGTCTTATTGTTTAGTACTTTGTAATTAGCATGTTTATGAAGTTGTTGAAGTTTTCCTGTTTCATACAAATTTTGTTTGGTGATTAATTATATTCCATCTTATTAAATACTCCAGTTATCTATTATATACAAGCTATAGCCATTGTGCTATTCATGGTTTCTATTATGACCTTAAGAAGATAACAGGAAGGCCATACGTTACAATTTAAAGAACACACACACACACACACACACACACACACACACACACACACACATACATACATACATACATACATACATACATATATACATATATACATATATATATATATATATATATATATAGTATCTTTAAATTCTAAAATATGAGCTTCTTAGGGAGGCACAGTGGCGCATAAGTTTTTAGATTTTTTTTCTGTGTGGAGTATGTTCTTCCTATGTCTGCATGGGGTCCCTGCAGATTTTTTTTTTCCATACAGTCCAGGCAAAAGATACTAAACTGTTCCTAGGTGTTAATGTATTCGTCCGTGCATCTGCCCTACAATTGGCTAGTGACTTATCATGACCAGACTGTCTGAGGAAAGTCATTTACAGCTCTGTAAATTTAGTATTTTCATTTAATTTTTTGTACTTTGGGGTGACACATGAAAGCTCTCAGAGACAAACATGGGGAGAACCTGACAATTCCCCATGGGCATAGAACACAGGATCATTAACCACTGCACCACTGCTGTTAATTTAGTTATTCTTTAATTTAAGTGTCTCCTTCTTTGGATTTTAATGGAAATATTCTAATATGTGCCTAACATTTAATTGTTTATACAAATTAAATAACTTGACAGACCAAGACTGTGCAGACATATGTTTATTTAGTAATTGTCTATATTTGCTGACAGGATGTTTTTATGCACTTAGATGATTAGAAAATGAGTTAAATGATTCATTTTTTCATATTAAATACTACTTTTTTTCCGCATGCATATGAATGCTACATTAATTTTTAGACACGACATGCCTTATAAGTCCTGAACAGAGTCCCGAGTTTTGCCCACAGCTGGAAAAGAAAGATAATGAGAATGGTTATCGCTGCGAGAAGTTACAGTAAAAGAGCAGCTTCTGGGAGATAAAGTTTAAATTAGACTCTCACTTAATTCCAAAATGTTCTTCGTCAAGCAAGAATGCACTCAGGATATGTACATAAACCAACCACTTTATTAGGTACGCCTTCTTGTTTCTACATTGTCCGATTTATCAGCACCACTTACCAAAAGATGCAGAAGTACAGACAACAGTTCATCTGTTTTTTATGATTTGTTAGTCTCTCTTACTCTGTTACTCTTCAAATAATATACAGACATATAGTGTGTGTGTGTGTGTGTGTGTGTGTGTGTGTGTGTGTGTGTGTGTCTTCTTTCAAATGTGTGGGGTTATTTGTTCACAAAAGTCACCTAAATACAACAGTTTTTTTAGAGACATGTTTCATCTGTTCATGTTTAATGTAATATCAAATATTAGTCATTTTTCAACTGAAGTACTTATGCTTTTTTTTTTAAAACATAACCATTACATTACCTTTACTAGCATTACTAACTGTTTCCTATGAAATTTCAAAAAAGAAATGCTCTTGCCCACTAAACCGTCTTTTATTTTCATATTCCTGCTTTTTATGTTGTCGGAACACGCACTGTGCTTTTCTTTTCTACAGCAACAATGCCTTGATTTCCTTTGTTAGGAATAAAAGAGAAATATATAAATAAATAAATAAACTACATGTGCAACTTTTGTGCGAGAAAGTCTTTGAAGGAACAAAGGCAGATAGTCACAAATACAGAGACAGAGAGTCAGAGAGATACAGAGAGAGGGATGGAGGAGGCTCTTTAGTTCCCTGAGTTTATTTGTTTATTTATTAGTTTGTTGTTCTTATTAATTTTTTAATGATTTTCATGTTTTTACCCATTAAGCTTAAGAGTAAGATATTACAGTTAACACAAACAATTATTAATTATTAACATCATTACACTGCATATAGTATTAAGTTAAAAAAAAAAGCTACGGTAAGAGTGTCCTGAGTATTTCAAACAGTTATTATCCCAAAACCACAAAACATATCTTATTCTACAAAGTTTACTGTACACGAATATTTACTACCACAAATCATAAACTGATGACTATATTATTACCATATGTATAACATCATTAGATGATTAATACAGAATTCTCAGAGAGTATGATGAATGTTGTAGCTGCTGGAGGTAAAGCTGAGAATCACTTCATATACAGATTTGAGTATAGCAACACCAGATTCATCTGAGTAATGGAATTAATATATATGTGAGAATAAACTTAAGAATAAAGCAAGACATCAGAAACCAAAACATTTATAAACCATTGGGTTAATCTATAACCTATAATCTACAGGATCAGTATTTAATCCTTGATCTATAACATGTTGCATAATTATTCTAGTAAGACACACATTGGCACTATTTCTCCCTGAAGTGGAGCTTAAGTATCAAGTAGCATCAAATGGAATTAAGTGACAAAAAACTGTACCTCAGGACATTACTTGTTAATGAACCTAGATACTTTGGTTTTAGTCATAGCTGGAGGGGGGTAGATGGTATGTGATGGTTACTGCTGCAGGCTGCCTGATTTTTATACAGGTAAAGGAAATAGATGTTTGTGGGTTTGGCAGCAGAATCGAAACCACACACTCAGAAAAATCATACAAAAGTTGTCTCACATCCAAACCTACCATAATTACTCACACCACATCCATACTAATTCATTACAAATCCATTAACACTGAGTTTCCTCACCTGTTCTGTCATGTATTCGAAAAAAGAACATAATCTTTATAAGATATGAAGAGATAAATCTTGATCTCAGATGGACACTGTTGTTATAGTTTAAGCATTTTTCATGTTAATCTTATTCTTAAACTAATTAAAATATTAATGCTTTAAATATTTTACTTTTTCATGGATTTTGTGATTTTGTGAACCTTAACAGAAACAGTCATGTTATACATTCTTCACAATTCAAAAAGTGTGTGACCTCAAATGTCCAGCATGGGGCAAGAAGTGTGATGATCTGGGGCTGTTTTGTGGATGTAGTTTCGGAGACTTTCAGAGCCATGTGATACCATGCAATACTCTCTCTTGTATGCAAAGACACACACACACACACACACAAACACACACCTACATTTTATATATATATATATATATATATATATATATATATATATATATATATATATATATATATATATATGGATATGGATATATATATATATATATATATATATATATATATATATATATATATATATATATATATATATATATATATATATCATCTACCATATTTGGGAGTGGAAAATTTTGACACAACGGTAATGTAATAATCTTTTTTATGACACTTACATTTTGTTCGCAAGTTGAAAATGTCTTCTTGTAAGAAACTACAAATATACAGTTCATTGGCATAAGGTTAAAGCTTTTCCTCATAGTTTGAGTTGTGGGGCAGCATTGTAGAAAACAATTCGGAGGACAGATCTGGTGTCTTCTCGCTTCACTTGGTCTCTCATTTCCTCCCTCTATTTTATCATGATTAACAGCTGAATGCTTTCTTTTATTCTGCAGTCTGGACGTGTCTCAGCGCAGAAAGACTGATCTATCAATACCAAGGGACAGCTTGGGTTAAAGGTCACAGTCTATAGACTACTGGAGTGCACTAGTTAGTATGGAGCGAGCAGGAAAAAACTTGCCTTAGTGTGAATAAAGGTGTAAAATAACGAAGAAAATGAATCTTGTGTTAGCATCAGTGGAACGTCTGCTCCTGATCTCAGATTACTGCTCAGATAAAAGGTCACTGGAAGCATGCAGCAATTGCACTCCCACCTTACTCTAGACTTTATTTCTCAGTGGCGAGGCACAACACTTTTCCATCACATCACTCACATCCATGCCAAATTTTTCACACCCATCAACATGGGTCAAGAGCTTTAACTCATATTTTGCTGATCTGCTGGGTTTATTCCTCGCACGTGTGTGAGCACACTAGTGTGAGCAACAGTTCTGTACACCACACAGGTGTGGACACATTTTACTAATTTGTTTAGGTCCATTAAGGACTTGAATGGTTTAGATACTGAAATCTCAGATTTTACAGAGACCACATTATTTTGCTGTTTCCAATAAAAATGAACACCCTTTACCTTAACCGCATCATTAATAAGTCAAAATCAGTTTAAGACTGACTTGGTGAACTTTATTTCCTTATGTTTCTTTGCAGCACAAAAAAACTAATTTGAAGAAAAAACACTATTTTTCTTCAAATATTTTCAGACAAGTGCATTGACATTTTGGGGGGCAGGTGCTCAAACCAAAAAAACTAAATGCAAAATCAATACAATGAATACACATATATCCAAGTAACTCAGATCATCAGATTGTATAAATAAATGAAAAACAAGCAATACCCGTTCATATTGCTTTAAATAATCAGTATAAACAAAGTATTTAACACTAAATAAAGGTATTCCAACTTAAAATGCATCAAAACTTTTTTTGAATTTTCACAAGAACTCAAATAAAAATCTGTCACAATATAAGTTGTTGGGAAATAGATGGCATGGGTAATTTTTCATTCATTCTTTCATTATCACTTGCTTTATCCTCTATTAGGGTCGCGGTGGGGTTCCCTATGCCCATTCAGGGGAGAACGTCTCGGGCACTGGGCAGATCCAGGACAGGGCGCCAATCCATCGCTGGGCACACACTCACTCACACAGACACACTCTATATGGGGCAATTTTTGAGAATTCAATTGACTTGATCCATGTTTTTGGACTGTGGGAGGAAACCGGAGAACCCGGAGGAAACCCACGCAGACACGGGGAGAACATGGAAACTCCACCCAGATGGGGATTCGAACCAGTAATCCCTAGCGCTGAGAGGCGAACGTGCTAACTACTAAGCCACTGTGCTGCCTATGGGTAATTTTTACTTCTGAATATTGATAAATGAAGAAATAAATTGGGCCCTAGCAGGAAGGATACTTTTCTTATCCAGAGCAATAAGGCAGGTGCTTGAGCACCACTAAGTGTCTTTTGGTTATGGATATGTGGATATGTTTATTTTGTATCAACCTTCATAATTATAAGCATAATTTTTCGATTTGTGAATCCCGCTACAAAACAAGGCTGAAAAGTCGTTAAATTGAGACATTTGGAGAGTGAGACGAATGACGGTTTGTCTGTGTTTATTACTGTTGCATCGTTGTTCAGAGGAAGTTTGTGCCATGGCATCGAGCATAGTGCCAGCAAAGTGCGCCGATCCAAAACCCGCCCATTTATCATGAATTAGAGCTGTGTCCAAAACGGCGCCTTGCAAATGAAGACTGATTGTGGCGGTAATCTGCTTACCCCGTTACTTATGGGTGGGAATTTGGGGAAAGGATAATAGTACTTGCCCCACCAATTCTAAAGTGTATGACAAATTTGTAAAGATATGTACATTTGTCTTACATTTCCAATAACTATTGAAAAGATACGGTCTGTACCCATTAGCTTAGTTTCTTTGATGTCATATTGTAGTATTGTGTTTTTCAATTATAATCATTGCAATCATTCGTTTACACTGAATAGCAATACCAGTGGGTCTACGTCTATGACTACTAAAAATGCCTTTAATTAGATGGGTATGACCTGGCCATCACAAATATATAAGCTAAAACAATAATATTAGGCTTTTTTGATCCATTTGGAAAACTTTGGAGGTCATATTGTATTATAGTCTTAAATTTACGAGGTTTCTTTTCAGTAAATGAAAAGAAAAAGATTTATTTTGGAGTGAATCTTCTGAGCAGTGCATCAGTGAGAAATGATGGGATGGTATATTGTAGGCAGTGCAAAGTCCTTAGTGGTGTGGTGCTGTAATTGCTTTCGGAAAAACAGCAGAGAACATTTTGGCATGAATGAGGCTAGGGATTACGACTCTCGTAATTGACTTGGAAATAAAGTCTGGGTCGTGTACCAGGGATGTGGATCGTGAGTACCTGAGGGCCGCAATAAGGGCCAAAGAGTGGATTATGACAGAGCCGCTCTGAACAGCATCAAACCACAATGGCTCTCCTGCGGGGCTGAAACGGTAAATGAGATGAAATCGTTCTGCTTTTTTCCAGCATCAGGACAGCAATTGTTTCAGCTCAGTGTCTGAAAGCAGTGCCAAATTGTTTATAAAATTACATTTATTTAACAGGTGATCCTTAAATGAGTTTTACTGGAGTTTAAAAGCTGGCTTAAAAAACAATTTATGCCCATTATCAGGCACACTAAAAGCTTAGTACATAACATCAAGTGACACTTTAAAGTCAAAGCTATTCAGACACCTATTGATTTGAGCTAGTTGGTCATTCAGAACCATAATGTCAGCTATAATATTCTAGACTACACTTAGAAATTAATCAATTTGTGTCAGTAATTCATTTAGTTACAACCTAAATTTACTTAGAGCATGAAGTAAAATTTTAATTAGCAAATGTAAAAAAGTATACAACAAGCCTTTAATACTTATAATCAAAGTAGAATGACTAAATAATTAGATATGAACAATGCAAATTTTGTGCCTACCATTTAAATTATAGCACAGGATGAATATTACTGGCTCACTCAGATTAGAATTTGGTGTGCTGGGGTAGGCAGGGTTAGGCATATGAATTGTATATGGAACATTGAATTAATAAGGATTCTATGAAGTAAATGTATGAAATCATGGTAACATGGTCATTTAAATTTTAATTTTGATTATTATGATTCTGATGATTATGCCACCCGCTCTCACTGCTAATAATTTCAAACTCTACCAACAAATCCCAAATTCCCAACTGATATGGATACTTTTGGTATTTGGTAAAATCCACCAGCAAGTAGAAAACTAAAAAAGTTTAATCTGCTTTTAGCTTTATTAAAACTCTTTATTAAAAATGTGAAATAAATTCATGAACACAACTGTCAGATCTTGATTGGTTACTATACACATAGAAGAGGTTTTAGAGTGCTGCGTCTGGTAATAATCAGCAAACGAGCAGCAGGTAAACAAAACCATAGTACTCAACAGTCTGTAAATATTTGGGTAGAGAAGTGCACTTCACAGGGAAGTGTGGACTTTAGGGCTCCTTCAGGACTGACTCCCCTTCTCCACCCCCTTGCCTTAAGACCCCCACTACCCTTCAGTAACAACCATCCATCACAGCTCTTTCTTCAGAAAACCCTTCAAGTTCTAAAGTTAAGGGTGTCTTCTTTAAAAGGGGCAAGATGGCCGAGGGGTCAGAGGTTAAACTGTGGTCTCTAAATTGACAAGACCTTCTGAAGTTAGGGGGTAAAGAGGTCAGGCGAAGCAGAGTTAGCCCCCACCATTTTAATTACAAAATCAGTTTGAATAAATCATGTGAGAAGTTGAAAATCTCTGTTGAGCATTTAAATAATCTTAAAATATCCCAGGAGTAAGGAGACAAAACATGGGCCTCATGCAAGTCATGATGTATGAACTAATTGTTTTTTTTTTTTTATTTGAAGCCTTGTCCAGATTTATTATTTTTATTTAGTCCGCACTCTTTCATTTCTATGACATACAGGTGTTCGGCTTTTGTTGCTCTTCTCTTAGGTGAGGGTGGACACAGACACACAAATGTCATATAATCACTTTTTTATTTTAAGTTTTGAAATAATTTCTATGAGTGGATTATTACATTATTGGGCTAAAGCAATATGACTGGTCCACCGACTTCAGCTAAGACTTTTTAAATCACGTTGAAATTTCTCATCGATTTCACTACTACTCAAGTTTCTATTTCCTACAGCTGCTATTTTTGGCAGTTCTCCCCAGTACTTGGGCATCTGGCAGAATATTTGCATGGGCCACAGCAGCCGCCAATAGATTGTGTTTAGAGGTGTCAGTTTTGCTAATGAGATCCATTCCAATGAAGAGAGATTTAAATTTAAATGTATAACCGTGAATGAACAAATTTTGATGGATGGTACATATATATTTGTCCCTTTTTTATATATGTGGCTGTTTTTTTTTTTTTTTTTTTACTTTTGCCAACAAGAATCCAGTCATGCAAATTCTATTTAATTAAAAAACAGTCTGCCTGTCTGTCTGACTTTCAAAAATAAATTTGAGTTCCGATGTTATGCAAAACATAAAAAATATAAAAATAAATATTACTTTATGTTTTTGGAAATAGACTTTTTAATTGACTTGATGATTTTATATACATTAGAAAACCGCTCCGTGTCTGTAATCCACTAGCATGAATTGAATGAGCTGCAGCATCTCTGGATGAATAGAAAGAGAGTAAATGCAGAAATCTTCCAGAGTTTATTTAAGTAAACGTACTCAGGTCTACAGTACATCTACAAAGATCCTTGTTATATTGCACTTTCATATACCAGACCTAATACTTTTTCAGCCTGTCAGAAGCAAAAGCCAAATGTTGGCTTATATAATTACATTGTACAGTCATTTGCAAATAATTACTCAATATAGATATCTCTGAACTAGATTGATTCAAATAAGTTTTTTTATGCTGTTTTTTCAAGCTCGTGGAGGTGGCTGGGGCGAGGGAGATCTGGGTCTCCCTACTTCGGTTGCTGCCCCCGCTTCCCGAACCCCGGACAAGCGGAAGATGATGGATGGATGGATGGATGGATGGATGGATGGATTTCAATTAAAAATAAGTCATATAAGATAAGATAAGAGTGAAAAATTTATACAAGTTTGCCTTGAACAGAAAGTAATGAGAAAAAATTATCTATTGCAGCATGACGCTCATTGGGTCATACACTAAACATACATATGTACTAAACTGATCATGTTAAGGGTGTCACTTCTGGCTTAAGAGAAAAGAACAGATTGGTTTAAGCCAAAACAGTGGGGGAATAGTGGTTAAACAAACCTCAAGGGTCAGGATTTAAACCCCAGTTCTGCCAGTCTGCCACTGCTGGGTCTCTGACAAAAGACCCAAGCACTGATTTGCTTAAATTGTATGATGTAATGATAATTGTGTGTTTCTCTGGAAAATGGTGCCTACTAAATGATATAGCCTAAATATAAATGTAATCAAATGTAGATAAGGGAGTAAAGGCAGTAAAAGCTTTGTAGAATAAGTAAATTAGTTCCCCGCTGCCTTCTTCATTAAATACCTTATCACAAATATTAATTAAGATTCTATTAAGAGTGATATAATGCCTTAAAGGTTGAATGTTAAACATAAGCACATTTTATTAATGCAAATAGTTCAAAAGGACAAAATTAATACTGACTAGGACCAAAAAGTGTTTTATTTTGCTAATATATATAAAAATATATAAGATGGCAAATTGTAACGTCTGTTAGCAGGTGAATTAACCACAGATAGAGTTTATTGTCCGAAATACATGCAATACAGATGCAATAGATGCAGCGTGTGAGAATGGGTGTGCACCACTCTGTGAGAATGGGCAAAATAGTAATCATATAACCTGCAAGAGTCAAACTGGAGAAACAGATCATGGAGAGAAAAGGCTTGGTACTCATATACTGATCTGATATAATGCTTCACAAAGGGTAGCGAGAAAGGAACATGTTATACTGTAGTTCAGAAGCAGGTGTTTAAAATTTGTGATCCAGAACATGTGATCAGAACTAAAGTTAATGATATGCTGTGCGTAAACATGTCATGTTCATGCTTGTCTCCTGAAAGGCGACATGAGAATTGCGGTCCATGATATTTGAAAAAATTAAAAACCCTAAATCATTCATTTTATTTTTATGGAACTAAAGTCTTTTGGCGGTAATTTTGATAAAAAAAGGCAAATAAGGAGGCAAGGTGAACAAAAGCCTGCAATCAAACCTGCAATAATCTGCCTCAATAACGGCAAGAGATCTGTCCTTTCTGATCCTCTCTCTCTCTCTCTCTCCCTCTCTCTCTCTCTCTCTCTCTCTCTCTCCTTCACTTTTGTCTGTCGGTCGGTTCTGATCTGTCATATTTGTTTTTCTGTTGGTCTTATACTCATTATTGTCAGTCTTTCTTTTTTCTGTCTGTTGATTTTCCTTCTTTGCTTTCCACCTGGGCGGCACGGTGGCTTAGTGGTTAGCACGTTCTCCTCTCAGCACTAGGGATTCCCAGTTCGAATCCCCATCTGGGTGGAGTTTCCATGTTCTCCCCGTGTCTGTGTGGGTTTCCCCCGGGTTCTCTGGTTTCCTCCCACAGTCCAAAAACATGCAACAAGTCAATTGAGTTCTCCAAATTTCCCCATATGGAGTGAGTATGCGTGCGTGTCTGTGTGAGTGAGTGTGTGCCCAGTGATAGATTGGCGCCCTGTCCTGGGTGTATCTGCCCAGCGCCCGAAACATTCTCCCCTGGATGGGCATGGGGAACCCCACCGCCACCCTAATATAGGATAAAGCGGAAGATAATGAATGAATGAATGAATGAATGAATGAATGCTTTCCACCTGTTGATGAGTCCACCTTCTTTCCCTACACGATTCAAACAACATGTTCATCTGTCTTTTCTTTCTTCTATTTCATCCAACTTTACTGTCTGTCTGTCTTCTTTTTCAGTTTTTAATGTTTATTATATATTTTATTATATATTTCTATATTATATCAGTTTTTTTTATCTTTTCTATTTAAATATTCATTCATTCATTAATTAAACCTTTAATTAATTCTTTAGACCTTCTTTTACTTCTCTTTAATGTCACCATCTGTTCTCTTTTCTTGGCATTTCTGAGCTTCTCAAGCTGTTTTTTTTTTTCTGTCTCTCCTCATTCTTTCTGTTTTGCTGTTCTATTTGAATTCATCAGAACTGTACAGTTTGCTCTTTCTGGCTGCTTTCTTTAGGATGCTGATTTCATAAACTGCTGAATGTATTAAGCAGTTTTATGGCTAGAGTGGAATTTGTTGTGCTTTTGAGGAAAGGTTTTAGTAATCTTCAGCATTCTGGATTAGTACAATGCTAACTGTACCATACAGATGAGTCTATTCAGAGAGGCACCACAATCTCATTCAGTATATATTGTAGCAATGGAAAAACTGCTCATGGTCGCAGTTTATTAAGAAACTCTTAATCGAGTTAATACATACAGTTTACCTCACCTACACACAGACAGACACAGACACACACACACACACACACACACACACACCATTACAGCCACAAAAGTAACCATGTTCATGCAAATAAATGAACAATACAATGCTTTAAAGAAAAATGCAAATGAGTGCATACTGCAATTTACTCCAGACAGTTTGAAGACTGCTCTTAAACCACAATATATAGGGCATCCGGGCGACAATCCATCTCTGGGCACATACTCGCTCACAGACACACACACACACACACACACACACGCATGCACACACACACACACACACACACACACACACACACACACTCACAGTATATTGGAGCAATTTCGATAGAGGCAATTCAGAGCAACCAATTTACCTTGAATCCATGTTTTTGGGTTTTGGAGGAACCTGGGGAAACTTATTTTTCATACGATTTGATTATTTGTTTCAGGTCCATTGCCACCGGTGTATAAAATCAAGCACCCAGCCAGTTTGCATATTTTGTTTATTATTATTTGCTTCGATCTTCCAAAGACAAGCCCCAATATTACATTTCATAAAATCCTATGTAGGTGCAATGTGCAGGTGTCTTAATATTGTTGTCCACATAATGTATTTCAGTAGGTATGTCATGTAAAATGTCATCACATAACTGTAGTGGATTAAAATGCTGAATTGTCATTAATGCATTTAAAATTTGGGAAAAAAATTGAAGGAAAACCTAGCTGCTTTTTTTCATAACAGACATCTTAGAGACAATAATAATATGCAGAACACTCCCACAACGTCCGGCTGAGGTGGATTATCTGCAATTAAATGTAATGTGTTTGCAATTTGGAATTCATTTTACTCCAGAAGACTTTCTTTTAAATGCTTTTCTGAAACGAAGGCCACCATGATTTTATTTCCAGCATCTAAAAAGAGCAGTAACGTGATCTTAGTGATAACCTTTTCACCTGTGCAGCCCTGAGGCCCCAATGTCAGGGAGCATGTAAACGTGTTTTATAGCTTCATAAAACTTGGGGAAGGCGGATACGTTAAAGCCGCTTGCCTCTGGACTTTTATTACATGAGGAGCAGCGCTTAAAGCTCTTAAATACTCCGACAGTAAACTCAAAACGCGGTAATGGAGCGAATCACCGACTGAACCAGAAGCGCTCATAAATACCGTGCTTTTAAAGCGGCGTCGAGTTTCACCGCCGCTCGCTCTCACAACCTCAGGTGAAACCTCGTCCATATTTCACCTTCATATTAGCTTTAATAGCATCAACACGCTAATGCAGAGGACTGCCAGAACATTTAAATCAGGCCTAGTCAGGATGATGGGTTTCTGTTTTAGAATACCGAATAATCTCTTCTTTATAGATGACTTTTATTACAAAAATACATAAAGCCACATAAAACCTGCTGGCAAAGTAAAAAAAAAACACACCAATAATCATAAAACTACATTTAATAACAAAAAAGGAATAATAAATAGGCTAGTAACTATACACTTACGAATATATATGAATTGGGATACAATTATTTAGTCATTTTTTCCTCTTTCATAATAATATTAAACTTAGAGTGTGTGTGTGTCTCTCTCTCTCTCTCTCTCTCTCTCTCTCTCTCTCTCTCTCTCTCTCTCTCTCTGTGTGTGTGTGTGTGTGTGTGTGTGTACCCAGTACTTTGAAAATAAAGTTCTGAAGGATAAGCAAATGTCTATTTGTAAAAGACTTTTTTAAATATAGATTCATGATGATTTGAAATATTCACCTCATTGATGAAAACATTTGGTTATATAAATCATAAATAGAGGAAAAGACTCAAACACCTCCTTACAGCACTGCAATGTAACACAGAAAACTGTGGACTATAACAGAGTTTTTCAAACTTTTTATCACCAAGGACACCTTTACATAGAGAAAATAACCTGAGGATGAGTTTATCTTTTTAATTCAGCAGCTTATCAGCACCTACAGACAACTTGGGTCCTTTTTGCTGGTTTGAATAAAGGTGAATATAATTTAATGTCATTGTATGCAGCATATTCTGTGAATATCTAATTGCTAATAGTTTTACAATCTCATTTATGCTCTTGGTGACCTTAGAAATAATAATAATAATATATTACAATCACATTAAGATATTAAGGAATGACCATTAACTTAATCCAATACCAATATTATGAGAATACACATTTGTTCTGTCTTTCACAAATACAAAATTGCAAACTAATTACGACAAATAGTATAAAACATGTTCAAATTATACCACCTAAGCTTTTCCAAGGAATGATGATGCTTATTTACCAGCTGTAGTTGCTATATTGGATCCCTGCCCCCAAATACTTGCAAAGTAATGAATTTCACATGAAGGTTATTTGATGATTTGAAAATAGGCAATAATAAATCCAGGCTTTTACTGTGATGTGGATTATTGCACGGAAGCCTTGAATTTAAAATAGTTTACAAGTTAGCAAAAAACATTACTTTGATAAATTGAAAGACCCAGTTGACCATGAGGATCAATGTACTGCCACCATTGTGCCACTGCGCCATGACTATATATATACAGCTCAATTCAAAACTTAAGCACAACATAATTATGTTAGCTGTAAGAGAAACACTGATACATTTCATTTCACAGATCAGTTATTAGGAAATTCAGCGGTGAATGCTGAGGTGCAGGAGGTGGAGGTGTAATTAATCAGTGCTCAGCACTCCATGATGAATGGAGACAAACACAAGAGATTAATTAATAACCATGTTAGTTCACTGATAACGACGCAGCACTTAAACGTTATTGATGACCCAATCAACAGCTCAAACACGTGCAAACACACACACACACACACACACACACACACACACACGCACACACACACGTTTGGGTAATTGCTGCTGTTTTTATTTATTTAACACTCTGACACATGACATTAGCAGTTACACAGAATTATGTCCCTGACATTTTTAACAGTAGTACTTAAAAGTTTAACCCTAGAGTTTTTCAGCATTATATTTATAAATAATTGTGAATGACACTTTGACCAAAGAGACAAATAGGACAATATGGAACTTCGCTTTCTGGTGTATAAACTTCTGGTGTATAACATATGCTACCCACCTATTCTTAGTAAAGATAGAGGACCAAAGGCATTAAATTAGGATTTCATGGATCTACATCTACATACAGACACAAACCTCAAGGCCAGACCACTGACAACCAATTTTAAGGAGTTTAAAAATACTTCATAGTGGAACATACCAAACTGCTCATTTCATTGGAAGGCATTAAGAAATTTCAGTTTGAAAATATTCTTAATTACAATCAGAATTTTTAGATTTCAGGTCTTTGTCTTCTCTACATTCTGTAAGGTTTTTTTGATTTTCAGATTTTGTCTACCACCTTTAAGCAGGTCTTTGTTGTCAATTTCATTGCTTGGCATGTGAAATGTAACATATACCATTCATGTAATTTTAACAGCTTTCAAAAAATGTTGTAATGTCTTCATCAAAGTGAGTGGTAAAAAGTGTAAAGTCATTATTATAAAGGAGGCAGTACCTGAATGAAGCTTAGAGACAGTTAGATCCTCTAAACTCCCCATTATGAAGACAGACACAGGGAATGTTATAAAATAGACTCCCTGTTCCATCTGATAGAAGGATAGACTCTGAGATAGAGTGATGGATCGATATTTTTTTTAAATAAGCAGTATAAGAACCTCCAGCACTCGATTAGATCCTCCAGACCTTGCTCCTCTCTTGACTGTATTCTCATTTCACCCTGTGAGTCAGTGTGCGGGTTCTGAATCCTAACATCTAAAAATAATATAAACAATAATCAGAGGTAGAACAGAAGGCAAGAGGCTGCAAGGTCGCTGGAACATAAAAGCTGATGCAGAGAGAGTGATGTCAGGCAACACCAAACTCTTCCATAGTGCAGTGTGAATGAAGAAAAAGTGCTGAGAGTGCTGAAGAAAATAAAAAGCTGCAGATTAGAGCAAAAATACACATTTTTATCCAATTTATCAAGTCTTTCATGCAGTGCAGTCTTTATGAAGCAAAAATGTATAAATAACTGTGTGTTTCACTGTGTCTCTTTTATATAAAGCTTACAAAATATGTATGTAATCTAATATACTTTTTTTTTATAAACTCTTTTATAAAATAATGCAGTACTCTGGAATTTTACACCATATGAAGCTGTCATGTTAATGCAATAACATTACGCAAGATCCTATAGAAAATATACTTAATATAACATAAGAGCTAAAGATAAGTTAAAGAATGGTACTTAGCATTTACATATTAAGGTGTCTAATAATAAGTAAAGAACAAATTTTTTCTATAAATAGTATATGTTTTTTTTCTGAAAAAAGTATAATATATTATTAGTTGAAGTAATATTAGTAGTGAATGTAGTAGTAGTAAAATAATAAAAGTTATATTTAACATTTTATACATAAATCAATTTATTAAATAAGCATTGTATATTAATTAAGCATTATGAATTACATCTATGTATTAATTATGTATTACGTACATGTAAACATACATGATGTTTACATGTAAAAGTTTTTGTGGTACCATATACTATTCTCAATGTTTAAAATAAGATAAAGTAAAGAAACTAAAAGATGTAAGAAGCAAATGATTAAAATTGAGTGTCAAATAAATAGTTTAAATAGTCTGAGTGAAATAGTTCATTCCAATGACATGATTGATTGAGTAATCCATCTCGTGGCTGTTAGTGCACACTCTTTAGTGCACTTCCCTTAGTCTCTTTGTCTCTACAGTGATCCATCTGTCACTTGTCGAGCTCCTCCATCACCAAAACAATGAAAGTCCCTGTTTGTACAGGTGTGTGTATGTGTGTGTATGTGTATGTAGGGTGTGGTTAAGGGATTTGCAAACTCTGATTGTTAGACATTGTGATCATCAATAGCCAAGAAGGAACTCTCATATATGTGTTTTGTGAAGCAGGTTAAAAGGTAATCATCAAAGTGTAAGAACACACACACACACACACACACACACACACACACAATGAAAAAACTGGACTTGGTGTGCATCACTAGCTGGTGGTCAGCAATTTAACATGGTTCACCTACATATAAATTATAGCACACTTTAGTTGTTTTCATTTTGACTCATGTTTAAAGTTGAATGTGTTCATTATTTATCCTCACTCAACATACTGTTAATATATTTGTTTTTATTAAAATGTGTATGACTATATAGACTATAACATCGCTAGTGATAATTCTGTTTCTGCATAATATTTGCACAAAGAAATAATTGATTAAAAAAATTAATCATTCATTTATTCATATATGGGCGGCACGGTGGCTTAGTGGTTAGCACGTTCGCCTCTCAGCGCTAGGGATTCCCGGTTCGAATCCCCATCTGGTCTCCATGTTCTCCCCGTGTCCGCGTGGGTTTCCTCCGGGTTCTCGGGTTTCCTCCCACAGTCCAAAAACATGGATCAAGTCAATTGAGTTCTCCAAATTGCCCCATATAGAGTGTGTTTGTGTGTGTGAGTGTGTGCCCAGTGATAGATTGGCGCCCTGTCCTGGGTGTATCTGCCCAGTGCCCGAAACGCACGACCCTAATAGAGGATAAAGCGGAAGATAATGAATGAATGAATGAATGAATTATTCATATATTTATGTGATGTGTAAATCCTTCTACAGAATTTCTCTGAATGTCTTTTTTAGCATGGCTAAAGTTAGCATCAGCAGCAGCATTCAGTATCAGACTCGTTCTAGTAGAAGAGATGTGGTTTGTTCCTTTTGGCCTGAGTGGGCAAAAAAGGCATAAACGTTCTAGATAAAATACTGCAACTCAGCATGTAGTGTTACACAATCCTTCCTGTTGCTAACGCCCCCAAGCGCACGGCGTGTCAGTAGCTTAGCATAAAGGCTTTAGCATTAGAATCTGTGCTTTTTGTCTGCCATATAGCGGTGGGAGAAGAGAAGAAAGGATTTTAGCATGAAAAGACACCCTCCCATGTCTGGCATTACATCACATATTATTATAGACCTTTTTCAATCGACTTTTTTTTTTTTTACTTAGCTTAGCAGAAGCATTAGCTTAGCATATATGCATTGTTTAGATCTGTGTGTGTGTGTGTATACACATGTGTATATACATATACACATACATATAAATATATACATCTCTTGGGAAATTGTATACAAAATGTATTCAAAGGATAAGACTCAAAAGACTATAAGAATAAGAGTACAATAAAGAATTATGTACATAACATTATACAACAAAGAAAACTATACAAGTAAAAAAAATAATAACTACATGTACACCGTAATTACACAATATTTACATAGAGTTGCATGGTGTTTTTCATATATTACTTTTAGCTAAGGACGAGGTGAACTCAGACACTTATTCAGAACTAGACTCGAGTCATGGTGAATCAGAAAAACCCCAGCTCTGTTCCTGCTCTCACCACGTCTTTATTTATTCAACATGTCCATCTGTTGTGTTTCTGCATGTCAGCCATGAGTATGCTCCCCAAACCATCACATTTTATAAATACAGTACTCTCACACATATTCAGAAATGACTCAGTGACATTTATAAACACGAGACTCTCAAAAGCACAACATTACCCAGATTCCTGACCTCAGCCCTTCATCACAGAATATCTTGCCAGATGTAAACATTTTAGGCAAATTAGTGATAAAAGTTAATAACCTTTCTCAAAACAAGACTTTATGACATCTTTAGCATTAGCATTTATAATGCACTACATATATGTTGACATTACTGAGTTCTAACACGGAGACAGGCACATTCACATGCATATACTGTATACATCAAGAACAATGCATCATGTTCAAATCACTTACTTTGCATGTTCTGGGATTTTGGGAACAAAATATATCTTAACCTGAAATAATCTGAATGTAAGAAAGTAAAGTAACAACACCTGCTAATTATTCTTTATTTTAGTGTAATGTTTATATTATATATTTTTTTATAACAAAAAAAATACATCACATAATAATAATATAAAACTTTCCAGTGTTTGATATTTTATTGAAATCTATGCTTCATGTGTGAAAAGGGTGGCTTACTCTTGTGAGTTATGATTATGTGTTTTTTATGGTTTTATTGGCAATGAAAAAAATCATGGACGATGATGGGACCTATAACAATCAACGTAGAGCCAAAGACGTGAAAACACCCTGGAGAGGTCACCAGTACATCACAGCGGAGATACACAAACACATTTACACCTCGGATATTTACTAGCATGGTTTGGACTGTAGGGGGAATCTAGAGCCCCCAGAAGAAAGTGGTTGGGGGAGGGTATTGGGTATGTATGTGTGTGTCTATGTATGTATGTGTGTGTGTGTGTGTGTGTGTGTGTGTGTGTGTGTGTGTGTGGTTGAGGGATTTGCTCATTTCGTATAGCAATCTGTTGGACATTGTGATCAAGTGCTAAGAAACAGCTCCCATACTTGTGTTTGAAGAAGCAGGTGAAAAGGTAATCCCCAAAGTGTAAGGGCACACACACACACACACACACACACACACACACACACACACACACACACAGCTGGACAGCTCAAACATCTTCACTCTCTATAAACACAGTAGGCAGCAATTTAATCTGCAACACCCACATGTAAATTATAGTACATTATATGTACCGTGGTACTCTCCCTTTAGTTAAAAAAGGGGTCTTTTCTAACTAAAGGGAGAGTTAGAAAACCTCCTTTAGTATACCCATAATAGTTTGCCACAGTTTACATTTAGATTACTGGTGAACATAATTGGACCCATGTCTCATTCTTAAATCAGTTATTCCAAGTAAATGTCTTGCCATTGGAGATGGTTTACGGAGTTAAAGATACCATTTAAAAATAGAAGTGTATCCTGTTTTTGTTATTGAAAGCTTGTACAGAACATTTTAATAGACGTGATTTATTGATTTTACTGCTGTACTGCTGGTCGATTGCACTATAAGTTGACGTAAGTGGAACTAAGTAGCAGTTTTATCTTTGTTGATGTGAGTTATGTCTGAGGTGGGCATGGGTGCAGGTTCTGCTGGAGGGATTACATATGAGTGTGGAGGAGATTAACATTCCTGAGGGATTTTTAACACTATGGGTGACAAATTTGCAACACTGGCGCTGTGTGTTTCTCGAAGAGGGCTGAGGGTGTTAATCTGCAGCCAGGTTTAAAAGAGGTCAGCTGGAACGCAGAGAGGAACAAAATCGAACTATTTAAAACCAGCGGAGAGGAGAAAAAGAGAGAACTGAAGAATGTTCAACAACACAGACTAGCTATTGTACACTGCAGCAGTGTCTGTTTTTTATCATGCTAACCGTAGCTTATAAAATGTGTTACTTTCCTGTTATTACTCCACTTCAAAAGTTCCTTAATTCTTTATTATTATGAACAGAGGCATAGAGAGCTTTAATGATGCTAAGTCAAAAATCCAAATGAAAAAGTATTTTCCAATGTTCTCCAGTGTTCACTTCGAATCTAAAACTGTTTTCTTACAACTTCTGGTTTTAACAATTTAATGGAGTAACAGCAAAGCAAATCTTATGTCCGGAGCTACCGAGGAATGACTGACAGTGTTGCAAGTCTGCACATGAAAGACAAACAATATGCTGAGATGTTATTGTATTATTCACTGATTTATACTCTTACTACACATAATACACTGTCTCCCATTTAAGCATCAGAGTCAAGCTGTTACATAACAACATGTGGGTGGGGTTTATTAAGGAGAAATATTGACTGGTCTTTTAGTTTGAGCGCACAGGATACACACACACACACACACACACACACACACACACACACACACACACACAATGCAATAAACGAGCACCTTCACTGATTTATTTATTGAGAATGTTAATCTGTTTTGAAATATAAATGAGTTCTGCAATCTGATATCATGTTTCTCACAGTCAACCTGTCAGTGCACCGCTCCAAATAAGAGCGATAATGAATTATCAACAAAAAGAAAACCATATGAACAAATGTCTACCATTATTTAAACAAATCTTTGAGCCTACATGTTGCTCTACTAAAAGAATGAAGAGGGATAACAATATTTAAAGGTACTGCTTAATAATATGATTTAAATAATACATAATGTAATTTAACAACATGTAGAAACCTGACATGCGGACCATTGGAAGTTTAAATGAGAATGAACACATTTTTTCTTTATTATAATTAATTCAAGTATGATTTTGGTTCGATGTGAAGCATTTTAGCCATGGTTAAGCTCTGGATCAGTCTCAGCAATGAATAATGAAGTATGATAGATCATTGTTATAATGAATTTGTACATTTCCAGATGTCACTTTTAAGCTGTTTCGTGTGCCAGCAGTCATGTGTTCACCGAGTTTCATCGAACAGCATAAAAACACAAAGTAAAGTTTCTGATGAGCCCTATGTGGGTAGATTTATTTATGGAGACAACTTGTACAGTAAATAGATTTCAGGCAAGCAAACAAATGTGGAGCACAATCCAAACAGCATCCTCCAAATCCAATCACAGGACTTACAGATAAATGGCAAACAAGACATGATCCAGCTGTGAAGCAGTGCTAAAGTGAAAATTCAATGTACAACAGCTTTTTATGATGTCAGAGTGAATGATCATAGGATGATTTCATTTTTAATTTTATTTCATAAAGAAAAAAAAAATAGATCAGGGTTGCAGAGCATGGGGCAAGAGGTGAAAAAACACCCTGGACAGAATCACAAGACAGACACTAAACATTATCCCACATTCACTCAGGAGGAATTTGGTATGTTCTTTTTATCTCAATCACGTCTTTGGATTGTGGGAGCAAACAGAAACTACTTTAAACAAAAATGTGAAAATGCAAACCTCACACAGAAAGGACGCTAACCATCCTATACAGCAGGTTTGAACCAGGCCCTTGTTGCTGTTTGGGAAGTGCAGTTATCACTATGCCAAGGTTTGTACATGTCAAGTATTTACAAAATATTCAAATACATTAAATGAGAAAAAAAGAGAATTGTTTTACTGACCTACTGATTTACTACAATATTTTGCAAAATGTATGATTCTGGTATTTATTTCTGTAAAACAGAGGCAACCTCAGTCTACATACTGTATAACATCCATCCATTATCTTCCGCTTTATCCTATATTAGGGTCGCGGAGGGGTTCTCCATGCCAATCCAGGAGAGAACGTTTTGGGCGCTGGGCAGATACACCCAGGACAGGGCGCAAATCACTCACACAGACACACATACACACTCTACATGGGGCAATTTGGAGAACTCAATTGACTTGATCCATGTTTTTGGACTGTGAGAGGAAACCGGAGAACCCGGAGGAAACCCACACGGACACGGGGAGAACATGGAAACTCCACCCAGATGGGGATTCGAACCGGGAATCCCTAGTGCTAAAAGGCGAACATGCTAACCACTAATCCACCGTGCCGCCCTCTACATATAACATTCAAACATAATTTATATTTATAGATCTGCCTTTTATTTAGTGTGTAATTCACCCCTTGGCATTATTAGTCTTAAGAATCCACCTTCTTGCAGCTTCTAGACTCCGCCTCTGCTGTGTGCCCATGTTTTGCATGTTTCTGTCCTGTTAATTTATTAATTAGTTCCCATATATCTGTTTCATTCTGTTCAACTGTGTGTTTATTGTTTAATTAGTTTCAATGACTAGAAATTCCATTTGGTTCAACTATGAGTTCCTGTCACATGGTTTCCCATAGTGTGTTTAATTACTCTGACTTTCCTCATGTTGGTTGGAACATTATAATTCATTTAATCTCATTTACGTTTATGTTGTGTGCATGTGCTAGGTCCGTTTACGCCGGTGTCTTCTGCATTAAACTGTCTTTCATTTTATCTACAGCCTTGGACTCGGTCCTTCCACACCGTGTAGGCAGCATTCCGTAACACAGTCCAACTGTAGGGTTTCTGTTCTACCTTCCAAGTCTAAACTGAAGAATAGTTCCCATTAAAGTAAATCATAAATGTCTGTCTCATATAGTTTTAAGAGGAATGTTTTTATTTAATACACTACAGTCCATTAACACTACATTACTCAGAAAACATAAGTGATGTTTATACTATGGTAAAATCAACAGCAAAAATATTTTTTAGTGAAATATTACTGATTGTTTTTACTTGTGTTTTATATCTGTGGTGCTACAAGCTGGACCTGAAATAAACCGGCATGATATATCACGAGTCACATGATGTCAATATAAATATAACTGGTTCTGGGTTCTGAAGAAACCGAGAAAGCCTAAACAAACCTCATCATAAAGATCAAGCTGCTGTCTATGACAAAGTATAAATCAGAGTCTGGTTACTAAAAAAATCTTAAAAAAAAAAATAAAAATTCAAGGAAGCAAAGAAATCCATTTTTAACAAAATAGTCTATGCAGCAACTGTGACTTTGCTTTTGGAAAATCACCCACAAAAATTCTGTGAATTCATAAGATTGAAGTAAGTCAGAGCAGCAGCCAGGAGGATGAAGGTTAAAGAGTTAAGAGAAGAGAGCCACAGGTCTAAATGGAGCTGTTTACAACATGACCAAAACTTTTAAATTATGAAAATATCACTTATAAAAATAGATCAAATTTGACTTGTGGTACTTAGAAATCAAACTGGTGGAGGCATAGTCATAAGTTGGGATTGAATTTATCAGGAAAGATTAATATAAATCGTAATCTTAAAGAATAACATAATTTAATCTGCAAGACACGGAGTTACAGTGCAGCTTCAACTTTTTAGCTCTAAGCTTACTGCCACAGCTACAATTACATGATCATCCCAATGTAGTTCAGGTCAGAAAAAAGAGCACACGATCTGATCAAACTAAACACCACCAACAAATTGCGTTAAGAAAAGTGAAGGATCCAAAATGTCAATATCCCACACCAGGAGACTGGCAGCTGAAACTTCAGGCAAATATTGATTGATCAAGTCATATGGAACCAATTAATGTCATTATTTGTGTATAACATGAACGAGGCAGAAAATTTAACAAATAAATGCTGGCAGAGTAAGACAGGAAGTAAGTAAAGTGCCATCATTCTCAGAGTGAAAACAGGTGCAGTGGCCTCACCACACACACATGCGCACTAATGCTAATGCTGACAGATGGGCAGCGACCTGAAGTAGTGCAGGTGTGCATTTTATTAGCGCTGACATGGGCACTCTGTTCAGAGACAATTCGTCCTTTAAATTCACACCACAGAGTTAAAATGAACCCACATGCACTCGCACACACACACACACACACACACACACACACACACACACACACACACACATACTACTCTGAATATGTGGTTCATAAACCCCTTTTGCTTTTATTATAGTAATTAGGTTGTTTGAGTATGTCCCTGCAAGCTTTGCACAATTAAATTGTGGAATAATAGCTTATCATTTTATGGAAACCTGAATTTAGACAGATTTGTGGTGAGTGACAGTGTACTGCTGTTTAAAGTCCATCTACAGATTTTCAGCCGGATTTAAGTCAGAGCTCTGACTTGGCCATTTATCAAGGACATTTATCTTTCTATCATGAAGTCACTACATTGGGTACATTCAGGCCAACGGTTCATTCTAGAGGTACTTCCCATTGGGAGCCAGCCGACAGATCAGTTTGATCATTTCAGTCTTAAATTTTTTCATAGTCCAGTATCAGTTTTTCAATTCATTTCGACATTCTGTTCTTCTCTTTCTTTACTCTTGTACTGGCTTCCATAACATAGTGTAGCTAATTGAGAGAAAATATTTTTAAAACAGTATTTTAATTTGTTTTGATGTGTCAAGTCACATGTACACTGTTAATAAATATGTTATTCATTTCACAGAATAACTGTTTAAGTGCCTTAAGTTGTATATTGTTTTTTTTTTTTTTATAATAGTATACTACTATACTATATTATTCAATTATTCCAATATTATACACTACAAGTTTGGACCGATCACTAAATAAGTCATGGCTTCTTTTGTGCCGAAAGTATCCAAATGTATTCCATAAAACATTTTCATGCCAGTTCCTGCAGAATGTTCTAGAACTAGAAAAGCATTCCTCTATGTTAAATGTACCAGTTATTTATTGTTTATTTATTATAGTTTGGGTTAGTATTGTTGTCACACAGGGCTTTGTATACAATAAGTTTTTGTTGGGTGAGAACAACTTTTGCACACCTAGGAGAACAAAGGATGATGAAAGTGAGAAGATCCATCAGTAAGGAGAGATATCATTTAACTCAGTCTCTGGGCAAGAGACAAAGAAAACAAGAGAAAACAGGCGAGTGATTTGTTTTGTAGCATGGTGGTATCAAGTTAGCACTGTTTCATGTTTCAGGAGGATAAAAGTTACTGCGTGTCATACACTCTCACAACAATATCACTCTTTGTACCGGGACCATACTAAGTGCACCCCAGAAGAACATTTCTCAAATTAGTACAATTAGCTTCTACAAAAAAACCTGCTGTTTAACAAAAATCATGATGTTCACAAACTTTTTTTCATAAAAAAATGCTGGGGCAGTAAAAACATCAGTATGTATTGGTTTAACATTACAATAGCAGCTTTAAAATCTTTTTAATGATTCACAAACTTATAACAGAGAAAATGATGCCTTCATAAGTTACAAGTGCATGCCCGAATGCCTGTTTCAGCGCTGTAACTGGGTTGTGCCATAACACACCATAATGCTTTAAGACACTTTGTCACCTATCACTAACAGCATTTTCCAGCTGCTATATGAAGAAGCTGGCGCAGTTTTCTTACTAGAGACATTATGGCAGAAGGCCTTGTTGGCAGAGGCTACGAGAAATGAAAGGATGCATGTGGAATGCCAATCCTTCGTGCTGTTGGCCTAGTAAGTAATAACATATTAGCTGGCTTCGTTTCCTACAGTATGTCTAGTGTTTTAGCACTTGATGTTTGTCTGCTCTGTAGTTTTTGATCAAAAGCCAATTAAGTGTACTTTGAGAAAAATGTAGCTGCTAGCATTTTAGCTTGAAGTTAACTTACTAGATTACACACACTGACGGTCCTTATGATAAGGGCTCTTGTTTCAAGTTTGCTTTGTGTCAGTAGAATGCTATATTTCTTAATGAAGCTGACTAGCTGTTAGCTCCTTAGCATCCTGCAGATTCATATATACTCACGACCACTTAATTTGGTGCACTTCCTTGTTTCTGCACTCAATATCCATTTTATTATTTTCACCAAATTTAGTTACCATAGTGAATTATGTTGTATTTATAGTGCTTTATAATACCTAAGCCTTTGTGCATAGATGTTCATTACTACACATATAAACTATTATAACAATATGCCATAAGACAATGCATTATACAATTACTTCAAATAAGATTTGATGTGTTTGGTTATACAGATTGGTCTCTTCAATAAGTTAATTATTTTTTAAAAATGTATTGCAATGTATCATATAATTTTTTTTTTAGTATAAAGCTTTATTCAATATTGAATATATATATATATATATATATATATATATATATATATATATATATATATATATATATATATATATATATATATATATATATATGATTTATCTGGGCAGCACGGTGGCTTAGTGGTTAGCACGTTCGCCTCTCAGCGCTAGGGATTCCCGGTTCGAATCCCCATCTGGGTGGAGTTTCCATGTTCTCCCCGTGTCTGCGTGGGTTTCCTCCGGGTTCTCCGGTTTCCTCCCACAGTCCAAAAACATGGATCAAGTCAATTGAATTCTCAAAATTGCCCCATATAGAGTGTGTCTGTGTGAGTGAGTGTGTGTCCAGCGATGGATTGGCACCCTGTCCTGGGTCTATCTGCCCAGCGCCCGAGACGTTCTCCCCTGGATGGGCATGGGGAACCCCACCGCGACCCTAATAGAGGATAAAGTGGAAGATAATGAATGAATGAATGAATGAATGATTTATCTGCTATGCTAACTCACTGTAGCCACAACAAAGTAATTATTTTGCAAAAAAGAAAATTTAACTAGCTCACTGCAGTATTTATGTTTTATTCTCTCAGGAATCATAAAAGCCGGGCTGTAAATCAGGAAATTTTAGAATTTTATTAAGAAAAAATAAAATAGTTGGCTAACCTCAAAATCCCCTGAATAAGAGCATGAACATACCTGGTAGATACCTTCTCACTGTTTCTTCAGTCACTTTGAACCTTTGAACTCTGGGAGGTGCTATAGAGTTTCTTTGGCAACTAAAATGTTTTTAAGAAGCTCATCATACCAGGTGTCATCTGTACTTCTGTTTCCAAAAATGACTGATAAGATGACGGATGTGTAACGTATTACCTGTCTCTGTGATGTCTACCTTTTTTGTGAGTCTACATCTGTCTCTGTTGTTGCTTTATGTTGGTGAGTTAAAAAAACATTTTCTTTTTCATGATGAATGTTAATTCTATTCCATTGATTTTATTTGTTTGTTCTACTCTATTCTATAAGGCTACACCCCTATGTTTAATATATAAGCTCTAGGGTGACATTAAATGTAAAGTTACACTAACAGAAAATTAATAATATCTTATTAAATAGTTTTAGTACTGTGCCCTTACTTTACTGTATTTTTACAATTTTATTCTGTATTTATAATAATTCTGGGATTATTAAAATACTTGATTGTATTCAGTCCTACACAGTCTTAGGCAACAAAGGTAGTCCAAAATCACTTTTACAAATAGTTTTTTCCAACAATTTCCAAATTGTTTAATGTTAAATAATTAATCACTATTTATTTACCAGCAAGACGACTAAAGACTCACAAAATTAAGGATATAATAAGTAAAAATAAAATGTCATGTGAGATCTGTCATTTCAGTAGACAAGGAAGAAGTAAAAACAAAGGTTTTTTTTATTTTTATAAAAAAAATAAATAAATAAAATCCATAGTGACACTTAGCAGCCTCTTCATCAGGTACACCATTTAGTGTGCAAGTTATGCAGTTAGAATATGGATGTGCATATAAATCTCTCGCCAAGATATGGTAAACACCGGCACAGATGAATAGTAAATGAGCCAAAGATTCTTACGAAAAAATTTATATGGCCCACATGTCCAGAAACACATCTGGTTCTTTTTTTGGCAAACATTTGGCAGTACTACCTACATGTGAGCCTTATTTGGCTGGTGCATGGCCCAAATCTGTTGCGTGCGTGGCCCACATCCTGCAATTAGGAGTTCAATTCATGCTGAAAATGTGCCAAATGTAAATAGGGCATGTGGGCCAGCACACTTTTGCTATATTGGTAGACAATATGCTAACATCAAGTGTTAAGAGGGTTAAATACAGAAAAGAAAAACTGAATATTACTTTATTTAATCATGTCATAAACTGTGTATATGATACATATCTGCTCATTTACAGAACTCTGATCCCATTTCACAAAAAAGTGTAGAAAGGTATATCACTTCTCTTTAGCCTGCCAGTACTCACATTGTTAGCATTTTTCATCTTAAAACATTTGCAAACTTCAGACTAACTAACTGTATTCCTCTTATTTCTCTCATTTTAGAAAGCATACCAGCGCTTAGTTTGGCTTTTCATCTTGTAGGAGGTGACTGCAGGCCCTGAAGCCAGCTGATCACTTACAGAGGAACAGAACAATGCTGTGATGGTTGTCTAAGCACTGTATTTACACAATGACCTATTTTATCTTTTGGTGCTTACTTTTTGAACACAAAAAATGCCTTTCAAAACACTTTGCTTTATTATAAAATCTATATCATATAATAATCTGAAATTATAATATTTCAAATTCTGCATTACAGAAGAATTTATTCAAATGATTTTAACTAAAACCTTCTGAGTATATTTCCACTACTGAGTTTTACATAATTTAGCTTCATACTTACTTATACTTTTAAGTCATTTACTAACCAGTGCTAATGATCGTTTGCCTATGTGAAAAATATGGTGTAAGAAATAGCACCACAGTGAGGTTGAAGCACCAAGCGACTGACCCAGAGATTAAACTGTGGGCCAGAGTCAAGGCCTTGTACTGAATGTGGGGAAACTATCAGAAGCCACCGAAGAGAGCATAGTGCAAACTAAAGAATTCTGGATCAGCTTAAGAGCATTGAACATACCATTATTTAGCATTCCTTTCTCACAGGTCATGCAAGTATTAAATTCAGAAAATAAACAGAATCTGTGCATTAAAATGTAAATATATTTGCTCCCTGTAGGTTATGTGAATATATTTTCACTTAGAAAATCAATAAAACATGGACTTTTGCCCAATCCTGAATAAGACACGGTTATCTTCTGCATATGTGAATCTGGAACTTTATTTATTTTGAACTTTTCTTATGGCACTAGTGAAATCTTCATATTTTTTATTTCGTTTTAAAGCTCCGCACCTCTAGTGACACTCATCTGATCCCGTTCTCTGTGGTTAGGTGTACTCCCCATTTTTACACTTAAACTTCAAGGGCTTTTTTTCACCACCCAAAATTATGCCAGCTGGTTGGTGTTTTTTTCTACTACAGCACAAAGAGAGCTGTCACAATCACCTAAGTTTATTGGTATAAACACTGAGGTTTCAGGCTCATATTTCATCTTCATGCTGTTCCTAAGCTAAGTCACAGCACTGTACTTGGATATTTTGACACTTCTATTAGTTGGAGGATGTTTTCTTTTCAGCAGCATTGTTACTGATGGCAGCGCAGCTGTTCACATGCCAGGAAACATTCTGGAGACACGAGATGTGTTCGGATGAGAGTTAAGTTGCAGGTATGTAAGAGCAGGAAGTGTTTAGGAGAATTTGATGAAGCTGGAGGAAACAAAGCTTCGAATTACAGAATAGACACTGCACACTTCTCCTAACTAATTCGTCCTCAGGTGAGAACCAGATTTTAATAATATTCCAGGATTCAGTATCAGAAAGTGATTCAAGCAAAACAGGATACTTTTATGAAGTAGACCCCCCCCCCGATTTTGGAATGTGTTTTTGGGACTTTTTGGCACTAATTTACCTGAAGCTTTACTTAAATTTGTGACGTCTGGTGCATTTGGACCTGTAGACTTGTTCCATATCATCTCATCTCATTACCTCATTATTATATGTTTTGGGGGCTGGCCAGATACACCCAGGACAGGGCACACTCACATATACAGACATTATATAGGGGCAATTTAGATATAAGCAATTTGGAGCAGCTAGTTAACCTTGAATCCATGCTTTAAAGCTGTGGAAGGAAAACAGAGAACCCAAAGGAAACCCACATGGACATAGGGAGAACATGGAAACTTAATCACCATGCCGCCTGGATCCAAATCATTGTAAAACTTATTCCACCAGTGGTTTCTAAGGTGGTTAAAAACTATTGGCGAACAGCTCTTAATAAGTGAATGCACTTACTATATTGATGCACTATGAAGTCCTACTCTATATACTTTTTTAGTCCCCTTCATTCTATTTTCTAATGGTCATTAGTGGATGATGATTTGCAGTGCTGCGGTGATATGGTGTGTTGTGCAAGTGGATCAATCACAGCTTAAAATTTTTCAAAATCTTGACTGTCACTGCTGGACTGGGAATAATCTATCACTCACATATGTCCAGAGGCATGAGAGTCATGTGAACACTGATGAAACTGATAAAATGTACTATGAGTGCAGAAACGATGAGGCATATCTGATAAAAGTGGCTGGTGAGTTCTAAAGAATAATAAATCGTAAATTCAATCTTTTTTATGTATTTAGTTTCCTTTTTGTCTACTGAAAATGACAGGGCATTATCTCAGGATTAAAAAAAGATTATTTTATTATAATTTGTAAATTAACTTATCCATCACAATGTATATAATTAATTTATCGGAATCAATTCAGTATAATTTCTTCTTCACTTACTGTCTTTTTTTCAGCAATTTATTAATTATTATTAAACTGCTTATCTTAATTATGGCTGAAGAAAATGCTGGCTCCTATCCCAGAGCTCTAGGTCCAAAAGTCAAGAAACACCTGGACAAGTAGCCAGTCCATCATGAGAAAGACACACGGACAAAAGCATTTATGACATACAAATGTGAATATTAGTATTTTAATTTAACCTCCTAGCATGATTTTGGGCAGTGAGTGAAGAAAACAAGTAGCGCTAACAACCATGCAAACCAATCTGTCTGCTAAATGGATATCCCTTTTAAAATGTAATTCCTTAAAAGAATATATTTATACTATGTGCTGAACGGTGTTAAACTGCACAGTACATATTATATAACACCAAATTTAAACATGTAATGCCAAACCAAAAAGCAAGCAACTGTAAATTTGCAAGTATATGTTAAAATTATTGTGTTTTTAATTTGTTTAATGTGTTTATTTCTTTTTTTTTTTGTATCAGTGTAATTTTTATCACACTTTCAGATCCTTAAAAGTTCTTTAGTCTGGATCTCGTGTTTTATGGCTGATAGAAATCACTGACGTATTCCGAGTTACTTTCAAACCCAAATACAGCATACCTTCTATCACAGAAAAGAAGAGATGAAAGAGATGGCATGCTGAGGTGATGGTGAGTGTGGCACTGAGTTCAGTGAATCAATGAGTAAGGTGGCTCACCGACTCTCTGTATCAGTCTGTCATCTCATCCACATTCTTGCAGCCCTGACTCACTGGGCATGAACGTGTGTGTGTGTGTGTGTGTGTGTGTGTGTGTGTGTGTGTGTGTGTGTGTGTGTGTGTGTGTGTGTGTGTGCTTGTGCTCTGCATGCCTCTACCTGCCTGTGATGTTTCGAAAGAGACGTCAAACAAAGACTTGAGATTCAGCACAACTCAGTTTATTTACCGAAACTAAAAAATTATTCAGAGCATAAACACTTTCATCTTGTTCTGCCTGTTTTTCTAACAGCAATGCTTATATTGTTTTGCCCAAAATAATAAATAAAATAAAACCTCAGTTTTGAGAATCTTTAAGCCATTACAATGAATTTTCTGTTTACAATAATAATTCACAAAAAAAGATAAAATACAGTATTGACTCTCTAACTTGTCTGAGACAGAGTTTACTAAATAGAAGGTAACGGTGGTACAGTGGTTAATGCTCACAGCAAGAGTCTAATATTCCTAGGCAGGAAATGCATGGTGTTTCTGTGTTTGAATGTTCTTTCTGAGAGTAACATGGTTTTTCACTTTGAGGGTCAGATTTTAGAAGGTAAATAAGGTAGATAATAAATCATGATGGACTGGCATCCTATTCAGGATGTTCTCTGCCTATTGTCCTATTAACAGACCCCAACATGCTGAGATCCTGATAACCGAAAGTTTAGAAAGTAACGACAAACAGTTGTTAAATGAACAAGCAATTCTGAAAGTGTAACACCATTATAACATTGATTGAGTGATGTCATCAAATTAAGTATTACCTTAAAACGAATACAGTGTCAGATATAAAGGACTCACAGGATCTCAAAATATGTGGACGAAGGAGAATTGAGAACTGGGTTTATCCTGAGTTCTGGCTACCCTGAGGACACACACACACACACACACACTAAACCAAATTTAACCCTTGCGTGTTTGTGTTATCAGGTCAAACTCATCAAATATTTTCACTACACACATTTCCTCGTGTGTATGTGTGTGTGTGTGTGTGTGTGTGTGTGTGTGTGTGTTAGTTTCTCGATGCCCTGTACTCAGTAATCCATCATGCTGATGGTGTTGAGTTTATCTTCGACTCTAAACACCCCTAGGTCGTTCACTTCTCCTGATCCAGACTGCCAGACGACGCCCGTCTACAATATATGATGTGTGTGTAGTGGAGCAACAGGGTCAGAAGATATTGGTCTCTCGCCATCTTATCCCTTTATCATGCATTACTGTCACAGAACACACACATAGAGAAACATGGTTCAGTCACAAATGATAAACCCTATTTCCTATAAAATGTACATCATCCTGCTCCATCGTTCTCTCTACATCTTTCTCTACACCACTGTGGATCTGTCCCAGACCATCTGATTTGTTTTCTCTTAATGGACAGAATGAAATGTTTAGTTCACTGATGGTGTATTTTTTTATTCCAAGCTTCATAACCTCAATATATGTTGGATATTTTGAAGTATATTTGGGATGTAGGGAGGCACTGTTTTTCCCCCTATGCATGTGTGTGTGTGTGTTAGTGATTGATGACTAAGGCCATTCACCTGCCCTCAGGTAGCCTTGTCTGCAAACGTCTTCCACCCTTACTAGACACCTTGCGGCAGTAGATGCTGATTCACTCCACTGCATTTACAGATCTCCATATTTATTTCATAGTTAAATAAATCAACTTCTTCTTCTTCTTCTGCTTCTTCTTCTTATTATTATTATTATTATTATTAATTATTATTATCAGGGTGGCACAGTGGTAATGGCTGTCTTTTTGCAGTAAGAAGGTTTTATTTTCTGATGGAGAAAGGATCTTTTCTTTGTGTGGTTTTACTTTGTGTAAATAGTCAAGAATGAAATTAAAAGTTAAAACAATAATATAAACCTTCTATAGGGTTTAGTCCAAAAGCAGATTTTTTTATCACTGTGTTCTGATTAGGTTGTATGTTAAAATATTATAAGTTGAACGAATTATTTAGCTCTTGTTCTAAAACTCAACCACTATGAACTTCACCACACTTATTCTAAAAATTCTGATCTTCAGCTCACAGTGTCTAAGACATCGGAAACTGTGGAGGATAAAAACAAAGCTTTGTGTGAAGAAAAGCAGAGGACCTCATGAAGCTTAAGCCTATGCATGAGTGATGGAGCACCAATATAGTGTGCCGTGTGGCTTAGCAAAATATGATCCACATGAAAACGTCAGCAGCAGAAAAGCAAGAGTTAATATTTAAAAGATCCAGAAAAGTAGTTATTTGGGAATGTAAACTAACAGAGTGAAAATGAAAGTCTTCAACTACAATCAGCAAAGCTATGTTGCAAATCTGATTTTATGTAAAGTGGAAGCTGAATCATACCTTGGTGTTTAGGCATATTTTAAAATCCAAGATTTCTCAGTCTACTCAATGTCTATTCGTCAGTATGACGCACATCAGTGAGCTGATAATTAGGTTTAGACAGCTTATGTGTGGTTATGTAGAGTTATGGAGTAATACGGTTAAACTGAGCAACATATTAGCTTTTCAGTGGTGTCAGAAACATGACTGAGTAGCAGGAAGTGCAGTTTCAGACTTAATTGCTGTTTTGCTTTAGGCGGAAACCTTCCGATGCACTCATCACTCTGTCTCTGTGTGTGTGTGTGTGTGGGGGGGGGGGGGGGGGGGAGAAAGAGAGAGAGAGAGAGAGAGAGAGAGAAAGAGAGAGCGAGAAAGAGAGAGAGAAAAAGAGAGAGAGAGACAGGGGGAGACAGAAGCTGCTGCAGCACCTGGGTTCATCTCTTTGCCTTGTCATTAACACTGACTCAGAGCCAACACTTTTCAGCAAATAAAGTATGTGTGTGTCTGTGCATGTGTGTCTTTACGAGCATTTCTCGCTCATGTTCAGTGCACTGGCACGCTACATGCCAGTCTCTGCTTCTTACTTTGCCATCAGTCCTGCTTTTAATGTAGAGAATCAACCACTGATCAAATGTTCTATCAATTTAAGAATAACAAAGAAACAGCACACCACTAGAAAACTTTACAAAAAAGAAAATGTCAAAGCAACAATCGCACACATTCTTATTTTATTCCATTTCCTGCATAAAAAATAGCTTGTCCTTCTGTTTAAAGAACTTGCTGTTTCTTCAAATCCAATCTGCTAACCTAAAATATCAATCTCCGAACCCAAAGAGTTTTTTCACCCATCCTTTAAGATTCACTGTTCATTTAAGGGTCTTTTCTTCTCTTCTCTAAGTAAATTCGCTAATGGCAACAATAGAAGCGCTTATATGTGCAAAACCCAACGCTCTACTCCAGCAGTTTAGTTTCTATCGTTCCATATAAAGCTACTGTGCAGTGATTCCAAGCTCCTAAACAATCACCGAACGGCTAATTTGCTCCTGTAACTACCCTCTTCTGTTCGAAGAGCCATTCTTCATACCTAAAGTGTTTATATGATCGTAGGTATGACAAGTAGTTTAACCCCAGAAACCTGCATCTTTAGAGGTAATTCATTCTCCTGAAGAGCATATCTGCTCATAAGAAAAGTAATTCTGAGCACTTCAACAACCTCTTTATGCTTAGTGCCCGAGTGTTCATACAAAGCTCATTGCTGCCCTTGCTAAACATCTATCCAGCCATCTTAAGAGCCATTCTTTGGAAGCATCTGCCTATCTAATTAGCTCATGTGCCCATTTTAAGAGCTAATTCACCTTTTGAAAAACACATATACACATCTATAAAGTGGATCCACCTTAGAAGCACTCATTTGCCCATCTGAAGAGCTTATTTGCTCACTTAAAGATCCCTTTCACACATACAGAGAGTGTACTACTTCATCCAATGTGTCATTCCAACCAGTGAAGTGCCTATAAGTCTAAACTATATGGAGTGTATTCAGCCAAGCAGAACCCATCTGTCCACACAAAGAGCTTTTATTTTACTAGCCCAAGCACCTATTTGCTCATTTAATGTGAAATTCTGACAAACCAGTTCTCCTATATGAACATTTGTAGGGCATAGTCACCTCTAAAGCTTCCATCTGGCCATCCTCCAGGGCCTTCAGGCATCAGAAGCGTGTTTGGGAGCAAGGGTTATACCACGCATATCTCCAATCTCAGTACAACATTTAAATATGATTTTTTCATTATTTTTATTATGCCGTGTTTTATCAAAAACATCTTAATGAAGACCATCCAAATGTCCTTAAAGGTCAAAGCTCACATTTTAATAACCGATACATTCAGCGGATGATTTCATCTAAAGAATGTCTAGATCCAATCAGAGCGGAGCAGGTGAAGGTCAGGAGGGTCTCGTTCTTGTGGGGTTTGAACTTACAACCTTCCGGTCACTGACTGAAAACCATTATTAATCATTGGAACGCACAAGCACACAGAGCGCTGGATGCAAATTTCTATAAATGAGACTCATTATTTTCCCTCCGTGGAATCTGCCGTTTGTTAGAGCAGGTCAAAAGTTTGTGACATTTAGCCGACATGAAACAGACGTTTTTCATTATTTAGCATTTTTTAGCATTTGTGGATTTATTCCAAAGCTCTACACGCACAGCCTCGCAAAATCACATATGAATGAACACACACACACACACACACACACACACACACACACACACACACATAAAAACACACACACTGCAAAATCATTTTTCTTAGGGAATGATGCTGTAGTATTTATAACTCTCCTCCTCAAACCCAAATATCATCTTTCCTAAATCCAGCCTAAATCCTGTCAGGTTGTGGTTTTTCATTTCTTATATTAATGCAACAATTTACAAACAAATGTAAGTTAAACGATCCTGATTTTCAATAATACCCCATATAATTCCAACAAATAAAACATTACATTAAGGAGTATTGTAATAAGATGACCTGCTAATAGGATTCGTGGAATAGTATACCAAATGTCATGGGACAACACACTTGAAACCACAGGATAATATTCATTAAAACAGGCATACCAAAACCTATTCATAAGTTTCTTAGAACTTGTGCCACTTCTACTCCAGTAAAAGCACAAACATTAACAAGAGGGGCACATACTTTATAACTGTACCGTAGAATGCATGCCTCATGCTATTGTACCTCAAAGAGCATGGATTTATATGTACTTGTACTTTACCAATGAATAACTCCTCACCCACCGGGGGGCAAGAGCTATGGTGACTTATTGCACAATAGTCCCGTGGTATTCAATAATATTAAGATCTGGGAAATAAAGCATCAGTGGCTTCAATGTCTGAACTTCCATTACATTAACATTAACATTAACAATACATGTATCTTTGAATGAAACACACAGGAGCAGAAATGAGCTTTTAAGTCATTATCATTATCTTTTATCTACTAGGGTTGTGGGGGGAAGGGTTCCCTATGCCCATCCAGGGGAGAACGACCTGGGCGCTGGGCAGATACACCCAGGACAGAGTACCAATCCATCGCTGGGCACACTCATTCATACACATAAACACAAACTATATGGGGCAATTTAGAGCATTCAATTTACCTTGAATCCATGTTTTTAGACTGTGTGACGAAACCCAGAGGAAACCCATGTGGGCACGGGGAGAACATGAAAACTCCAGTCAGAAAGGGATTCGAACCTGGATCCCCAGCGCTGAAGTGCTAACCACTAAGGCACCGTGCCAACCGTGCTGAAAAAAAATAATTGTCTTTTTATGCTGTAGCATCAACATTAACTGCACTGGAACTCTGAGGGCTAGTCTGAACCTGGATGGGATCCAGAGCCTTTCGACTCAGTAATGATGTAATGTATTTTGCAGCCATACTTGCATACCTGTGTGCACGTTTACAGAGCTCTTATGTGATTGTTTACCTTGCTGTCTTTAATGGTTAATTATCAGAGGAATTAGTTTAGAAATAGTCTTGTCTTGAATGTTCTTCAATAGCTGCACTCAAAGCCAAAATACACCTAATGCACTTCACTAATCCAGCATTCCATTAGTGAGGGGGAGGCCAAGGTAGGCAGCATGTTTGGGCAGAGATAAAGTCTGTTCCTTTTAGAAACCAGAGTATTGACAGCTGTCATATGAAGTTACAGAAATCCCATAATTCAGTTCTTTAAGAGTGCAACAAAGTAAAAATGGATCAGTTTCAGTTTAAAAGATTAAAACCTGGGGGGTGGGGTCGGGCACTGGGCAGATTCACCCAGGACAGGGCACACACCCTCTCACTGGGCCCACACTCACTCACACAGACACACACCCACACAAACACACACTATATGGGGCAATTTAGAGAATTCACTTGACATTAAATTCAAGTTTTTGGACTTTGGAAGGAAAATGGAGAGCCCAGAAGAAACCCATGCGAACATGGGAAGAACACGGAAACTCCACACAGATTGAGATTTGAATCTGGATCCCCAGCACAGAGCACTGAGAGGCGAACGTGCTAACCACTAAGCTACATCTGCAGATTGTTTGGCAGTGCTACCTACATGTGAGCCACTTTTGGTTGGCATGTGAATAAGTAGCCCAAATCCTGGGAGTGGTCCACTCAAATGATGTCAGTCAAATTTTGCTATTTGGCTTCTTCGCTTATGGAAACACTGTTCATAAAACAAAAGTGAACTGCATTGCTACAAAAAGCCATTCTGTTTTGGAATTAAGAAAATGTCAGCAGCTTGCAAAAAACCAAAAAACAAAACATGCTTTAATGAACATGCTGTATTAAACAATGCAATAGATTTCAGGTGGACTAAGCCAATTACAAAGATGATGTCTTTAAGAAAGAAGTAGTAATTAAGTGCGGCACGGAGGCTTAGTGGTTAGCATGTTCGCCTCTCAGCACTAGGGATTCCCGGTTCGAATCCCCATCTGGGTGGAGTTTCCATGTTCTCCCCGTGTCCGCGTGGGTTTCCTCCGGGTTCTCCGGTTTCCTCCCACAGTCTAAAAACATGGATCAAGTCAATTGAGTTCTCCAAATTGCCCCATATAGAGTGTGTTTGTGTGCGTGCCTGTGTATGTGAATGTGTGCCCAGAGATAGATTGGTGCCCTGTCCTGGGTGTATCTGCCTAGCGCCCAAAACGTTCTCCCCTGGATGGGCATGGGGAACCCCCCTGCGACCCTAATATAGGATAAAGTGGAAGATAATGAATGAATGAATAGTAATTAAGCATAGTTAAATGAATCATGAGCTTGTGGTTTTTCAATGTATAATCAATCAGCATGAGTTGCAGCCAGTAAAAATATATTTATAATGAATTTATAGATTTAATTACTTTTATTTATTTTTTTGTGAATTGTTACTTTTCTTATTGCATGACAGTCATTAATGAATCAGGCTTTACAACATTGTTCATTATTATCACACTATCACTAAAGTAAACATTTTTAACTTTTTTCTATCCATGTCTAAGTTTTGCACAGAAGACATATTTTTACATCACACAGTTAACAACAGGCTGTCATCACAGATCCCTTACATCCTGCTGGGTGACAAAATGACTAAAATACAAGAGATATGCAGCTGTTAATGTCAGTTAAAAGTTTATACATATAACTGTGTATACATGTTCTTTATTCTGGATTGAGAAGTACACATATTTGATATCTAAGGTTAATGTACACCTGCATGTGTACCAACAGACACACACACACAAATACACACAGGCGCACGCACACACACACACACACACACACACACACACACACACACACACACACACACACACACACACACACACACATACATGCGCATGCACGCACACCAACAGAAAAGCACACACTTTTTCAGAGACAATCTCTACAGAGGTGGTAAAGATGCTCATAGTAAAATGTTTTGTTTTTTTAATTTCATAACAGTGTTTTAAATTAATAAAATACAGTAATTACAGTTTTAACATTTCATTTTGCTCACCCGCAACATCATTATAAAGCAATAAGAGACAGCGGTACTGTCTGTGCATGTAAATGTGTGTGTGCCCATGTAAATGGTGGTTCATTCTAAGTTTACTGAATTGCACACATCAAAACAGCTGATTAGTAATTAGCACGCTTGGGGCAGCACTTTAACGAGTCTGCAATTACAGGAGCAGCAACAAAACAACGCTGTAGAAAGGCCAAGTAGTTGTGTGTATGTGTGTAAAAAGGTAACTCTTATTGTATTGTTTAGTTTTATGATCATTATTATTATAGTTTCAAAAAATGATCAAATGTATTATTGAATTAAACTTGTAAAGTATGTTTAAATTTGTTATGACATCTTATGTGTGTGTAAAAAAAATCCTTGGAAAGGAAAGGTTGAGACATCTATCAAACCCAATAATCACAGAAATCTGTGAGTTAAATCTCTTGAACCTTGATTTACCTGAAAAAAAAGTACAAAAATGTTTAATTCATTCATTAGATATGGTCAGGTATTATGAAATATGAATCTATTTTGAAATAGATGCAACAGCGACATATTCAAAAAGGTCTAAAATGGATAACATAAAGGATACAATTCTATAAATTAAAACATTGTAAAGGTGAGGGAGCATTTATCAAAGGCTCAAAATTTAAAAGTAAAAACAGGCTGTACACCATCACATCATGACACCAAAATATTCAACCAATGAAATCTTTATTAAGCAGCTTCAGTTAAAGGGAATGTTAATACCCACAAGAAGATTAGACATTAAGTTTCGTGTTTCAGCAGGTCTGTTAAGACATGGTTTGACAGGTTTGTTGTGAAGCAGCTTCAGTGCTCTAACCTTAGCTCCACTCAATACATTTGACTAAAGTTGGAGCAGAGATTATCAGCTAGACCTTGTGGTTTACGCTTAGTGTCTGGTCACAAAATGCTTTTTACTGCATGTCTACAAGTTCTCATAAACACAAACCAAAATGTACATGAAACTGCACTGGTTTGTGATTATAAATAGGTTTCACCTGGGTGCAATACAAGCACGATATGATCTCAATATGAACTGAATGCACCTGCACCTGAGAGGTTTGTATAAAATGCAAACAAACCAAGTTCATAAATATCAGCCAGCTTTCAAGACAAGTCTAACGCTGATTCATGTAACAGAGTGAAATATATATGTACATCATATCATATCATTATTAAAGATTATAGGTGATGTGATACTAATAAAGGAAACTATTCTAAATGCACAGTGTGTGTAAAAAGAATATACAGTTTGAAAAACTAAAAAAAGCAGACAAGATAAATTTACAATGAAGGTCAGGAAAATGACAATGCATTGAGCAATGATAATATTTTTGATTCTCTACTAATCTGGAATCTTTTTAAGGATTAAACAGAAGACATTGTTTTGGTAAAACATTACACATTTCTTTTTAATATAAACAAGTAAGAAAATCTAATCTCATTTTATTATTGTCTGCTTATTCCAATACTATGGAATGGTGTCGGGGGGATTCCCATGCCCACACAACGGAGAATGTCCTAGATGAACCAAGGACAGGGCGCCAATCCATCACAGGACACACGCTTACTCACATACACACACTACACAGGGGCACTTTTGATTAGCAATTAAGAGCAGCCAATTTACCTTAAATCTATGTTTCTGGACTACAGGCCTTAAAATAAAATCACTTGCTGCAAAATGTTTCATTAAATGTGACCAAATCCTAAAAGCAGAATGTGTGGTGGCAGCATTATTTGGGAATTATTTAATTCAGATGGAAATCCATACATTCCTCCATTATCTTCCGCTTTATCCTCTACTAGAGTCGCAGGGGGGTTTCCCATGCCTACCCAGGTGAGAACGTTTCAGGCTTCGCAGATACACCCAGGACAGGGCGCCAATCTATCGCTGGGCACACAGACATACACACTCTATATGGGGTAATTTTGGAGAACTCAATTGACCTTGATCCATGTTTTTGGACTGTGGGAGGAAACCAGAGAATCTGGAGAAAACCCACTCGGACACGGGGAGAACATCGAAACTCCACCCAGATTGGGATTCAAACCTGGATTCCCTAGTACTGAAAGGCAAACTTGCTAACCACTAAGCCACCGTGCCGCCCCAGTTGGAAATCTAGCCAGTTTATACAGTACGTAGGTTAAAGCCCTTAAAATAATTCCAGAAACCTTGAGTGTTTAAGCCCAAATCATCAGATGATTTAAATTGATCTTAGACTGCAAAATTGAATGTGAACGGAAAGCAGAGATTTGTTTTTGTTGTAAACTTCAGAAGCTCCAGGAACATAAACAGTGGGTTTGTTTCTGCTCAAAATGCCAAAAATGGTCAGCGTGTGAACAACATTTCCCGAGTGTGACATATGATCAATGCTGTGCAGCGTGTAGTCGATAATCTTCTTTAAGGATGACAGGGGAATGGATGATGCTGTCGTGTGTAGTGCAGTGTGAACAGCAGGCGTGTGTCTTCTGTAGGACCTTATGCTGACAAAAGATCTTCGGCTGCTTTTCTCAGGAGGATAAGTGTGAGAATGTCTTTTGCAGATCCTAGTTATTGAGTGGATTAAACCTTTAGCTCAGTAACGTACAATACAGTGACAATACAATGCTTAAACCTGCCTACATTTGTTTTTATGTATCAATTATGTGTTAAAATCAAAATAGATGTTTGTTTTCACTATTGGTATTTGCACTGTAAGAACACTTATTTAGAAATTTTTAGTCTAATGCAGATTGTCGAGTATGCTGTTGCTGTGCCTGTTTGGACACCAAATGGGTACAAGCTGTTCTTCCAGCAGGACAAAGTTCCAAGCCAAATCTGTTCAACAATGGCATTTATAGAGAACATACCTATTCTATGAGCTTCCCAGCATCATACTTAAACCCAACTGAGAAAGGTTCACCAGAGAGGAGATAGCACTCAGATTAGAATAAAAGCAGTTTAGTCATTTTTAACCCTAAAAACTAAGCAGTCATGTAAAAATAAATGAAGTCGTTTACTGACGATGTTTGAAGGTTAAAGTTCAACTGAAACTTCTCAGGAGAACATTTAGCAAGGGTCTGATGGTTAATTGAATAATAAGCAGTGTTTAGAAGAGAGCGGTATCGGAGAACAGACGGCTGTGTCTCGGTTTCTGTCCCGCTGAGACGTCTGCCGCCAGAGTCTGCCACTAATTATTTAATTAACATGACGAACGGGGCTGCTCTACATCTGCTCGCTGGTGTCACGCGGAACGTGCTGTAACCTTGAGATGCGCTTATTCTTCATCCCAATACATTATTTATTCAGTAGCCAAATGAGAAACCGCTGCATAATCCCTCTCTTACATGAGTCTGTTTAGAGACAGTGCAGTTGACACACATTTCTGAGTATGATCATGTATTAATGTGGTCGTAAAAATCTCTGCTTTTTAAACCTCCAACTCAGGGTCAAACTGTAAAACTGTTTATGCGCTAGTGCAGTTAATGCAGTAATGGATCTAGATATGGAAGCAATGGGCAGCATTCTATATTCTCATGTCAGATGCAAAAAAAATCTTTATGGCAACATTTGTGAGAGTTTTTATTGCTTATTTTGCACATCATGATTTTTTTAATAGGACAAAAGTTTAATAATGTAATTTAGATATTTATTCATATTGTCTGCGTTACTGAACAGGTTTCAGTTTTTTACCCTTTAATTAAACCAGTTACCGGCATGGTGGCTTAGTGGTTAGCACGTTCTCCTCTTAGCGCTAGGGGTTCCCAGTTCGAATCCCAATCTGTGTGGAGTTTCCGTGTTCTCCCGGTGTCCGCATGGGTTTCCTCCAGGTTCTCCGGTTTCCTCCCACAGTCCAAAAACATGTATCGAGGTGAATTGAATTATCCAAATTACCTCATATAGAGTGTGTCTGTGTGCGTGAGTGTGTGCCCAGCGATAGATTGCGCCCTGTCCTGGGTTGTATCTGCCCAGCACTTAAGACACCCCCCCCCATTAAGGATAAAGCGAAAGATAATGGATGGATGGAATTAAACCACTTATGTCATTTTTGTTGATCTTTTTTTTCTCTAATGGTCAGGACCCCAATAGTAGCACCACAGAGCAGGTATTATTTGGTTGGTGCATTATTCCTATCCCAGCAGTGTCAACAGCAGCACTGCTGCACTAAACCTACAGCAGCACTGCTGCACTAAAACCCCCTCACCACATCAGTGTCACTGCTGAATGGTAAGTCAATCTATATAGTAAATAAAATAAACAATGAAGCAAACTTTTGACTGGTACAGTAATAACAAAAGGTTAATTAACAAACAGACTTAATTTGTAAACTGCATAAATAGTCAAATACCCCACGACGCACATCACCCTGCAAGGTTTTTATTTGCATTGCAAATCTAGGTTTTGAAATACTTGGCCATTCTAGCAAATAGATTGACCTCTGTCATATTTTTTTTTCAATGGTTTTTAAGACCAACGAGATCTTGGCTTTGAACCGACCATCCAATAAAATGTTCTTGCTTTTGTACCATTTTATTCTGTCTTTGCGTGGCTTTGTCTTGTTGGACGATTTTCATAGTCTAGTGAGTGTTGACTCATTGAACTTTGAGTGTCTGGTTCAAACCAGAACATGTTTTCACTGAAAACCATTAAGTTTCCTAGTTACTGAAGATAAAATACATTACTATGATACAGCAACTAAAATACTAATGATATTGTGTTAACTTATTCAAATTATACTTTTATAAAAAATTATTGTGCATTCTTTTTAATTAGTAATATTTTAGCTTGCCCTTTAAAAGTCACCACTTAATAAGGTACACCTTTGTTTTCTCTTTCTTTATCTTCCATTTATTCAGTTACACTTTTAGATGCCATTTGTAGTTTTACAACTTCAGATTATAGTCAGTCATATACAGTCGGTTTCTCTGCATTCTTTATTTCACCGTGCCACTCTGTTCTTAAATAGTCAGGATTTCCAGTGAACAGTAAGATTTGGGTGGTTGATGATAGGGCGTGGTTCAAATCCCAGGTCCACTGAATTTACCAGTGTGCTCAAGAGGGTCCTTGAGCAAGGCCCTTAACCCTCACTGTGGTTAACCCTGTGTTCACCTTGTAAGTCGCTTTGGATAAAAGCTAAATGACCAAATATCAATGTCCAGAATTTATTTTCAAACCAAATAACATTATACGGACCATATACAGTTACCCATGCTTCTGTGTGTGCATGAGAATGAAATTAAACTAAGATAATATAAGATTAAAATAATCTAAAAAAAAAAAAAAGAAATAAATATGCATTTCTGCACAGCACTGCAGTGACACGAAAATGATGGTGGTGTATAAGTGTGGATCTGATGCTATGTTTGTAGTTTAAACAGTAAAATGTCTCTGCTTTCATATTTACAAGGTAAAGAAACAAAGTAGATGTCTAGAACCAAACCCTGTGCTTTGCAACAAAGTAAAAAAAAAATCCCATTTGCTCTCATCAGATCACAGAAGTCTCTGCCATCTGCCAAATAAAATTTTAAATGGCTTTTTAAAACAAGTCTTTGTTCCTGCCACTCTTTGGTAAAGCACAAATTTGGAGTAAATCCAGGAAATAGACGTCTTGTGCATTTTTCCAATCTCAGCTGCAGATCTCTCCAGCTTCTTCAGAGCGCTTTTCAGTCTCTCAGTTGGTTCTTTGATTGCCCTCCTTAATCAGTCACTAACTTTTGATGGATGGCCTTGTCTGAGCAAAGTCATGGTTGTGCAAGATCCTTCCAGGTTTCCAATCATGAACTTAATGGTGCTTTATGGAATGTTTAATGAAAGAATGAAACGTCTGGAATATCATTTAATAGCCCTCACCTTGATCAATAGCCTCTGTTTAGTATAACTTTGTTCCAGACTAGTTATGATAATTACATGACATTAATATTTGTGCAGGTATGCCTTGAAACTGGTACTATTCAGGACCATGTGCATTTATATTGAGAACACATAACACCATAATACATTTCACACCATATTCAGTTAGCTGAAGGTATTCTGATGACAACTGTTTAGTCATAAAGATGTTCCTTATCGTTTCTGTTTTTAGTCAATGAATGCTAATGAAAACATTATGCCATAGTAGTGGACAATTTTATGTAGATTCATGATTGATAATTGTAATTATATCCCATTTCAGTGCATATATTTAAATAAATAATGCAGACACTGAAAAGTACTACATGGATTTTTATGAACAATTTATGAAAGAACTGGCTGTGTTATAGGGGTTAATTACTATAGTATTGTGCACAATAAAAGAAAAAAGTCAGTGTTAAAATTTTATATCATAATGTGTTGGCAGTTTTACAAAATTAAAAAGACCCAAGTCTAATTTATGGGTCTCAGCTTACAGAAGTAGAGGCAAGGGTACGAATTTTATCAAGTCCACTGATTTACTTATTTGTGTATTTTCGTTCTTATGAATTTATGAATTTTAAATACTGAATTTTGGGATGAGGTAACACGTTACCTTTTTATTATTGGCACATTGTTGACTACTAGCCCCTTCTAGTCAAAAGTTTGGTCTTTTTTTTGGAAATTTGGTAGAAGCTATTTCAATTTAATCTGAAATATGGCTGGAAAATAATAAAATATAATAATTACAAATTAATACCACCACTTGATTAAATTTCAACATAATTAAGTTTTTCAATATCTTTTGCTGCTTTCTAAAATGATAAACATTAACATTAAATATAAAAAAAAAACTTTGGTTGAACTTTACATACTTAATCTTCCATCATTAGCTCTACGCTCATGTGCTTTAATGACAAATAAAACATAATTTTGTTTTAAACAACTGATAAACACTACAGCCACAACTTGGAATACCCATTCTGAGTATTTTTTTATGACAAAAACTGCATTCATGATTGCCACTTTAAAGTGTCAAAAATGGGCATAAAAATAACTATAAAATGATAGTTGTCAGCAGTCGATAAGTATAAAAAATGAAATAAAAAATAAAGTATTACTTAATAATATAGCAGCAATTCTGTATCAGCAATAGATACCAGATTTTTTTTTTTGCTAGCACATTCATGGTTTCGTTTTGCCACTCGAGTGTGACTGGGCAGTTAAGTGTGAGCTTTTTTCAGATCCCCTAACTTTATTTACTATGGTGAATCATTAAGTTAACAGCCCAGTGTCCCTGGGTCATCAAATCTTACTGATATACTTTTCATCTGCTGGATTAACTTCATACAGAGTACCATTTACATTAGTGATGTTGAAATAATTAATTACTGATTGTGGGCTACTTTAAATAACAGGCTAAATTATCAGATAAAATGCTATTTAAATGAATGAGTGAAATCCATTCTTACAGTTAGTTGTGCATTAAGATAAAAAGACAAAAATAAAACCAGCTGTGGATCTGGGATTTATCTGTCGATTTTGTCTGCTGAACTAACAATTAATCACAGTGCAACAGTGACTGGCTCACAGAGACGTTCTCCTCCGGTGTTATCCGTGTGCTGGAGTGGTCTGGAGCGTGTCCCACAGCCAGAATAATCTGAGAGGGTGTTGGAGATAGATGAACTCGGACATGTTCACAGGTGGTGATAGTTAGGAATGAAAGACAGATAAGGCTTTGATGTTCGGCACGTTCGCTGTGGAAAATGGAAAATGTCTGACAGATATTTCTAGTACATGAATCCTCAGTGAGAATGAGGCAGGACAATAAATGAACAATGATGCAATCTCTTCTTACCAATGTTCTGCCATTTATAATTAAAGAGCAACCATGAACTTGTATGATTAAAAAAAAGTAACATGCATTTTAATAACATTTATTTTAATTGGAGCATTCATTTGAATGGGCATTTATATATATTTATAAAAACTAATGCAAATGTATACTTCCTGTTGTATTACTGCTTCACAAATTTAACTTTTTCTCACATAATGAAAGGTCTCAGTTTTCTCAAGCCATTTTAGGTGATTTTTTTGTTTGTTTGTTTGTTTTTTCCACTATCAATGGTTGTATTTTTAGAGGTTGCAGGGGTTGTTGGGGTGAGTGGTTCAGGAGCAAGTTCAGACCTGAGAAAACAAGTTTTATTCTAAACACACTTAAACACTCGCCTGTTAATCTGTAGGAATCCTAGGTAATCCCTGTAGCCCATTAGGGATGGAGATAGAGGAGAAGGTCTGTGACAGATCCTGACCAGGACGCATTTAGTGAGATTGGGCTTTATCTCTATGGCTGAGATTGATAACCTTCTTCCTCTCAATGGGGTTACATAGGGTTTTAAAGATCTATAAACCACAAGACTCATTTCCATTAGAGAGGTTTTGCTCTGGTCTCATCCAATCTACTCATTTCAGTCACCTGTCAGAACTCGAAATACACGTCCACATGAATTACGGTGCTGCTTACACGACCTGAAGCTCCGTAGATCGGATTAGGAGTTTAAAGATGAATCTAATGCATGCTGAGTAGATTACAAACTAAGGGGTAAGACATGTAAGAGCTTTATTTGAATACATTGAAGCATCCTTGGACATCTTTTTCACAGACATTTTCTCTGTCTCATGTCTGTATTCTTTGGATTATTTATTTATTTCATTTTGTGTCTTTAAACTAAAACAAAACCAATAACAGAAAGCAATTAAAACTAATAATACCAGAGCTTGAATAATAATTGTAAAATATCCTTTGAACTGATTGGACACATCTTTAACCAGGATAAAAAAAAATAATAAAATGAAATGAAAGAAGGAAAAACAAGAGAAACATGAAACTCTGGACCATTCATTCATTCATTATCTCCCGCTTTATCCTCTATTAGGGTCGCGGTGGGGTTCCCCATGCCCATCCAGGGGAGAACGTCTCGGGCGCTGGGCAGATACACCCAGGACAGGGCGCCAATCCATCGCTGGGCAAACTCTGGACCAGTGATATGAAATAGATTTTGTATTTCTAATATAAAAAGGTTATTATTATTATTATTATTATTATTATTATTATTATTATTATTATTATTATTATTATTATTATATTAAACTACTTATGAAATGACAATAAGACATATCAATATTATAATATGAAAATAACTTTTTAAAGATTTAATATATGTAAGTATTTAATAAATGTAAGTTACTCCTACTTTATGTGCAAATGTGTCCTAAAAAAGGTAAATTGATGTTCACAAAAAAATTTACGTTACAGTAAAATCCAGATAATACCATGGCTGAATGAAAACTTAATTAACGGGCCAAATACTACTATAATAAACAATGTAAAACATATTCATCCAAACTTTGGACTTACTGAGGTATAAATAAAAACTTTAATTCATGAAAATCATAAATCATTAAACAAAGACAAGCATGTAAATTTTTACAGCATGTTATTAAATTAAAATGCCTGCTTCTTATTAATCTTCAGATGAAGTCTTGTCTTTTTACTGTAGTGCATTGAGCTAAACAAAAGAATGTCATATACAAAATGATAAAATTCATACTTTATCACTAATAATAAAACATATTTACCTTAGCTATTGATAAAAGTCTGGCATTTTCTAACTGCTGTCTAAATGAAAATAAATTGCCATGTCGTGGCAGTTCTTTATTTATGGCTCTCTGTCGTTGAGGTGAGTAATGTTAGCTTTTAAACGCTAACACTGCCAGCTGGGGTTTTCTACTTTCACAAAATCACTGTCAGATCAGTATAAAACATTAATCACACCATATCTTTGCACTGAATGCTTTCTCTTAGCGCCCAACATTCAACGCCAAGTCATGAGTTTTATCCATTTATTATAAAGTGATAGTGATGTTCGTATTAGCATGCCATTACATCATCCTGATCCCTGATATTAGAAAAGCTTTTATTCCATTGCTAGTGGTGTTTGAGTGCTATTAGCGACAGCACGCTGTTAAGCTAATTAACTGGAGGGGAACTGTACTGTACCAGGTCCTCCTTTAGTAGCTCTTAACACGGGATTATGCTAGTGCTAATAACCTCAATAACCTCAGTTTAATTTTATAACAGACATTTTACAACAGACAAATTCATTAGTTTTATTTGAACTTTAAAGTTTAAAAGTAGAGTTGAAATGCAATTTCATTCATTCATTATCTTCCACTTAATCCTTTACAAGGGTCGCAGGGGGTTTTCCGTGATCATACAGAGGAGAACGTTTCGGGTGCTGGGCAGATACACCCAGGACAGGGTGCCAATCTATCGCTGGGCACACAAACACACACGGACACTATACAGGGCAACTCAGAGCATTCAATTCTACCTTGAATCCATATTTTTGGACTATGGGAGGAATCCAGAGAACCCGGAGGAAACTCACATGGAAACAGGGAGAACATGGAAACTCCACCCAGATTTGGATTCAAACCTGAATCCCCAGCACTGAGAGTCGAACATGCTAACCACTAAGCCACGGTGCCACCCTATTTATATTATATATATATATATATATATATATATATATATATATATATATATATATATATATATATATATATATATATATATATATATATATATATATATATATATATATATATACATACATATATATATACACACACATATACACATATATATATATATATATATATATATATATATATATATATATATACACACACACATATATATATATATATATATATATATATATATATATATATATTACAGTGAATTTAAATATTATATTTAAATTGTTCTTCATGTTGAACTAACTTATTTTTGTCCTGCTGTTTCTAAATCAGCTCCATGAATTTTTGCAATATGACTAACAAAATAGGTTTTATTTGACATTATACCTTCAACACTCAATGGCTTTCCTGCTGATAAAAATCATTGGGGTAAACTGGGTGGATAATGTTGTATCGGTTGCTTTAATCCAATATCGTTCTTTCAGGCTGATTCTAAATAGCCTCTGCTTTGCAGTTTAATGGTTTAACCAAAATGTTACACTTCATTATAAAACAATCATTTTATAATATTAGATGATTTAAACTCTTACACCTCTCTCACACACGCTCTAGAAACTTTTGTAAGTCATTAACCATGGAATTTCAACCTACCAGCCTCCAGTATATGCAAGTAAAGCAGCTGATTGACTGGGATATTCAGAGTGCAAATGGGCATTTTCTCTCACATGGTTGGGACTACAACAATACATTATAAAATACCCAAAAACTGGAGAAAAACTGATTTTGTGAGTAAGAATCAAGGTGAATTTAAAATATCCAGGAAACAATGTCCTGCTTTGCAAGGGCACCATCCCTAGAAAATGGATAAAAACACATATATAATCTTTTTAGTGTGCTACATGGGTCAAAACTAAACTCCAGAAATGCCATTGTCAGTTATCCAAGTTTATCTGAAACAGAAAAAACTAAGTTATGAATTGTGTATAATGCCATAACATTGTATATAGCAATAACTTTGAGCCGCTCCTATTTCCATATACTGTATAGGGGCTAAAACATGCTTTATATAGTGCATAATGTTTCGAATAATGCAGTAACTGTCATCAAGGTAGTAGCATTAGGACATTGCTATCAGTTGGTCTTAGCACTTAACAGAACGTGTTTAGTGTGATCTGTTCAGAGGATGGCAGATGTCTTTATTCTGAGAGACAGGATCATGGTTTATGTTCAATTCCCAAAACATTCCTTATGGGTTTTATATTTACACTTTTTTTGGCATGGCTACCCTGTAATTGCTTCACCTAGGTTTGTAGGATTAGCAGAACCCAGAACTCCAAATAATACCTCACACAGACATAACCAGATTTATAAATCCCACTAATCACAGACTAAAAGACTAAAGGTATAAACACAGGTGTGAAATTTTTCACAGGCATACTGCAGTTCTTCTCCTTATAAACAAGAACTAATGTAGAAGATTATACTTAAACATAATCACACACATTATAGTTGCTATATTTAGTGAATGGTGGCAGCATGTTTCAAAAAACAATAGAAGACACTGTTGCAACATTATGATGTGATAAATAACTACAGGAAATTACTGACTTTTAACTATTCAGCAGTTATTCCATGAGACATGGCAAAAAATTGAAACAGGATTATTAAATAAACATTAGGTTTAAATGAGCAAAGAAACACAAGCAGGAGATTGTCTGGAAAAAGAAATGTTTTTTTAGCACTGGGGTAGGCTCTGGAGAGAGAGATAGATATGTGGATCAGATGATGAAAGAATAAAAACTGAAAGAAGACTCAGTACTGATGAAGCAGTGAGTTAAAGAGACGAGACAAACTGATTCTGGATCAATCTTGTTTACAGACACCGGGATCAGACAGCTTTGTCTAATCAAACTAAATTGATAAAGCTGATAAGCTACAGAAACAACACACACTCACACACAAAAACAAACACAAATAGCCTACTAGTAGGACGCTTCCTTCGACCACACTGGTAAAAGTAATGCTCACGCTCTGTGAATGTACAACTCATTTAACTCTCTATTTTTATATATATATATATATATATATATATATATATATATATATATATATATATATATATAATTTCAATTCGAGCAAATCATAATTATTCTATTATTAAGAAGGATTTGTAAATTAAAGATTGCGACAAAAATAGAAGCAGTACCTTCTCTTGCCAGGATCTCGTTCAGTGAAACAGAAATATAAAATATGTAAAATATAAACCTAGTAATTTTAAAGATTTTTAAAGATCCATTTGATTTGACATTTAATTCATATGTTATGTATAATATAGAAATAGTATAATAGAAATATGGGATAATGGGCTTACCAAGAATTTAATTATTCAATATTTTAAGGGGTTAATTAAGGGGCTAATTAACTGAACTTTATTCCATAATAGAGACAGAAAATTGCTTTACATTGGAAAAATGGAATTTAACATGAGGTTCAGATCATGTTTCACCCTCCTCTACAGGAGACATGTTGAATCTGTTCAGGATTATATTTTTTCACACCTGTCTTTTAGTAACTGGATGTTTTGGTAAAAATGTATTTTGCTTTTTGCAATATCTCTGTCATTTTAAAATAACACTGTCAAGGGGGATACTTGCTGAGGAAAGTAAAGTGTTTCCTCTGTTTTCCCTTTTCTAAAATGCTCTAGTTTGTTCCTACTGTCACAATATTAGACTGTGTTTATACTAACAATCCCACAATTACTGCATATGTTTTCATAACATATCATTAACATACAAAAAACAATATTTCTAACATACAAAATAATAACTTACTAACTGTAATATAGGGCGGCACGGTGGCTTAGTGGTTAGCACGTTCGCCTCTCAGCGCTAGGGATCGAATCCCCATAGTTTCCATGTTCTCCCCGTGTCCGCGTGGGTTTCCTCCGGGTTCTCCGGTTTCCTCCCACAGTCCAAAAACATGGATCAAGTTAATTGAGCTCTCTAAATTGCCCCATATAGAAGTGTGTGAGTGTGTACCCGGCGATGGATGCCCTGTCCTGGGTGTATCTGCCCAGCGCCCGAGACGTTCTCCCCTGGATGGGCATGGGGAACCTCACCGCGACCCTAATAGAGGATAAAGCGGGAGATAATGAATGAATGAATGAAACTGTAATATAAATAACACCACTGATATGCATAAAATTAGTAAACACAATATTATTCATTTAGAGGTGTCACGGTAGCTTAGTGATTAGAACATCTGCCTCTCAGCGTAGGGAACACAATCTGGGTGTTGTGTTCTCCATGTTCTCCCTGTGTTTGCGTGGGTTTCCTCTGGGTTCTACATTTTTCTCCCACAGTCCAAAAACAAGTCAAAGTAAATTTGATTTGCCCTAAATTGTGTGTGTGTATGTGTGAGTGAGTGTGTGCTCAGCAATAGATTGGTGCACTGTCCTGGGTGTATTTGCCCAGCGCCTGAAACGTTCTCTTCTGCCCCCCAGTTGATTCTGCCTTGGAAGCTCACAAATCAAAGCTCTTACACTTTTTTATCAGGACCAGAATCCAAATTAAAGATCAAATGAGCAATAAAAAAATCATTCCCAAACATCCTAGAGCAGATCTGCAGGATAAACGGGTAACAAATCCATACAGGCAGGCCAGACAACTCTGATAACATTGAATACCCGTGAAAGGCATTGCAGTTATTCTGCTCCTAATTTTTAAATCATGTGCTTTTGATAAATTGCGAAACAATCATATAAAAGTTCAGAACTGCAAGAATGGACATAAAAATAACAGCATGGATTGATATAAGACATAATCTTACACTAGAAATACAACATCATGTGTGTGTGTATGTGTGTGTACGCAAGAGAGTAAGAGAGAAAGTTAAAAAAAAAAAAAAAAAAAAAAAAAAAAAAAAAAAAAAAAAGGAGAAACATTAAATTTGTGGTTGTACAGCCTGAAGCAGTACAATTCCCCTGAGACTCTTCACAGTCTAAATCTGACAACAATCAGCTCAGATGAGAGAGAAAGAGAGAGAGAGAGATGAAAAGGCAGAGTAAGAGACAGAAGAGAGTGAGAAGTAAAAGGTAGGGGCAAGAAAAGAACAAAAAAACGAGTATAAGGAGGAAGAAAAAGAGAAAGAGGAGGAAAGATGTCACTGAAGTAAGAAGTAAGACAGTTCATGATCCTGGTCTTTATTACTCCAGCAGTGATGGTCTTAATTACCTCTCACTGAATTAATTAAATCTCTGCACAAAGACACTGAGTACTGCTCCCTAATTAGTTAGTGAACTGATGGACACATTAATTGATATATTTTTATCAGTAGGCGTGTCGTCAGTACAAAATCTCAGCCTGAAAACAAAAGCACTTTCGGTAAGAAATCAACGTTGCCAGGTACAATCAAAGCAAACCAAAATATGTTTACTTCATTCACACATGGACTGGACTGGAACCTGAACATCTTTATACCAGGAGTCTGGCAAAATCAAGATCCAGGCGAATGTTCTTACCAAATAGCATTATGCACCATACTGAAGGCGTTATCAAAGAGAGACTTAATTAAGACCTGAAGTTGTTCTCAAGAGCAGTCCTGATTCTACCAATGCCATGTAGTCCTATCAAACAAATCATGCACAAGTTTAAAATAAGTTAATGTTTTCATTATATGTGAATAAATTAATTAATTAAGAGACTGTTCTGTTGTGTAAACAAGTAAGAAACCGAGGCAGGTAGTAAACAACAGAGTGAATATATGAATAAGTGAGTGAGTAAATGAATAAGGTAGAGAGGGAGTGAATCTTGGAGTTACTGGCGGAATTAGTGAAGAACTAAGGCAGTGACTAATTGAAGGAAAAAGTAAGTGAGGCAGGAGGAATCCAAAGGATGAGCGATGAAAGTGTGAGGATGAGGAGGACAATGCAACAAAGAACACGAGAACCTTAGGTTCCTCTGGTTCCTCCCGGTATGCTCAATTCATTTTCCCTTTTGATTATTTCCTGCTCATTCTGGCTACTCAGTGCAAGAGCAATGCACAGAGAAAGATGAAAGAGAGAATAAAAACACCCACCTCGTTACCCAGAATTCACTGATCATGTGGTGAAATCTGCGTCTCATCTCACCGTGCGTCGAACATAATGAGCTCACGAATCAAACACACCATACTGATATTTATTTATTTATTTATTTACTCCAGAGCCAACTCCGGCTAACGAACCAGTACAGTCAGAAATCAACCTCGACTCTCATCCTCACACACCAAAGCTTTATATACCACCTTTATAAGTGATGCTAAATTAAGGTTCATTTCAATCAAACTAAAGTTTCACATAGCATACCTGAATAAAAAAGTGTGTTAATTTATCCTCGATAAATGACTGAACACAGAGTATAAAAACTCCACACTACTAAGTCTGATGTTTCTCCACATACTTTGTAATTCTTCTTTAATCATGGTACAAGTGGATGACGGTACAAGTGAATCAGACACCTGTATGTTTAAAATGGTGTACTGTTCTGCTTCCAGCAGCATTGCTGTGTCTGATCCACTCCTACCAGCACAACACATACTGACACACCACCACCACCATGTCAGAATCACTATTGTGTCCTCTTCCTGTTCAGCAGAGAACATGCTAAAGTGGATTAACATGTAATCCAAGTATGTAGAGAAACAGATTGTAGAAATTGTAGAAATGTCTAAAATCTATATGATCAGTGGAACTGAAAAAAAAACAGTTTAATACTAAGGAGGTGTATCCAATAAAATGTAAGGTGAGTTTATATAAATAACTTTCAAGACTTGGAAAAAAAACAAAAAAACATGCAAACTTCATCCTAAAGTGACCTGCAGCAACAGTATGACATTTTGTGCTTATCACAGAAAATGATGACAGAATATGATTAAGAGGTAGTTGCAGGACTTTTATTGCTGTATTGTAAGCCAAGGCTTCTTTTGAAACTGCAGGACATGAAGGCTCATTTGATGGAATTTTTTTCACAACTTTAAAATTGTCTGGAAAGCCGTACTTTAACATTAAAATTGGTAATGCACGCCAAACTGGAAACAAGACAACAGCATATTAATATTTATTGTTTTCAAGTGAAACAGATGGGTAGGTGTTTACATACTTTTGACAATACAATAAACTTTCATATGATTCTGAAATAAGAAGCATGAAATTACATGTAAAATCTATAAAAACAATTTAAATGCAACATTATTATTGTTAACTATAATTATGTGAAATATATGGATTAAAAGGAATCATTAAGGATATCGTTCCTTCAGCCCACATTTATATAAATCTGGTTGTGCAGTTGTTTTGTTTTTGGCAGCATCCACACAACGGGCGTGCAACATTCAGGAGCACCTCGGGTTTGCGCTTTTGAATGATGGGTGATTTGAATAGGAGCTGACAGACTGAAGGCGTTTGGAGTGAAGGATTTCAAGAAATAGATGGATAAAATGTTAAAGGAAGAATAGAGCATGAAAGGAAGAGTAACCCAAGCATAGTGGAACAGGAAATATAGAGATGAAAGATTGATAGATCAGCTGACAGAATCCAGATTTTGAGATGAACCAGATTGTCTGTAAGTATCTTACACCTGGTTATATAGAGCATGTTGTGCAACTATGCGTACAAAACACCATGGTCATAAGTAATGGACCAACTCTCCTGGGTTAGGATTTACACTAGACTATTAATTCCAGTATAGGGTTAATAATGCATCAGCGTTCAGAGACATTGCTCCCTTATAGCTGTGTGTTTCCTGTACATGAAACTTCATTGAGCATCAAATTTAAATGTTAATAGGGATCAAGGTGTTCTTATTCCACATCACTGGCAGACACAAAAAGCTTTTTTTTCATGAATTTGCACACTCCCCCACAGACACACTCCAAAATAATGTGGAAAGATAGCTGTTATGATTTAAAATGGGGCTATATTAATATTAAAGATGTTTTATTTGAGGGACAGCAGGTTAAAAAATGTGTAATCATTATTAAGTTATACATTTTAATGCAGAAAATGTGTAATACATAAGTATACACATACACACACACACCAGTAGCTTGTATAACTCTTACTAAGCATCTTGCAGTTCTTTAGTTTTTTTTAATCGTACCAATTCTCTATTAATACTGTCAACATCATCTCTTTGATCAAAATGCTCTGCAGTATACACACACACACACACACACACACACACACACACACACACACACACACAGCATTGCTGCAGTTCTATATTTAGAAAAAAAAAGTTTACAGCCAGACAAAAAGAAACTCTACAGAGCTGTATGCCTCCATCTGCTCACACTGTGCAACTGTGTACAAACATACACATCAGATTAGTTACATGACACAGCAAATATATACTTATGCATTTTACCATATCCCACCCTTTAATTTAATTATAAATATAATCTATATGAACAAGGGTTTAAAGCATAGAATTATGTGCATTCATTACTGCTAAATGGTGGAATTATATCCCTAACCCTTTCCATAATGCTGAGACATTCAGAATTTTTAAGGAAAATTTCAAGACACTTCTTAATCCTCTTCTGGAAGCATTTGCTATGAAAAAGAGGGTGGGAAACTCTGGGCATTGAAACCACATCGGAAAATGATTATGATTAATAATAATGCAGTTCAGCTGGTTTCCACCCTTTTTTTTACTTTAAATGAAAATCTAATTGGGAGACAAAAGGCGTGTACAGGGTGTTTTCTTGCCTATAGACCTCAGCATCAAAAATCACACTCCACGTGTCTCTAATCAGGATAGTAGGCATGATTTCAGCCCTGCATGAAAACATTTTGCAAAGTGCAAGTTAATAATACATGTTGTACAAGCTCCAAATATCAAACAAAATTAACTTCAGCAAAACCTCATCACACAGTTACACAGAGCCAACAATAGGTGATTGTTGGCTCTGTGTAACTGTGTGCCACAGACTCCATACACAATCTCCAAAAGACTACTTTACTAAAGAAATGGTATTTAGTAAAGACTGGGGCTGTTACCTTCCTCATAGTGCCAAATTATCTGAAAGAAGATGAATAGGGTCACCAACAGTGAAATAAAGTTCTCAAAAAAATCTGTTAATTAGGAATATTGGGGTAAGACACAGATGGATCTTCCAGCATCACAAAAAAACCAAAACATAGCGCAAGGGAGACATTTGATTGGATCCACTGCAAGACAACCAAGGTATAGGAATGGGTTCATATCTACTGTTCAGCTTAGACCTCTTTCTGAAATAAAATTATTGGTTGATCAGTTTAATTTGTATCGCATTGAGATGGTGTATATAAACAGTTAAGTTCTGGTTGAAGTTACAGGGTTTCCGAGATGTAACATGGAAAGATGACTTCAGTAAACATCAAATGCAGAAGTGCTCTTCATATCAAGTTTGACTATCACATTTAATGAAACATACATGCAAGCATACAAAAGCAATACAGAATTAGGTGATAAAATATAATTAAGTGTGCCAGTAAATTACAGCAATCTCACAGGATTACAAAAAAGCACACCATATAATAAATCTGCAAGTACTATAAAAAAAACCTACATTAATTAAATCATTAAAACTTTATACAAAATGTGTAAATAAAGAGGCAATGTAGAACAAGCTGCAATATTGACTATGCCCGTAATATTATAATAATAATATAATATTATTATTAAATATAATAATATATGTTTTTATATATTATATTATAATTGGGCGGCACGGTGGCTTAGTGGTTAGCACGTTCGCCTCTCAGTGGAGTTTCCATGTGCTTCCCGTGTCCGTGTGGGTTTCCTCCGGGTTCTCCGGTTTCCTCCCACAGTCCAAGAACATGGATCAAGTCAATTGAGGTCTCCAAATTGCCCCATGTAGAGTGTGTGTGTGTGTGTGTGTGTGTGTGTGTGTGTGTGTGTGTGTGTGAGTGAGTGTGTGCCCAACGATACGTTTGCGCCCTGTCCTGGGTGTATCTGCCCAGCGCCCGAAACATTCTCCTCTGGATGGGCATGGGTAACCCCACTACGACCCTAATAGAGGATAAAGCGGAAGATAATGAATGAATGAATGAATATATATAATAATTGTGAACATAAGGAGGTGTAAGCTTGGATTGATATAAAGAACCAACTGGCAAATACATTTATATACTTTGTTAATAAAACCCTTTAAGTTTTTTTTGGACTTCATTGTCCCAGATGTTTTAATGAGCTATTTTTCAAAACATAGTTGTTACATGCACATAATGTAAACATATTATTTCAATACAGCTTTAGGTATAAAAATTAAAATAGAATTAATTTAATCAAGTCTCTCTCTCTCACACACACACACACACACACACACACACACACACACACACACACAGGAAGAGGCTGCAATACATTTTCATTCTAATTGGTTTTATTGATTTGATGGCTTTTTCAGAACAAAGTAAACTTCTTGTGTTGATTAACTGAAGCACACTGAGATCAGAGCAGACACATTTAATTATCTATATGTATTTTCTTAAAAAAAAAAAACAATTGTTTTACATCATAATTACAATTTTTTTTTTTTTTGCCTTCCTTCCTTGTGTGCTAGGAAAATAAATTCACCATTTGGCAAAGAAAAAGGATATGGAAAGTCATTTGGCACCACAGTGAGTTGAATCACGAGGCGACAACTGCCACTTAAGTGCGGTGAGCAAGCTGGGGTGTACCTTGCTCAAGAAAAACGAGATGTTGGCTATGTAGGAGCACATCCAGATGTTGCCCTGTAAACATTGTAAGAACTGCATTAACTTAGGATAAAAAAAGTTAACTAGCTGTTGACTCAAGAGGAAAAGAAACTAATGAGGATGGGGACGCTGATGTGGACGACAGCAGTGTAATTGTTTTAGGCTATCTGTGCTATTTAAAACTTTCATTAATAAGTTGGAGTTTACTGTCAACCTTAGGGTTAATTTCTATTGATGACAGAATGGTTTTGAAATTGATAGGATCTTATTTAAAATATAGCATTCTGTTGTGTAATTTAATCCAAGTTTACTTTTGGTAATCAGTCATGTTGTATTTTGACGAAAAGACAAATTAAAATTGAAATATATCAGAACATATAAGCCACAATCTCTATTTACTTTACAGGGTTCTATTAACAGTGTCCGGGTCATTAATGTGGCAGGACTGTATGTGCATTGACATAATGCAAAAGCTTACAAAATGTTGGGTTTGTGTTGTGTTGTTTTACCCTCTATGACCTGTTTTGAAAGGGTAGTGGTTGGAGTGGGTAGCTGAAGGACCAAGGTCTGGAAGCTTTAGCAGACTCCTTGCAGTTCTTGATATTTGCCTTGCTTTGGTGAGCAATGTCACCTATTTGCAAAGAAAATAAAATACAACACATCGCCTGGCGACTCAGATCACCGTCACACACCAAGTTGAAGCTAGGTGAACTCTATGGACAAAGACACTACACAACAAAACCGGTGATTTGTTAATAAAAAAAAATGCCATGAAATTAAAATGGCCAACCTTGAGGAGCAGCATACGGAGCAGGTACAAATGTAACTTGCACCATAGCTTTAACAAAGATTATTATTTTCCAGTAAACATAAATGAGACAGCATCACATTTCCAATAATTTTAATTTTCTGACAGATTTATGACATTAAAGTAACAAACTATGTTCCTATTATCACTGTAGAACAAGTCTCAGCAAAAACATCATATTATTTGTTAGTTGGATAGTTGGAGGATATATACAGGATTTTCCTGGCTGTGAACTGTTGCCTTAACTCTTTCCTTACCTTTGCCCAAAAGGTTAACCATCTTTCATTTAAAAAATTTTTAAACAATCTTAATGTTGGGGCTTTTTCACTTTTTTTCCACAAAATAAGTGTATAATTATTTACATATTTGAGAATGTTTAACTAAAGTTTTTTTTTGTTGTTTTTTTTTAACTACAGCCCAATCAACATATTCTGATGCAGTTGTGCATCCTGGTCCGACACTTCCTTCTGTGTTGGTTGGATCCACATTTGACAAGATGGTTATACATGTTATTGTAATATTTTTAAATAACAATTTTCTTTTAAAAAGTTTTAAAAACTTAAAATTATAAAATCTAAACAGGTGATACACTTAATGAACAGGGTTCGCGATAAGATCCAACTGGACGACATTTCCTATGTTAGCTAGAAGTTCAAGGATGTTGAATAAGGAAACACATTTGCGTGTGATCCAAAACAAACATGGTAATCTAAACAGACATGAAGGCGTCGCTGTAGCACTATCGGTTTGCAAAAGCTGCTATTAAAGGATTTATGTAATGCCACTGTATGCAGTGTATATGGGTGAGAGAGACAAAGAAAGAGTGTGTGTTAGACAGAGAGAGAGAGTGTCTGTGTGTGAGAGTGTGCGTGTTGTACTGAACAGGTTGAACAGGTGAGTCTCGTTCATTCAAGCACAGAAACGCACAATCAGAGCCTGAATGTCACACATTTTGTCACCAACTGAATGCAATGAATAGATTCAATGAATCTTTATTCCGTGACAGAGATCTCAGAAAGAATCCCAAAAACGCTAATTATAAGTGTGTCTTAGCCTTTATGCACAAAAACACACACACAATCTGGTTTCTGGCTAGTCATTAAAAAATATTTACATAATGCTTTGCAAAGTATTAGAAAAGATAAATACAGATAAATGACACTCTGGACATGCAGACATAGACATGTACACTCTCTCTCTCTCTCTCTCTCTCTCTCTCTCACACACACACACACACACCCCACATGTTTAATCTTGTTATTTAATAGGTCAGGAACAAAAACAATTACATTTTGGATAACATGAAGCAAGTTCTAATGCCAGAGACCTGATTGTTACTGTCCTTTTATTCAATAACCAACAGAAAATGAACTAAGCAAATGGCTATATGATGTCATTGTACAGGGCAATGATACACATTAAAGTAATCTGCTGTCATAATTTTATAGATTTTTGGTCTGAATAAGCCAAGCATCTAAAACTAAAAAAAAAAAAAAAAAAAAAAAAAAAAAAAGATACTACAGTACACATTTTTCTTCAATCACTCAAAGTCTCTAAGGTTAGAAAGATGGATAAATATATAAATAGAAAAGATTTTTTCCATATTGGGGCGGCACGGTGGCTTAGTGGTTAGCACGTTCGCCTCTCAGCACTAGGGATTCCCGGTTCGAATCCCCATCTGGGTGGAGTTTGCATGTTCTCCCCGTGTCCGCAAGGGTTTCCTCTGGGTTCTCCGGTTTCCTCCCACAGTCCAAAAACATGGACCAAGTCAATTGAGTTCTCCAAAATTGCCCCATATAGAGTGTGTTTATGTGAGTGAGTGTGTGTCCAGCGATAGATTGGCGCCCTGTCCTGGGTGTATCTGCCCAGTGCCCGAGACGTTCTCCCCTGGATGGGCATGGGGAACCCCACCGTGACCCTAATAGAGGATAAAGCGGAAGATAATGAATGAATGAATGAATTAATTTCCATATTATCAGACACATATTGTCAGGAATGCATGGTACCCTCCTGTCTGGCCTTTTGTCTTTGTTTTAGCCTTGTTTTAGTCCGTTTACCTGCAACATGTTGATTGATGCCTTGTTGTAGTTAAGCATATTCATGCCCTTGTTATGTGTTTCTCATTTTTTGGTATGCCCTGCATCCTTTCCTGTAAGACTTATAATAAAATCATGTTAACCACCATCTGGATGTTGTCTGCGTTATCGCTACACTTACCTTGAATGCGTTACATGACAGTATGGTCTCTCCAAAGGATGGCAGCTGGTGGCGGATCTCCTCTGGACAGTTCTTCAGTCTTTAGGCCTTTACCCCGAGACAGCCGAGGCGCTGCTCCTGTTCATCTTCCTGGTGTAGTGTAGCTCTTCTTTCCACAGAAAGTTGGCGTTGGTCTGATCCCGATGGTTCCTCGGTCCAGATTTAGGTCTTTGTTTTTGCAGACAGTTCATGTGCTGCTCTGTTTTATGTTTCTACTTTTTTAGCTCTGGGTTTAGCTGTTAGCTTCCTGTTAGTAATTTTGTGCCTGTTAGGCGCTTTTTAAACACCTCCTTCCGCATTTAATGCTTTGCCTCTATAAGTTTCAGTCTGGAGTGTTTGCTTTTTATACTTCACTTAATAAACCTTCTTCTGCTCTCTGTGTTTTGTGTGTTTTTTTTCATGCTGACTCTCAGTTTTGTTTGGGATTAGCATTAGCGGCCTTTTTTGAGTTCTGCCTGCTCGGTTGTTCTTAGCCCCGTCCACTCTTTGTATTCTAGGCAGCCATTGGTTGCTTTTGAGCTTACCTTGTTCAGCCTGGCAGCCCTGAGGGCCAATGATATTAAGGAGGTTCTGATTTATTCTGTGCTGAGGAGGGAATTAATTGCTTAATTGACTCTGATTATGATTTGGTGGATTTATCTTCGTTGGATCACATTTTCTCTGCTTATACCTTAACTTAATAACTTAAAGGATTTTTTAAATCAAATTATTCAGCTTGGACTTCCTGCCACACACAGCTCAAGCCTGAAGCCAGGGATCTCCTATGTTGTTGTTCAATATTTAATTCAATGATATTTTCTAAACACCTAGACAAAAAAATGTGAAAAACACTACACTGGTTAAAAGTTCCTGACCTGTTTTGCTTTGTTTTTTTGTTTTGTTTTTTTTATTGTGTATAAAGTCTTCAGTTTTCTGCAAAGGCTTTTATTAGACTTGTTTCTGTGTTTAAATTTTTGTTACAGAGCATTTGGAGTGTTGCAAATGTTAAATCAGAATGTAATCAAAATTACAGATATGGTCTGTAATTGAACATTTAATTTTTTTCCAAAATAAGTTCAGGTATCTCCAAACGAAGACTTCTGATCTTGACATGGACATGGAGCTTTGGGTACATTGCTAATCCAAATCTAAAATCAAAGGTTACACACTTTTTTTGCCATAAAATGCAACTGATATCTAATATCTAGTATAAATAATATCCAATGTACAAAGCAGAAAATATAGTAAAAATCCATAGAATAAAAATATATAAGAGAGAAAAAGCTATTTTATATTCTATACATATTCTATTTATATTAAGTCTATTTTTTATGTTTAATCCTGAACAAAATCCAGCCAAATCCTTTTCAAATCTGCTGAAATGTTTTTTGTAATCCACCATTTTATTTTAAACATTTTTAGACATTGAAACATTTAGATGAAATAGATGGCATCAACATTAGACAATCCTGAAAATGAACATGTTACACTGAGGTGAGCTATCAACTTCAAACAGGACATAACATGCATAACACTGTGAATTTGTATCCAGATCTTTGTACGTGAAAAGTACACATCTCCCTAGAATCAACAAATCTACCTCCAGCACTTAACCTAAATACCTTGTACTGAGTGTCTGTGGAATTCGGGGAAAAGGCAACAAGTTAATTAAAAGCATGAAAGAGTATTACTAAAGAATCACCGGGGTGTGACTCATTGCCGGTTCTATTATTGTCATTCGGAAGCATTTATTAAAAATAACTAGCTGTTCAGGTTTACATTTATTTCAATGTTCATACACACAAACACATAAGAAAGATAATTATGTCCGTTCACACCATGTATAAATGAATGAACAGTGGAACAGTTCTGAAAGCGAAAGACGAGTCAAAAAACCTGCTTTAATCAAAACAGTTTTTAACTTTTGAAACTTTTTTAAACAAACTTTTGAAACATTATTATTATTATTATTATTATTATTATTATTATTATTATTATTCTTTTCTTTATTCTTTATCTCCCGCTTTATCCTCTATTAGGGTCGCGGTGGGGTTCCCCATGCCCATCCAGGGGAGAACATCTCAGGCGCTGGGCAGATAAACCCAGGAAAGGGCGCCAATCCATCGCTGGGCACACACTCACTCAGACAGACACACTCTATATGGGGCAATTTTGGAGAATTCAATTGACTTGATCCATGTTTTTTGGACTGTGGGAGGAAACCGGAGAACCCGGAGGAAACCCACGCAGACACGGGGAGAACATGGAAACTCCACCCAGATGGGGATTCGAACCGGGAATCCCTAGCGCTGAGAGGCGAACGTGCTAACCACTAAGTCACCGTGCCGCCCACTATTATTATTATTATTATTATTATTATTATTATTATTATTATTTTGAACAACAACAATAATAACAATAATAGTAGTAATAATAATAATAGGTCACTTCACAAAGCAACTTACAAGTATCAAGGGTCAGCCCTGACACAAGACCCCTGAAGCAATGAGGCTTAAGAGCCTTGCCCAAAGCCCCAAACTAGCAACTTTTTGATGGGGTTTGAACCCACAACCTTCAGACTTCAGACAACACCCTAATCACTGAGCTACCATGTTCCCAAAATAACAAAGTCATACATTATAAAACCAAAACATTTCCTTTGCCTAAATTTGTATTTCGAAATTCTGCATCAGTCTTAATGGAATTAATCACTTTACCATCTTTTGCTCTCATAGCTGTATGTTTAGTCTTGTTGTCAAAGCAAAGCAGTCTCAGTGACTGTAATGTGATGATTGTCATTTGGAAACATTTTAAATGGTGTTTTCTCTAACCTCCCATATCTCTCTACATAATGTTTTGGCTTCTAAACTTGTTGAAATGTTGGTCATTTAACTTTAAAAAAAAAAAATTCAGTTGTTCCCTTAATCACTGTGTCAGTCCTCCACCATGCCCACAGTCACTCAGCTGGATAAATTAGTACCTCTCATCAGTAACCTTCACCATCAGTCTATGTTTATTCCTCTGTACTCATCACCATGATAGATTTCTGTTACAGCAGGAGGTAGAATGACTCACGGTTGTACTTAATGTACCAGGTGTACTTGGTAAACAGTGAAATCATCAGCACTGCTCTCTGTGAGACACCATAGTCATATATTTCTTAGATTTTAATCAACATTAATTTAGATTTCCACAAAGTAGTGTATTAAGTGGGCAGGCATTTAGGAAGAGGCAAGACATAGACCATGGTGGGAGTTGTAGGAGTTTAATACTGAACTAGGAGAAGGAGTTTAGGGAGTAGGCAACAGAAACAGGAGCTCAGTGACAGTTACACCAGCCTGCATTAGCTTCTAATGCAATGTATGAATACAACCTGTTCCTATGTCTGATGAAACCTGTTATAATTGTTATAATTGTGTTCTGTCATGTAATAGGGTATTACTCTGTGATGCAACAGCATATACAAAATTATAGGGGTGTAGGATTTAGTAAAAGAACTTTAGTAAAATGGAAACGTTGTCAGTTTTTACTTTAAAACTGTCTAACAAGCTCAGAATGTATTGCTTCAGTGTCAACATTTTTTGCATACACTCTACTTTATGCAATAAAATATCCAACTTATAAGTGTCCAGACTTGATGTTCATGGTTAGAGCACTGGGTCAGCCATTTTTTAACGAAGGTTGAGGCCTTATATTATGGGGGCCATATTATCAAATTTGGTGGACTTTGAGTTCCTAACCTTCAGATTCATAGTCTGACACCCTTACCACTGAGCGATCACATTTATATGGTATATATGTTTATATACATTGTGACAAATCACACCACAAAATTAAAAATAATAATAATAGTAATAATAAAGACAGCATGATTATGGATACCCAACTACCTCACATATCTCTTAAAGACAAAGAAAGTTTTCCTTCAGCACAATTTATTGGGTGTGGATTTATCCATCTAACCTTAAACCTCACCAGATAACTGTGCTTCTATGTGGAAATGATGTTTGCAGGGTAATCTAAATTTCCACCAAAAATTATAACAGATAATAACACGTTACATTTTTGGTAATTAATTCTCAGATTCTTAAAGGGAAAAAAATTCCTGGCATTTAGTTGCCTTAGCCATCCCTACGTCTTCTCCATAGCCTCCTATGTTAATAATCCCTACTGTCTCCTTCTCCTCTTCTGTATGCTTATGGTAATAGTAAGACCCGACTGAAACACAGATGGCTAATCTGTCTTTTGTTTCCCCCTCCCACCGCTAACACATGCATTTTACCCTTACCATTCAGAATGACAGTATTTATTTCATTCTTTAAACTCCTAATCCTGTTTAGCAACACCGCCGTGGCCTGTATGCCCTTTTACCCCCCAGCTCTGTCTGCTCTTTTGTTTCCCAGGTTAAAGAAGGACACTGAAGGAAGCTTTTCGGGGAGCTTCTGCTGTGCCTCTTATCCTTTCACCCTCCTGTAGAGTTCAGTCTTTGTTAATCCATGACTACACTAACTAGGGTTGTGCTGATTGATAAATGTTCTTATATATTGTGAACAGTTAACTATGAATTAGCTTCATATTTACATATCTAATATTTTGATATTATTGATAATGGCACTATTTCATTGTTTAACCAGTTTTATTCCTTTACCTCTATCAAAATATTAAACTGCATAAAATATATTCAGCAGCCTAAATACACATGACTTGACTACACATGTTCCTGTCGCTATGATAATCCCAGTCTTGGTCTTGACTGCATCCTAGTACAAATCTTAATTTTGCCACAACTCACTTTTGCCCCTTACATCTCTTTACTACTAACATCTAATCAGTGTCATGACAAACTGCATGCCTAATTTAGTGCATTTTGAACAAAATAAATAGTTTTTGACATTTGGATAAAGCTTGTCCAGCATGAACGATTTTGACATCCTGATATAAGTTGCTTTGTCTTATTTAAGAAATGATGGTAATGGGGACATCACGGGAAAAATGGGCAACAAAATGAGTGCAGTGATCTACTAAAAATCTTGTTGCCAGTTTGGTTATATTATGCCTTACACAAAAATCTGTAAGGCACGGTGAGCACCATCTGGTTCACTGGTTAGTATCATGGTTAAGATAATCCTACATAGAACAGATTTCAAACCAAAACTCAAGTTTTTGGAAGAGGAGTTAGTCTGACTTCTCAGTATACACACTTACCAAGCACTAACCAATATTTGCTAATTCAATCCTTGTATATTCTAAGATTTATTTACTCACCACTATGGTAAAATGTCTTTAGCGTATAGCCATGCACCTGTGTAGCCATTCAAAATATGTTGGTGCATTTGCACCATTCTGAAAAAAACAGACATACATATTAATGGTAATTGTAGCTAAAGCTGCATGGGTTTATGAGCTACACTTCTGCCACATGGTTGGGGCTGATAAGACTGTGCAAGTGTTCCAAATAAAGTGATTGGTCATTGTATATTAATTGGCATTTTACAATTGTAGTGTTATGTTGTTAAAACTACAATATAATTCTGTGTGATAGTAAAAGCCACACTGGCAGAGAGATTTACAATCCAAGGTTTGTTTTGGATTTATTGTTAGTTTGTAAATCACATATCCTTTAATAGCACCTATTAGAGATGAGCTTATGTTGGTTTAACTTAGGATGTTTACTTTGGATAAAACTCAATGAAATACAAAATATCAAACCTTCCCCCTTATGCCAGAGCCCGGTGTTTGCCAGATCCATGTTTTCCCCAATATTTGCTCATATGCGGGACATTAAAAGAAATCGACACTAATTGTAATGCCTCACATTACAATGCAGTGTAATATCAGAGAAACTCGTTCCTTTATTCATTAATGAATTAATTGGAGTGGTGTTTCTTAATCATTATTGTTTATTTTCAATATCTTTTTTCAAATGGATAAAAGCAAAGCATGTATTAAAATTAGCTTCCTATTCAAAGAAATTAAGTTGAATCTAAGAATAAAAGCAAACATGAATTAATTTTACACACATGCAATCTGAGTGTGAATACTGAGCTGAATCCCAATCCATTTGTGGTGCTCACTAATTTGTAAACTAAGCACTTAGCAGCCACAGCTAATCTTTTCTGGGCGTCTGTGTCCCAAACTGCAGCGCTAATTATACCTTGTGTCTGTTTTCATGAGCGAGTTGTTAATTTAAGGGTGTACATGATGTGTTTGATCCTCCTGGTTTGTTGTGTCTGAAAGTATTGAACATGTTTTTAAATATAAATCAGCTGTACAATTACTGGCACTTTTGGTTCTTGGCAATTCATGTCCTCCTGCTTCCTCGCTCATGAAATACTGCAGGTTCTGAAATTCAATTTTCCACTCTACCAGTCTGCTCTGTTTTGTCTCAGTCCAATCTGTCCTGTTGTCTTCTAATACAGTCCCATGTCTGATTCTACTGGTCCAATTTATTTCCTGTTTTCACAGACTGCCTTATGTCCTATTGTGTTGTGGTCCAATTTGTCCTGCCCTGTTCTAGTCTCTTATGTATTATCTCTTTCGAATCTGTCTTCTCCTGACCAATTCTCACAAGTTAAAAGTTCTCTTCTGTTCTTTCTCTATTTTATGTCTTTTTTCAGTCCATTTCTAATGAAGACCCAAATTACCTGTTGTGTTTTGTTCTGTTCTGATAAAGTTCTTTGTCTCATTGAGTCAAAAGTTTAATCTGTCCTGTCCCACTCTTATTCAATTTCATACAACTGTTTATCTTTATCCCATTATGATCTGCACACATAATGTCCTGTTCTTTTTATGGTAGCTCAGTGTTAAGGGTGTTGAGCTATCAATCTGGAGGTTGTGGCCACTGTGGCTCCAGGGGTGCTGGGTCCATGGCTGTCCATTCGCTCTGACCCCAACCACCAAACAGAGAGTCTTTGGATTGCTTTGGACAAAAACATTCGCTAATGGACCTAATGTAAAAGACTTGATGCTACATCTTGGTGTGACTTTGTCTGGACAGCCCCGGTCCCATTACAAACTATTTTGTCTAGTTCTCCTGTCCAATGCACCATTATGTCTCCATCCAATCTACCATGTGCCATTTTAATCTGATGCCCTGCTGATTTCTGAAAGCAAAACCTTTATTTGTTCTTTCTGGTATATTTCAGCTCATACTGACCTTTCTGTTCCAGTTTGTTCTTTATTGTTTGACTTGTCCTTCCCTGGACTAATCCTGTTCTGCCTCTTTCTAATCTGATCATGTCCAGCCATGTGCTGATCTTGTTCTACCCTTACTCATCATAATTTTGTTCTGTTATTTCCAATTCTGACCTGCCTTTAAACCACTATAAACCACTGAGTAAATGAACATACTGAAAAATCTAATGCAGAAATAGATAGATCCAATGCAAGTCATGACATGTGGAAGACTTACACTATAATTATTAAGTCCAACATCAGTTTTCATCAAACCCGCTGATTTATCTGACACAGTACTCTCATCCTTCACTCGTGAGAAAACATGTTTCTGCTATAATAAGACATTCTCAAATTCTTGGTTTTCCATTCAGCTGTAACGATGACTATTGAATTTAACATACACATAAAACTAAGTGAACCAGAACACTCAGTGTTCAGACAATAGGACGCGTCCAGGTATTTGCCCCTACACACATCAAAGACAGACTCGGCTCTTTGAAGTCAGACTTGTAAAAAGGCGTTTTGCTTTTTCCTGCAGCAGTAATTGTTCAGCATTTAACACAGTGCTGAGTGACGGGGTACAGGCATGCTCAGGATCAGGCCGACGCCGTGTGTGCAGGCTTCTCACACCCGAAATACAAACAGCATGACATTTTAAACGAGCCTGGATAAGAGCAAAGCAATGGAATGGGAGGTAGAATAGAAAATGATTAGTGAGTGAACACCGGTGCTGACAGGACCCACAATGTAATGGCTCCGAGCAGTGAATGGATGTGTTATTAAAAGTTTTGATTAGCAGTTAAGATTAAGGCTTAGTGATTAAATGGGAGTGAGTATAAATCACAGTGCTTGTAAAGCATATAAACTGAAACAATTATGTTGCTGTATGCTTAGCTTTTATTATAATTATCAAAATGTTATCAAAACTTCAAAACTCAAAATAAATAATCATTGTTAAAACATGCTGAATGACCTACTACATGACCAAATTTATATTGGTCCTTTTTATCAGTGTTTGGGCCAGGCCTTTTAGTGACACTATAATACATATGTATTATTTATGTTATCCTGTGATTAAATATACTATAAATCAAGTGAATTTGAGTTAATAAGTATGCATGGAAATGCTTGTATATATGTCTGTTCTGTGATGGACTGGCTGGTGTATTCCTGCCTTTTACTTAATGATGTTGAGGAAAAAAAAACTCTGGCCCTGTTTACAGAGTGCCATAAAGACATGATTCAATGAGTTTGGTGTGAAAGGCCTCTAGTGAGCACTGACCTCAACCCCGGTGAATAGCTGTGGGATGAATAAAAAGTTGGTTACATGCCAGGCCTTCATATAGATTTATGTTTTTTAGTAGTAAGAATCCCAGTTCCCATATCAATTTTTTTGTATTAGAACCAAAATAGGTTTGTTAATTAAAAGCTTTTCTTCATAGTACTAACCCAATTTCCAGAAATGTTTGGATATCAGCTTCAAATAAATAACATTACCATCTACAGTTCATAACATCATTAAACAGATTCTAAAATTCAGGAAAATAAATGGTAACCACTGTTGAATATATACATGACCATTAAAACATAATGTTCACAGATTGTTCACTAGAGCATTCAATTTACCATGAATCCATGTTTTTTAGACTGTGGGAGGAAACTCACGTAGACATGGGAAGAACATGCAAACTCCACCCAGATTGTGATTAGAACCTGAATCCCCAGCACTGAGAGGAGAAGGTGCTAACCACTAAGCCATGCTAACCGTGTAGCCCTATTTATGAATAAGATAATCCCAAATAGATATTTTCCAGTCATCTTGATGTAAATATGACTCGAAGTTTCATTGGTACCTGTTTGACCTGGTTCCATCCATGCACAATGGAGAAGAAGTCTTAGAAAATCTGACCAACATTATATACTTATTTTAGGTCTAAATTATGAAGCTAATTCATAAATTAATAAATTATTAATTTTGAACTGTATGTTTACTTGTTCCTTTTTAATGGGTGGGAAAGGGTTGTTTTTATGACTGGACATTAAAAAAAATCTGGACAAAACATCAGTGTACAGACAAAGGTTCAAATTTATTACATGAAACTGGATGAAAGATAGAGGTTCTGACTTTGGATTAAAAGGTCGTTCTAACTTTAATCTCGTTTTTCCTGAGAAAGGAGGAACGCTCTAGTGGGCCGTTGACAACTCATTAACTGTACGTCGATATTTATCAGTCTTAATCAAAGCTTTGACAGCGCAGTGTGATTATTTTCAGGGTGACAAAGCAAATCATGCCGCTCTCCTTCTCGACCTTCATAAAGATTAAAAAGTGCCTACAGCAAGAACCAGAGAACGCCCATCGGATACGAAAATATCCTTAAATCAGCGAAGAAAACAATGTTCTAAACAGATCTGCAGTAACATTTGAAGGTTCCAGAGCTTCCAGACATATGAAACTTTGATAATTAATTATCTTGTGTGCATTAAATCAATCTAATTTAATAATACATTTATGATGTCGGATCAGTTGAATTTAATGGAATTGTTCCAATTCATAAACTTTCCTTTTAAAAAAAAGTCATAGTTTGCTGTAACAGCTTTGCAGATTCCCCTTGGTCACAGTCACTTTTTATAAAATAAAATTATTTTTAAAATGTTGTTTACCTTTTCTAAAATACTTTTACTAAGGCAGTATCATGGTGTTATTTAAAAATTGCAGGTGATTGATTTTTTATTTGTATTTTTAGAGGTATTTATTATCGCAAAAAGATTTTTGTCTACATAAAAGGTATGTCAATTTTGGTTCATCATGCACATATATAACCATATACTATTTTAGAATGAACAGTGCAAGTTATCTGAGCTGTGGAGACTTCATAGTACATCTCTACTCAGCTTCACTGTTGGGTTTATACCAAAACTTTAATATTCCATATTTTGCTGCCAGTACACAGCAATATTAGAGAATATCTTTCTTTTGTGAAAAAAATATCACATACTGCAACATAATTATTTTTAAATATTTATATTTTTCTCATAATTTGACTTTTCCGTCTTAAAGTGCATGAGGTATACTCCTCAACCATGAAAACAGGCTAAAATGATGGAGATGTGGAGGTGAGAGAGGTGGTTTGTCAAATGAAGGACTAGTGGCATTTAAAAAAAAATAATAAAAATATAAGACAAAATTTGTTGTTCTCAGTATGTTGCATTACACACACACACACACACATACACACACACACAGAGATAAGAATGAGTTGTCAGACAAGTAGCTTCTTGTGCAAACCAGATGTGCAATAACTGTTCAAACTATGAATAACTATAAGTGTTCAAAATATAGACTATTATGTAAACTGACTTAATGAGGGCAATTTTTAAGCAACAAAGTCTGATCTACTTTTGCAATTATGCATTTGCAGTTGTCTTCCAAACCTCTTTATGTTTTATCCATACTGAAAATAATTGTATTTTTATTTTTATATTAATTTTTTAAGTAGATTAAGTTTTAGGTACAAATCAGGCAATAACAAACCAAAAATATTGTTGTATATGTTTAATATAGGATTTATATTAGAAATAATGTTTTAAATTTTTTTGTGTGGGTAAATAATTTGTCGAAAAAACGTCGATGTTTTAAATTGTTATAAATAATTAAAAAATGCTCATTACAAACTGGTGCCAATAATGCCCCTACTATCATTTTCCTCAATCTTATAATCTTCTTCCAATCATATAGCACACTAATGAAGAGAATGTGAATGTGAAAAGAAGTATTAATGCTGATAATATTTAGCCTGAATTATAACTTTTATAGGAAATAAATTATGACACATTTTAGTGTTGTGTTGGCTTATGTTTGCGTTAGTCTAGTAAGTCACCCAGTTCAGTAGATTTTTATTCTTTTGAACTTTTACCATAATATTTTGTAGTTTCTCAAAAAGAATATACATTTTGTAATTTAAGTTTAATTTTGTGGCTAATCTCTGTTGAATGTCTTGCTATATTGGTTGTGGTTTTGTTGGCCAGCAGGAGAACCACAGTTTGTCACATTTACAGTAGTGTTTCAATGTTTGTGATCACTGGAATATTCTGTACAGAGACATTTATGCCTTAATTTCTTCAGCATGTTTGACTAGCATTGAAGCATTTACAGTAAAAATTCTTGCACTGTTATTCATTCAGGAAGGTTTAGTTGCCATGGAGACCAGAATGAGATGAAAAAAAGAATGAAAGCGGAATGAAACATGTGCTACTGTAACAATATTGATGTGTCTTTAGATTCAGTTATAAATACCAGTACTGCATATCCAGATTGTGTGTGTGTGGGTGTGTGTGTGTGTGTGTGTGTGTGTGTACGTTAATCCAACAGGAGTCATGCAGCTGCACTCCAGATCCCAACAAAGACCTGCTTGTTCTTCAGGGTGAATGTTCAGGACGGAGCCGGCGAGGCAGAATATTACAGGGGGGTTTGGAATGGGATAATCCTTCTTTATGTTCAGGGGTAAAGCGGGGTGCAGTTTTCCCTTGGGGTCACATCGACTTGTCATGCCTGCAGCTCCTTCTTTCACTTCATGCTCAAAGCCAAACATGATGATTTCACTTTCTCTCTATCTCTCATAATCATTACTTCCCAATAGACTAATCACATCTGACCATGTTATTGTGTTAAAAATATAAATGAATAACACAATGTACTGTTTTTTCAATAAGCAAAATGATACAACTAATATTTGTTATTTACAGATTAAATTTCATTTCATTTTTAAAAGCAGCAATTGTTTTTATTATAATAGTCAACTAAATCATCCATATGAAGGAAACTTTAATGGAAAAGTATTTTTAAATTGAAATCCAACAAGTAATAGGTGCAGAATAGTTTCTGTGTTGTCTCTCTAAAAATCCATATTTTAAATAGCTTTGACAAACATAGGATCTATGGTTTTCATATACACACCTTTAATTGATTATGAAAGCATTTTATAATTGTCTTTTGTAAAACTTTTACTACTAATTAATTTTCTACACTAATCTGTTTTAGTCTTTATTTTAGCTGACTTACATTGGTTTGTGACTGTGCGAGGAAACCAGGGGTTCTAGAGAAAATCTATGCACCATGGGGAGAACATGCAAATTACACTCAGAAAAGAACCTAGCCATCATTTAATTCTGTCTCTGTACTGCTGTATTATTTATCAGACTGTGTAAGCAAGTACTGTTTAATCTCATCTCACCTCACCCCTTACTCTTCCTTTCTTATGACTGTGTACAATATTAACTTGTTATGATTCCTAGCTTTTAAACAACAGCTGTTTTCATTTTAAAACCATTTTCATGCATCACTAATTGGACTGCAATTTAAAACATAATGCACCTTTTATCCTATTCAATTTGTTTGTCACGTACAAATATCAGAGCAGTCTAATGGTTTGGTTTGTTTATTTATATAGAAGTTTAATGTCAGCTTCAATGGCAATTTCCTGACAGAAACAGTTAGATGCTAGACAGTCATTGAGGCAATTTAGAATCGCCAGTTTACTTATCAGCTTCACTTTGGTAGGAAAATATAGTCTCTGGCGTAAACCCTTGCAGGTACCAGAAGGACATTCAGACTTCACACAGTCAGAACCTCTGTTATTCCCAACCAGGAATCAAACCTGATAGCTTCTTGATGTGGGACAGTGCTGCCAATCAATTTGTACCACTGATCTACATTCTACATGCTTCTTGTAAAATTAACAAATTTCTAATCATGCTAAATGATTTGTAAAGCTGAAACTAACAAGTTGTTAAATTAGATGTTCAATGTTAATCAAGTTATGTTGTTTTGTGTGACTGATTTTTTATTCTAGACTAAACACTACAGCTTTTGCCTCCAAAATCACTCCAGAGACTTGCCCACAAGAAGAATGCTTAACGTTTGTTTTAACCTTATAAACAATCCCGTGATTCTATTATTTATTTTCAAAGTACTTAAGATATTTAATAAATGCCTGATGTATGTTAGGATTCATCAGCTCTGTTCCACTCACATTTCTAGAAAGGCTGATTTTCTTAATCAAAGTGGTATGTGGTCAGGGCCTTCCAGCCCCTCAGAGGAATAGTTTTATGAAAGGGGATTCATAATTGATACTTATCACTTCAAAAGTTTACAGCTTTTAACTTTCGATACTGGTTCATTTGGATCCGTTGAGTCATAGCCAATCAGAACAACTCATTATCTGGAATTCAGAGTTTTATGTTGCACAAGTGCATCAATAGTGTTTCTTTCATTTTGTTGATCTGCCACTAGCATGGACATTTCTATCTAGTTCAAATGTGTATGTTTATTTTAGTTTATAGATTTGACTAATATCGTGTCATAATTACATTGTATGAAATTTAAAAGATATATCTAATCAAATCTAATAAAGATCACAGAGCATGCAGAGTTATGTCCCTCTCAATTCTATGGCATTTTTACAATTTTTAATGGCATAACATCCAGAATTCATTTGGTTTTACATATGGTGTGATTAGCACAGTGATTACAAAGTACAATAAGATTTTAAAGTCAATTTAAAGAATTCTAAATGTTCAATATATTAAAAAATTTGGGGCCGTTGGCAACCCTATGTGCAAGCACATGTACCATATCAGTGCCTAAAATAACAATTAAAACATTTTTTTAATGGACACAACCTCCCACTGTCACTCTCATAGCCTCTCTAGATGAGCTGATCATGTGACAAACTTTAGTTGGTTATCCAAATTTCAATTCCATGGAAATGAATATAAAGTTTTACTTTTGCCCACAGAACAACCTTGGTGTTAGGAGTTGAGGTGTCAGTGTTTGGTCATTTAAAACACCTTCAAAACTGACTTATTTCACACATTCCATGCCACCTGTTACCCAGGAAACATATGTGGGAGACAGCAAGTAAGTGAGCGAGAGACAAAGAGTAACTGACTGTAAAAGAGAGGGAGAGAGAGTAAGAGAAAGACAGAGATGCTAATGCTGGAAAAGCAATTAGCAGTTTCAAGACGCAGATTGTGCTGCTTAATTTCCCTGTTGGATTAAAGTGTGTACAGCAGGAGCCCAAGCTTCATGAACTATAACACACACACACACACACACACACACACACACACACACACACACACACACACACACACACACACACACACACACACACACACACAGAATGACACACATACAGACACATTCGCCTATGGTTAATTAGCAGTAGTGCTATATGCTGTAGATTGATGTCAAAACTGTCCAATTAACCTAACACCACCAAAGAAAAGAAAGGGAACAGATTAAAGAACTGGATTTAAGAAACACAAAAGAAGTAGTGAGACACTTTAGGAACTAAATGTTGCAAATAGAAAGGTTTAGTAAAAGAGAAAAAAATAGAAGAACATACTCAATCTCTTCTCATTTCAGTTTTAAAAAATATGAATGTATGAATATGTACCCAAGTAAAAGCTGAAACAATTTAAGCAATACATTTTAAGCAATATCTGTGTATTTTGGGTGTATGATTCTGGGGTATTGAATAGAAATCAACATCATGCAAATGTTTGAGCACCCCGAGAGATTTGAGCTCTTAAATAAATTTTCCCCAGGTCTCAGAACTTAATTAGCTTGATAGGACTATGGCTTGTTTACAACCACAATTGGGAAAGCCTGGGTGATGCAAATTTTAAATCATTATGAATACTCTGACTGCTCAAACCTTGTATCACCAATTAGCAGCTATGGACTCCTCTGAGCAGTTTCCGAACACTCTGAAAATTAAAATAACTGATACTAGGTCTTTGTTTTCGTTTAGTGTAAGCCTGGTTCCAATTTCCTTAGTTGCTAATGCTTTTAAGAAATAGCAGTCCCAGTACCAGTCACAAAGACCAGGAAAAGCATTCAACCACTTATAGTAGTACTAAGAAGGCAGGTCAGAAGTTTTTTAGAAAAGCAGATTAGACTGGTGGTGCACCGTTTGACTACATTTTACTATGCAACAAGACCTGCACAAAAAAATGACCTTCAAATTAAAGTCATTAAAATTTTCCAAGGGCACATGTAAACGACCCTCATGGATTTGAATACAAAGAGTTTGAATATAACGTTTTAGCTTCATTGAACAAATGTAAATTTAGAGAAAAAAGATGGAGGATATGTGTGTTACAGCTGTGGTATGAAGAATATGCCATATACAAACTCCATTTTGTAAAAATAAACTTTTTTTATAAATGCAATAAAAACTGAAATCTGTTATTTTTTACAAAAAGAGACAAAAAGACATGTTTACATATTTATTCCATTCATTTTATTAACAACTTTAAAAATTAATTCATGAAACAAATTTTCAGGGTCCGAATGATCAGAGATGGACCGAAAGACAGTGGACAAATGTATGTTGTCTCCTGTTTGCAAATAAAAATTACATCAGTTTCCACAAAACCATGACAAAAAAAATCTGCTGGAATCAATTTATTAATTTGTTCATATTTAATATAATTTGTTATTAAAACACTCAAATCTGTCCTTCATTCTTGTCTGAACAAACAGTTCAATTGGATAATACAATTTTATAAGGGTTTTATATTTTTGCATTTTTGAAAACTTATTTACAAATAGCTCAGTCATCTAATAGAAATTTTTGAAGGCAGATCAGGTGAAACCCAAACCCCAACACATTTTGAACTGTAAAAAATGGATTTTATGTGAATGGATAATATGTGAACTTGCTTAAATCTTATTTATATCCTTTATCGAAATAACTTTTAAATACCAGGTCATTATTTACATTTTTGATATTATTAGTAACAATTCCTAACCAGCGATGCACATAGATTTTTATGTCACTAAACATTTCAACTACAAACTATCCACATTCTTGTTCTATTGTCTGAACATTTTCTACGTCTGATTTAAACAATAGTTGTGCTACATCTCGGATAATCTTAAAACTGTAGGACTGGACAGGTAAGATTTTTTTTATAGCAGTCAAGTTCAAGTGAATGAGAGGCTTGGCCATACCAAACCTCTATAAACCTCCCACCCTTAACCACTGGAAGCCACGTTTCTCTAAAATACGAACACGAGCCACTATTTAAAACATTTAACATCAATCCATAAATTGATTTTGCTTCTGAAGTCCCCATTTTTAATATAAAATATACTGTATATTCTTAATTGTGATGTCAGAGTTTGTTTCTCAGGTTTGAAACTGCTGTCTATCAAGATATTAAAAAATAACTGCCATTTGGGCATTTCGAAAATGCACATTATAGTGTTTATAATGCACTGTAGACACTTCCCAAGCCACACCCTTTTTATTGTACTATCTGGTATACATGCAATTACTATCAGTCTTCTGCGGACATGTCCTCAACAACACTCCCTCTCACTCACTCTATACCCTTTAATATACTATATAGTGTCTTTAGAGGGAGACCCATTGAAGCGAATCTCTCATCACACTGCAGCTGAGGAAAGAGTGTACATTCAGGTCCTTCTTAATCTCAACCACACACACACATACACACACACACACACACACACACACACACACACAGCCGTAATCTCTTAAGAGCTTCAGCAAGCACAGGAACCAAAGCATGCAAGCGTACCCACACACACATACACACGCTTACACAGAGACACACATACCCCCCCCCCCTCACACACACACACACACACACACACACACACACATATCATTTTATTTTGGATGTGAAATGAGAGAAAACACATTTCAGATTTAAAGAGGTAGTAAGATTAAAAAAAAGAAAGAGAGGAAGAATATTTATATAACGTCTTTAAAAAAGTCACATTTATTATGTATGCAAGACGTCCCCAAAGATGAATGTTCCAGCACAGGTGCAAGATTTCTGAATTTGTTGATGTAAGTTGTTTACTGATGTATTTATTTGCATTCTGTCTCTGAAAATTGTTCTAATGTGTTAATGAGATATTTATTTCTTTGTAAACTGCCGACTTCTGATGGTCTGATACATCTTTGGCCAACTGAGTGAAATAAAGTGTTATTGAACTGACTGACTGTAAATTTGCTGCTAAGTGTCCTTCTGGTATACTTCTGTTTCTATGTCTAAGTTCACAAAATGCATATTGGTCTGCACATTAGCAAAATATCTCTTAAAGGTACTATTTTACATTAAACCTCTTTATAATGAGTTTCATGGAAAAAATGTGAAGAATCTTGGAAGAGTTGGAAAGTTCATCCATCACGTGTTCAGGTTTATCTCTGATCTTCATGCCATGCAATGTTTTTACTAAAGATGAAAAAGACGTTGGATTTCACGTGGCTAAACGCTTAGTTTAATCTCAATAAGAAAGTAAACACCTACTTTTCTTGGAAACTGAAGCTGAACAAGTGTAGGTTCCAAACAGCTGCATCCCAATTCAGTAATTCCATCATGGATTTTAATTGACTAAATACTATAATTTTATAAAGGTTTCAGTTTTTCTTTTGGTTTAATACACAATAATTTATTCATACTATTACTACAGAGCATGTTTTCCTCTGCATTTCATTATTAATTTTATACCTTGCTTTATTCATAAACCAAGAACTGACTAATAAAAAAGAAATGCTGAGTGTAATTAATTTATTTTCTCTCCCCTTCTTTTGATCATGGATGTGAAGGTTGCTGAAGACTATCTCAGTATTCATAGAAAGAAATCGGAATAGGTCTGCAGATGCACAAACACATGTACAAATGCTTATCTAAAATAAATGTAACATCAACATTTCACCTACTATTCTGTTTTGTCTTGTGTGAAACCAATGCCAACACGGGGAGAACATTCCAAAATTCCATACAGCCAGGAAGTTTATATTGAAAATGCACTTATTACATTTTACTTCATATATTATTTTAGCTGTTATATTTATTATACTTTGTTATTTATGATATTTATTCACATTATGTAAAAAAAGGTTGGTTTCCTTTACTTCATTAACATTCTCTAACCATTTCTTTTCCACCAACCCAGCAGCAGTGTTTAAATGGTGGTCTAATGTGACCTGTGTTGTGTTGATGTCTTGTAATAGCCAGTAGAGATTACTGTTGTATCTTCAGTGAAGAAATCCACAATCCTGTGGATTTAGGGCATTACACCATGCCAGGCCACGCCAGAGGCACCACTTGAGAGTTGAACAAGGGTGTCTTGTGGTTAGAGTGCTAGCATTTAGACCGATGTGCATTCGAGTGCCCTTTAAATGTTTTAATTATAAGCTGCCACTGTTAAGCCCTTAGGCGATGCCCTTAACCCTCACTTGCTTGAACTGTATCATGACTTATAAGTAGCTCCTTATGAGGAAATTATATGCAACAATAAACCACTCATTTTGCTTCATGTTTTTTATATCTTATTTTTGTTACAAAACATGAACAGGCTGTTTAGAACAACAACATTACAATTTTGAAGGAGTATGAACTGGTTATAAGGGTTGATTGATGATTTTCTTTTTGGTGATCCTACTGCATCTTCACGCCCATGATTCATGAAACAAAAGGAAATAAATAGCGCAAGGTCAACAGTCGAACAGAACAAAGTGAAAATCTGTGGGAAAGAAATAATAAACAAATAAAAATGCTCGTGTTCAGTCTGTGGGTAATGCATATTAATATTGCACGTATGCAACATAGCTCTAACCATAATGCATATGCGTGCTTCATACTCATCACACATATGCATATATTCATCTAAAATAAAAACACAGTTCTCTTTTTTAAAAAAGTCGTTAATTGTCCTCGGGTTACAGCTGATTGAAATATAATTGCTTTTCATCACATGCGTTTTTAATTCCCCAAACTGGAGCTAAAGCAGTATTGTACAGTATTCATGTGCATATTCTCATTTGCTAACACACACACACACACACACACACACAAACACACTCACTCTTGGGTTAGACAAGAAAACGGTCTGTTTTTGATTACACTAACAGTCACATGATCATTAAAAGCTGGGCAGATTAAAAGAAAAATATCTAAAAATACACGTTTCAATGTGGTATGTATAATGCCCTTGTTGACTTCCCCTCATGGTTTTGGGGGTGTGGTTTAAATACATGGTTATGTTTTAACTTGGTCCTGAATGTTTTAATCATGTTGAGACTAAACACTGTGGTTGTTGATTGCCAAAAATCCAAATACTTATTTGTTACTGTTCTTGTTAAAAAGAACATAATAACGCCACAAAAAATACACAGCCAAATGTATGTGGACACCTGACCATCATTTCACCTGACCATCATCAACAACTTAATGGACATCCAATTGCAAAAATGGATACAAAATAGTACACACACAATTGTCTATTTTCCTTTAATGAAGAGGCCTAGCTCAAATCCTAAAAGCAGAAATGGTTGTCCATGTCATTTTTAAACACGTTCGGACACGCGTATATTAAAAGTGGATTTAATATGGATTAGCAATGTTTCGATGGACTGACACCAAAAAGCTGGTTTGCATAATTTTTTGACAACTTTAACCACACCTGTAAATAAATAATAAATAAATATCAAATAAAATATCTGACATAGAGCAATAAAGAAGTAGCATGTTTGCAATTTTGTACAGAAAAAGGTTGAATTGTATTTACTTCATAAACTAAAGAAAGTATTTGTTTAATAACTAAACTACTAAAATTCAGTGTAAGATTATTAATAATACTTAAGTGATTCATTATAAGAATCCAGGATTATATGCTAAAAAATAAAATCCAATTTCAGTATTAAACAATCAAGACTCCAGAAATGCCTTCTTGGTCATTTTTAGCATTGTTTAAAAGTCTGGTGCTGATGGGGACTTTGTTTAAGGAAAGTGAACAAGGCTGCATTAAAACCAGGATTGAAAACATGAATTAATAAAATTATAATACAGTGTACAATTGGTTATTGGCAAGGTGACCGTTTGTCTCTCCCACTAAAACATCTTCAATATGAAGATGTGACACTCACACACTCCCACTAACACATACACACAGACGCACACACGCAATAACCTACTCCTAGTACTGGATGGATCTCCATCTTTCGCATCATACATCGTTAGATTATGAACTAGTGAAGTTCGTTTCCCTCCTCCATGTTTGCAGTTCATCACAGGAGAAAGTGACACAGCTCAGAAACGTTGGTGTGTCCCGTGTGACCTCATCGCAGAAAAAAATGAAAAGTAACCACACATGCAGACTTCTTAAAAAACCTATAAAATAATTGTAATAAAAGTCTTGCCAGGTGATTAGAAACAGTAAAGAACAACCGCTACGTCCGTGGTTTAGCGAGCCATCCAAATATCCGCCCAGTGCAGTTCCACGATGCACTGAGGCAGACGAGGTGAGTGTCTGTAGGAAGGTAGGCAGAATACCCATAATGCACCATGGCATCTTTTTGGGAGAGGAAGGAGGGCACACAGGACAGTCGAAGATCAAGTGAGGCACAGCAAGCCAGCTGAGTGTGATTGGTCAGAAGGCTGGGGTATCTGCGCTCTGGTTTATGATGGGTGATTGCTAGCCTTGTCCCTTTTCTAGTTTTACACCTGAACAGGTAGAGTCTGGTTCATCTGCAGCCTCATGTCCTGAATACTGCCTAAAATCTTCTTCTGATGGCCAGCCAGTGTTACACCTATCCGCAATAGATCTCTGTTTCAACACAAAAATGTATCATATATTACATATAAAAAGATCATATTATATTACATGGAAATTACATCATATTACTTATTAACCATGTAACATACACAGATACATAAAAACATAGATTACGTAATAAATATTATTACATTACATTAATATTACACGTATTTATGTAATCATACAAGTATCCCAACTTGATAGTTTGGAATGGGTTCAGACCCCAGAAGCAATGAGGGCTTTTGTAACACACTTGTAACATCAGTGGACTAAGGATTTGAACCGCCAACATAAAGATTCTAATCACTGAGCCACCATGCCCACAGATTGTATTTTGCTATATTGTATTAAACTTAAAAAATAACACATTTACACACACACACACACACACACACACACATATATATATATATATATATATATATATATATATATATATATATATATATATATATATATATATATATATAGGGTACATGCGTGGGTGCGTGCCTATGTGTGTGTGTGTGTGTGTGTGTGTGTGTGTGTGTGTATGGGAACAAAGACAGGTGAAGCAGTCTCCTAGCAGACTGTTTTAAGGTTAAACAAACAGCACTGGGTGAGAAAGGTGCATGTGGGAAGTGTATATAGAGCCTAAATGAGCCAAGATCAGACAGTTCTTGTTAATGATTTGCCTGCCTGTTTAGCCTTACTAAACACCTGCTTCACATGAACACACACACACACACTATCACACACTGGTTGGCACAATAGTGCAAGAGGTGGTTCATGTAGTAAATACATGAGGCCAGCAGGAAGTGAAAGCGGAGAACTATGGTAATAAACATAGAGAAAATCTTCTGAAGCAATGCAAATTGTTTGATCTTTTTTGAGCCTTTGATGTCGTATTAGAAAAAGTCTGTTCCAACACATCTGTATGCACTGTTTACTGCATGTGTGGGTTGCCAGTGTGGATAAAAGAGGGAAAATTATGAACGAAAGATGAAATCGACTGAGGCGGCATTGATGGAACGGAACAGTTATTAAATATCCGAAACATAAAACTCCACCTGCTTCCTGTTTCCTCTGTAATCTAATCTTTGTTTGTTTAATGCACACACACACAGACAATGGTTAACCCTGACAGGAAGTCTCACATTTACATATTTACATTATTATGGAATGTACTAGCACTGTAGTATAACACTTATACTAAAAACAATAATCAGAATAAATTGGTATCATTACTCAGCAGGTGTGCACTGTAAAACTTTATAATTCAGCCAAAGATCATCATTATTATTATTATTATTATTATTATTATTATTACTATTATTATTACTATCATTATTACAGTTTTTCTTGTTTAATTTTAGAAAATTGTGTTTATTTTATAGATAATCTTTAATCTTCTAAAACATATAGTATTTTTTTTATATTAATTATTTGTGTGCATTTGTACAAGGTATCACTTTTTAAGAACATCTTTTCCTTGTGGGGACCTTAGACTGCAAATGATTTTTAGAGAGTACTCTTAAGCTTAAGCTTATTTCCATAAGGTATAGGTATACATTATATGGCAAAAATATGTTGAGGTTAAGCTGGTAGTAGTCATGGTCAAGGTTTTATCTTCATGAAATAAATGTACGTCTGTGTAATGACCCCACAATGCATGAGCACAAACATATGTGTAATATATGAGTCTCCATCAGCCCATATGAGTCTCCATCAGCGGTGGAGGTAAATGATAACAAATGAAGATCATTAGTAGAATTAGCAGCCGTTAAGGACAGCAGAAATTCCACCTGCCGGGTTGCCAGATTGATATAAACGATTATTAGAGAGAACAGAGGCTGTGCTGTTGTATCCACATCCTCCATTAGCTATGATTAATGTGTGTTATTATTATCCGGAATCGTTTGTTTGATCCTAAATGACCTCGTTTGTTTCCGCCCTGTGCTGCGGTAGCACTGGGGTTGTGTTTGACCTCTAAACGCTCTTTTATCCTGTTACTGTGTTATGGTTAGATTAATGGTGTTTAAACGAGATGGTGCTGGATTACGAGCCATATCCTAAACACTGGGCCCAGAGAGGAGAAAGCAAGCAGACATGATGTTGGATGAAGTTGAGAGGAAAGTGATAAACATTTAGGAAAGATAAGGAGTGAATATAGGAAGAGCTGAACACCCACACACTCTCACACAAGAACAAAAGATGTGAAAAGAAGAAACTCAATCATTGCTAATTCTGCTCCGGAAACACGAAACTGGAGACAAGTTGAACAGGATGAACTTGCTTCAGATATATTATTAAAATCGGAAACAAGCACATTCACACACACATATCAACAAAACAACCAATAAGATGAACAGAAAAAAAGCATTTGGAAAAACAACTAAACACCCAGAATTTCCAGGTTTACACCAGATTCCAAATTCTCAGGAGATAAAAGATGCAGCTGAACCGAGAGAGCAATCAGAGCAGGATTATATAAATTACAGTATAAAGAGATACATGGTTCTGAAATTAACCTGGGCTCTGTTCCAAACACACTCCCAATTCAGTTTATCCCAGGTCACATCTAGAATGGGTTTTAAGAAAACCTCTAAAGTAGCTTATTGGTATATAATGTTTTTAAACTTATGTTTGTAAAGTTAATGTTTATCACGCCTTACAACTTTTTTTTACAACTGATTTAATTTGAGATGAGCCTTTCCAACATTTCCTAAACATTTCTGGGCATACTTCATCTGTTTTCTTAATTCTTCCTAATATTTTGACCAGTAATTTGCTGTTCATGCCAATAAAATCGAATACATGGCATAGTTATTCATTTTGCCCATGAGTGTACCGCGGCGACTCAAGAAGGATGAGTCTCTCACTGAGCCTTTTTCTTGCCACTTTCGATTAGATTTTTGGGGGTTTACACTTGAAACACTGTAAAGTTCCTTTAAAACATTGTTTTATTGTAAAAAGCACTATAGAAAAATGATCTTGAATTGGAATGTACTTTAATGTGAAAGACTTACTCTGATGTCATCTGAGCAACAAGGTCAAAGGAGGAGAAGCCGGAGTTAAGGAAGTTCTCTCTGTAGCGGCTCATCTTGATGGCATCCAGCCAATCGCTCACGGTGGTGAAGGTGGAGTAATCAGGGACGCTGCGGTCTAACAGTGGCTGAGATGCCCTGCACAGACACAGAGACACAATCAATTCATTACATTTTTATAACTTTGGATGCATTATTTAAACATGACTCTTAGGCTTCCAAAAGCTGATGGTCTACAGGCAAAAAACAGACCTTTCTGAAAAATATGTCTTTAAGAGCATCTACTAATTATTCAGACATGAAGGAACATAAGTGTAAAAAAATGACATAGATAAAACAAAATTTTACTCTTATGATATTCTAACTTACTAACAGATGCATATCCAGTTTAACATACTTGCCTCAGTCATGTCATGGTAATGTTATAGGGCTACTTAAGGGAGTTTCTGTCAGAGGGTGATGAAGAGTTTAAGTAATTGTTTATAAAGGGGCCCTCTGCTATGTTTGGGACCTTGTGCAACTGCCTGCTTTGCCTGTCCTATAGCGATACCTCTGTTAATATCTGTACAAACTTCTACTAGAACATTACAGGCTGATTCTGCTGGAGATATGCTCCACCCTCAGGGGTTTTAATATGGCTCGGTGATAGAGAGGAGGCCGGTGGGGTCAGCAGCGCGGTAAAGAAGGCACTGTGTCGGCTCTGTACGCTCTGCTGGTCCCTGTCGTCGTTTGATGGCATTAGATTAATTAACAATTAAGAGCGGAGGAGGACGAGAGCCGGCAAGCGCCACACAGAGCCTCTATTGAGCAGAAGCATGGAGGAATGGGTTTTAATAAGCTCCTGCTGCTCTGCTTAAAAGAAACCCTGAGGTTATTACGCGGGGACACAGCGCATGCCTTTAAATCTAATGTGCTTAATTAAAAAAATAAATACAAATGCTTCCATCGTACATCAGCGAGCCGTTCTATTGCTTCTAGTTAGAGCATGATCAATTTTTAGTAATATTGCATTTTCTTTTTTATTTTGAAAGTACTCAGAACTAATAATTTACAGTTTAAAAACTCAATATTATTTAAATAGTAATTAGTATTAATTATTAAAATATATATTAAAATGATGGCAGAAATATATAAGTTTTCTCAATCTAAATATATTTATGTTCATGTAGTTTAAATCTCAGTGCTTTACCTGAAGCCACTGAATGAAATAGGATTCCAACATACACTACCTGAGGAGGAAAGTGGACTTACATTGTTATAAAGGATGTGTAAGATGGGTAATTACTGTAAAGCTAGCTACCCATCTTATCTTGGCAGTGCAATATACACTTAATTTAAGTACAGCTCTATGTTTTCACACTACATATACCATACACATGAATCATTTAAATCATATGGTCCATTTTTTCTGCATATATTGTTAGTCACTTGTTCTCAAAAAGCCTGGACCCCACAGGAACACCACAGAGCAGGTTCTACCTGCATAGTGGATTATTTATTGTCACTGCAGTGAGACTGACATGGTGATGGTAAGTTAATGTGCTGCAGGTTATAGTGGCTGAGACTGAGATGTTTTTTAATACTGTGTTCACTCACAGTGCACTTTAAGTCATAGTCACTGTAGCTATAGCTCAATCTTAAAAGTTAAAAACAGTAATTGACAATGTTGTGGTCTTTACTTTAAAATGATTGATGCATGTATGTTGCTTATTATATTAAGACTGCAAATTTTCTCATATTAATACATTCTCAAGCTATATTATTTAAAGAAAATGTAGTCCTTTGTAAAAGTAGTTTGCTCCAACACCTTCAGTCAATTATATTGTCAGTAAACTACATTCAATAACTTTTCAGAACAGGTAAGTTAATTTTGTATTAATTGTATGAGTTAAATAAATTTCAATGATTGTAATCTACAGAAACCTAGCTTTACATACATGCTAAGTGCTAATACTGAATTAGCATTTAGCTGAATCATGCAGCAGTGTGCAATAATTATACCCTCGCAAAAAAGGTTTTACTGTAAATATAATGCTACTATAATTTCACTACTATTGGTGATAACAAGTAATTTAATACTTTATTAAACTTAATAGTGCATTTACAGTTGCTGAAATTAAAATGGGCTCATTAATCATTATGTTTGTGCTCTGACATGCAGTCTGTTCCCTGATTCCCCTTTAATAACTAACATCATCCAACCTAGAAGTGACTTAGTTTATTTAGTGAAATAGTTTATGAAAGAAAATGTATCACTCCACCTGGATATAACCAGGTAATGAAGGACCTAAATGAATAGTGCACAAGGTAGCAAGCAAATCAGACTCTGGTTTCAGCTGTTATTTTTACAATCATTTACATAAATTAATAAATAATACTACATAAACTATGATACAATAATACCTTTCTCCTCCACCAGTATACAAAGGTCTCCTAGTGTCAACATGATATAAATGATTAGGAGGCACATATAAATAAAAATGCCACATTTATGCTTCACATGCTTTACAATGTATGCTTAAATCCTTAGAGTGCTTCTGAAAACTGCCAGTCTTACATGCGAAGCTCAATCAGCATTAGAAGGTATGAAGTGCTTCTTAAAAGAATGGCATATTGACAGGTTAATGAGCTAACATAAAAGTAGGCAAGAACAGATGCTTTGTGAAGAGGTCAACTCAGCTTTAAAACAATATAACGACATTTATGTGTGAAATCATTCGTGGCAGGAAATGAGTGTCGAAAAAAAGGATTGAAACTATTAAGCACACTGCGTGGACAAAAGGATTAGGACACCTACACATTACACCTACAGGATTAATTCATACAGAAGAGCATGTGCGAAATTAGACAACCATGTTTACTGAAGATTCTGCTCACAATATTTGTTTTAATTCAAAATTGATTGTAGAGATTCAATTGTGGACTTGGTTCAGTTTCCAACACACCAAACTTACCCAACAGTGTCTTAAAGACTTAATTTCACTTAATTTCACTGGGGCACAGTCATACTGAAAAATAAATGGGCATTTCTCGTACTGTTTCCACAAAGTTAAAAGCATAGTTTCTAAAATGCAAGGATTGAACATACATTATTTTATAAACTGTGGCAAACGGACTCATAAAAATACCACAATTCAAATAATTACTGCATATATATCAAAAGTGAACATATACTATATGCCTTTAGTCAGGATGTAAGTATACTATATAGGTGCTCACACCTACCCGCATGGTGTGTTGGCTACCACTTTAAGGCTGGCAGCATTGCGGATGAGTTTATCCAGCGTATTAACAATCTGGGAGAATTTGGGTCTGAGGTTTCTCTCTTTAACCCAACAGTCCAGCATTAGTTGATGTAGCGCAGTGGGACAGTCCATAGGTGGAGGTAAGCGATAGTCTTGCTCCACAGCATTTATTACCTGTAATATGTTACAACAACCAAAAGTATTAATTTAGACTACAAATAAAAAAACATTCAAATAAAATGATCTTTTGAATTGAAACTACAATAAAGTCAAATGTAACATTGTTAAAGAACTAAAGTATCACTCTGCTTCACATCTAATTCTTTTTAAAGACTATTTTGCCCTGATCCTGTTTGTGTTTACTAATCATGTACTGGTCTTGTCTTCCTGTTCTCTCTGTTCCTGGATACATTTATTAAATATTCAGTGTCATGTTTCCAGTCCCCTGTATTTACTAAACAATTCTGATCTTCTTTAGCTGGACTTACATCCTGGTTGCTCATGTCCCAGTAGGGACGCTCGCCGTATGACATCACTTCCCACATGACGATCCCATAGCTCCACACATCACTTGCTGAAGTAAATTTTCGGTACGCGATGGCTTCTGGAGCTGTCCAGCGAATTGGGATTTTCCCTCCCTACAAAGAAAAAGGAAGCAGTGCACTATTAAGTAATGACAAAAGTCAACTGTGGTGGTTGATACCGAGCAAAAAAGTTATTGAGAAATGTTATTACCAGTGAGCTGGTGTAAGTGGGATCTGTTGGGTCGTCCTCCAGGAATCGGGACAGACCGAAATCCGATACTTTACACACCAGATTGCTGTTAACCAGGATGTTGCGGGCAGCGAGATCTCGATGAACGTAGTTCATATCACACAAGTACTTCATTCCACTTGCTATTCCGCGCAGCATTCCCACCAGCTGTATTACTGTGAACTGTCCGTCGTTTAGCTGCAGGGTGATGGGAAAGAGAGAGAGAGATGCACGTTATATATAAACAGATAAAACATGAACAGAAAGAAACAATAAATATATTTTTGTAAAATTGATTGCTTGTTCCTCTTAATGTACAGTTTAATATTACTCCATGCAGGATTATAAAATAGTATCTAATAATGTGTTATTTAGTTATTCGGCATGTTTTACCCTGAGGAAGGAGTCGAGAGCACCATTTTCCATGAACTCTGTAAGGATCATGACGGGACGGCTCTTGGTGACAACGCCCTCCAGTCGGATAATGTTGGGGTGGTCAAACTGTCCCATTATGCTTGCTTCACTTAGAAAGTCCCGCCTCTGTCTCTCTGTGTAGCCCACCTTTAGAGTCTTAATGGCAACAATGATCTCCCTTCGACCTGGGAGCTTTAGTCGGCCCCGACAAACTTCCCCAAACTCCCCTACATATACAAAGAGAGAGAGAAAGAGGGAAATACAGGGGAGACATGGAGGAGACAAAGGAAAATGGACAATATTTGGTTAACAAGGTAAAAGGGAGGTAGTACACAAGTAGGAAGCAAATCAGAGATTACTCTAAAAATGATACAGGAGTGCAAGGAATCAACAAAGGATCAGAGGAAGGGAAGGGGCTGTGACACTAGACTTTTGTGGACATGAGGGAACACGGCGAGAGAGAAGGGGACAAAAGTTTGGGACGTGTAGAAGTTTCATATCTCTTATCTGAGAAATATTCAGGAATGCACAGGGGAAAAAAGGAACAGGATTGATGGAAGGTAGACAGTAGTGCTCATGGTCACAAAAGGTCAACATGGGACACTGCAGGACATTGAAAATTAAGCAGCTTGAAAAAAATGTAGTGAGGACGATCTTTAAATGCTCATTTAAATGCAAAGCTACATGCCAAATATGTAGTTCGTACATTAATTAGTTTAGCTGTGTCCTTAAAAAAGTTGGAACTCAAGAACTGATGACAATGACATAAAAGGGCAGTGAATCTTTAAACTACAGTGTGTGAAATAAAGTAGTATTCAGAAAGCTTCAGAAAGAGTTCAAACAGTAAATAGCTTAACCCTGGACAGAAGGTGGATAACAAGGTCCAGTTACCTGCTCCAATTACTTCCTCAATTTTTACGCAGGACACATCAATCTCTTTAGCAAACTCTCGCACTGCCTCATTGGGATCCTCATAGGTGAAAGGGTCAATGTACACCTTCGCTCCGGCAGTCACTATTGGGGATTCAACAGTGGAAAATAAACGCATGAAATACATGTAACACAAACCAAAGAATTAATCAGTAAAGTATATGAGAAAAAAATCATACCATCAACTTAATATTATAAATAATATTATTTTAAATAAAATGTTTTTCCTCTTATTTTGCATTGATTTCATAATGTTTTCATTATGAATTAATACAATTTTAGGGTCAAATATCTTCTAATGATGCTATGTATTTCTACATTTTTGTAATGTTTATATCAGTGTTTAAATTCTAATAATGATGTTAAGTTCCAGTTGGCTGTTCAGTTCATTATTTTTGTCTCATTCCTCATCTCATTATCTTTACTAAGGTTAAGTGGGGATCCCCATGCCCATCCAGGGGAAATTTAGGCTGCTGTAATCATTAATTGTCGATACACACTGAAATAACTTTATTGATGTTTTGGTTATTACAATGTCATTATTTTATGGTTTTGATAATACTGAGGTTGTGTGTGGATTGTACAGTTAATGTTTTGATTATTCTAAAGATGTTAGGTTGTGAGCAGGTACTTACTGTACTGTTGCAGTTTCTCAGTGTACTCGGACTCTGATCCATTCCTCTGTTTCCTGTGTTATCAAACAAAAACTGAGCTTCAGCATTGATGCGGTATGAACTCTCAATTAAGATAAATATCAAGTTGGGGTGTAGTGGGGTGTAAAGAAGAGTGGGGGTTTTTTTTCGATTACATTTTCTTCACAATTCAAATTAATGTACAGGACACCACCGTTTCTCTAAGTGTAAAATTAACTTGTTAACTAGCAGCTACACAGTCAACCCTTAATAAGTGATAAAAGTGTTTGATTTAAAATATTTGAATATAGTAAAGACTTGTGCCAGTAACCAGCAACCTTAGTTGGTCGGAGCAGTCAGGCAGATCTATGGTTGAAACTTATGAATTTTTACCAAATGGTTGATTAATTCATTAGTAGTAGCATCAGTCAAAACTTTGTACGTATACTCACTAACCTACTCTCTTTTTTCTCTATTACTCTCTTTCACACAGTATAGGTACCCTATATGTATTTGCCTCCCTACTGTTTAAGTGTTTTCTGAATTTCTCAGTGCTAATTTCAAAATCAGAGTACTTAGCCTCATACTTCAAACAGACGATGGCAATGACGACCACAGCGATAATGAAGACCAGACCAGCTGTTGCTGAGCCTACGATCAGAGGGAGCTGCTCCTGCAGAGACTTCTCCACATCCGCTGCGACAAAGAGAGACACATAGGACTGATTAGCAGTGTGGTCTGTATGTGTGTGTATGTCTTTGTGCGTGTGTGTGTGTGTGTGTGTGTGCGTGTGTGTGGTTAAAGTCATTTGTAATGGTTAAAGTGTCCATGAAATATTCAGAAGTTGCCACTTGAATATAACACAAAAAAGAAAAAACTTTGTGCTTGTGAATATTACCTTGGTGGTTAGTACTGAAGTGAGTTGGGTTGCTATAGCGACCGTATCCAGCGACTGTCCGGGCACGGACTTGGACAACATATGCAGTAGCGGCCTTCAGCCCTTCAATCCGTGCTGAGCTTCTTTGAGCTGTCATGGTATGAGAGATCGCTTCACCCTGATCCTTTACACACACACACACACACACACACACACTTTAAATATATACATTCACTCTTACATGTGTGCAGCAGTGTGAATTTTCAGACAGATCCATATGCTTGTAATCCATCTTAGTGTCCTATCAAAGTTCTCTTTAGAACACATGTATGAGGTTTGTAATACATCCTGTTTCTGTTTTGACTACATCATGTCATGGCTGTAGTGCAACAAATAAATAGCTGTACTAACCTTCTCATGATATTTTATTTCATAATCAAGAATGATTCCATTCGGTCTCTCTGGTGGAAGCCATGAGAGGCTCATGGTGCTTGCTGAAGCCCCCATCAGGTGCACAGTGGGAACTGCAGACGGAGCTGAAAAAAAGAAATGGTAATTGTTAAAAATTAACTTTTCATTCAAAATGACTATCAACCAATCACTTCTAGATTGAGTACACATATGAGTCAGTGTGTTTCTCTATACGAGTAAGTACACTTATGTTGGCGTGTTTCTACATGATTACACATGTAAGTCTGTGGGGCTGTTGAGTAAGACAAATGTGACTCAACTGATCAGCTCACAAGTGGACAGATTTAAAAACATGCGTTAACACCTGGAATTAGAAACGCTTTTCGGATGACCACTTAGGATCAGATGTCACTTCCCCCCTTTTATGCAAATGAGTAAGCATGTCATTTCCATTTGAAAGGAACAAAAGCTTGTTGATTTCTGGTTGCAAATGGAATTAGACCACACATTAGGTTGAACCTGCACAAAACTGTATATTTAATACATGTAAAATATTAATGTATGTTTACTATGTTAGTAAATCATAAAGGCATAAAGGGAAACCTGTAATCTAAGTCAACTGATAATAAGCTGACTGGATTTAATAAGTAAATAAGGTTAATGCATAGTGTTCCCTGTGTTTTATGTTTAAATAAAAGTTTGTCTACAATGTCAGGGAATGTTTACATCCATGCGCACGTAAATGTGTGTCACTGTATTATTTCATGGATGAGTCGTGTGTTTCTATGTCTGCATGTGTAAGTCAGTTTGTGTTTCTATACGTATGTGTGACTCAGTGTGCGCATCTCTTTCAGTATGTGAGTCAACATGTGCTAGATGAGTGTATGTGTGATGATTGTATATCTGTATCTGTATAACTATTTGCGTGAGTGTGCGTGTTTAACACTTTTTGGAGTAAATGGCCTCGTAAATCCTTTGTGAGAAAAAAACGCAACCAACAAACCGGAAAGCTCAGTCCACACCCGTTACACACCTACACACACGTATAGAAACACTCATCCACTCCCTCTCTCTTGCTCTTCAACAGACAAACACGCTCTCTCACCCATTCAACTACATAACAATATATATTGTTGGCATCCTCCCTTACATGCCATCTCTTTCTTATTACCTTATTTTTCTGTTTTTATCACTTTTCCAATGTGTTTAGTTTCTTTTGAACCCCATCCTTTCTCTAATCCCTCCTGCCATCCACCCCCATTCCTCCTTTTTTTGCTTGTTTTAAAGCTTTTCTAATCCACCAGTCTAGATCTTTGATCCTACATCAGCTCTCCTACCACCTCCCCCTCACCACCCACCTCTTCCCCATGACAATGCCCTGTGTCCGGACTCTTCCTCCACCCAGGGATTAAGTGCCCTTCTTCTGGGGGGTAAGCATGGCTGCTTGGGTTTAACCCTTTTTTGTTTACAGTTAGTATTAGCTGCTCAGTTTTGCAATGTGAAGCTGAAGAAATCTGGAAATAATCTCAAATCCAAACAACACTATTTTATCCAAATTCCAGAACGGCACCATGGTTCTTCCTCATTATGAGTAATTAATATAAGCTTTATGACCAAATACTGTTCCAAGAACGGATCATGCTAATTCTCTGAAATATTGGGACTTTTCAATGGTTTTAACTTTACAGACACAGTTTAAGAAAAAAAAAAAAAACACCAGCTCGCTATGGAAATAATAACAAAATGTCATTTCAGACCACCAATAAGTAAATGCCACCGAACTATTAGAAAAACTGTTGGAATGAATTGGAATGCCAACTGCATCGTAGGCCTTCCCATCCAACATCAGTACCTGACTGTACATGTCTTTTACTGAACTGGTACTCTTAATATACATGGTTTTATAAGGGGATGTAATCGCAGGTGTCCACACACCATCAATCTATAAATATAATAAATGCAGCTGAGATTCTTTCTTTAGGGTGGTTGAAGCATAGCTGAAGCACTCACCCGCCTGGTTGGTGGTGATGTTGACCGAGGCAAAGTGTGGTGGGTATGGGCTCTTATTAGACACACCATTAACAGCCTGAATCTCAAAGCTGTACTGTGTGTGTGCCTGAAGGTTTCGGATTGCAACACGTCGCTCTGTCAAACCCAGGTGACGTGGCGAGATGTCTACGTTGTCGTCACAGCGAGTGCATGCACCACGCTCCGTCGTGCATTTTTTACAGATAACGTTGTAGAGCAGGTCGTCTCGACCACCCAGTTCCTTGGGGTCACTCCACTCCAGCACCAGAGATGTTTCGTTTACATTTGAGATGACGTTACGTGGAGCAGATGGAGGTGCTGTAAAAAAATTAAAAATAAATAAATTACTATATTATTCTAAATATGTTTTAATAGAAACAGAATTACAATAAGATATAACATTGTAATAAATTAATTATAATAAATGATTATAATCAAATGTAATAAAATAATATCAGACTACTTCTTATTTAATGCAATGGCATATAGGCAGATTTGTTTCTCAAATTAAGAGATTGATTTCGTTCACAGTAGCAATTTATAAGGCCTTATTGTGTATGAAGTGTTTCTGGGGCTGAAAAACCACAGAAGGAAAGAACACAATAAGAGAAACAGATGTGTTTACTTTTTCTCTTTACAACTTTTGGAGCAGGCTTTTATCCTGATAATGAGAAAGATGCAGTAACATATGGCTGATAAGAAAAGAACAGAGTGTGTGTGTGTGTGTGTGTGTGTGTGTGTGAAAAAGAGAGAGAATGAATTGTTACTGTGTTTATGGCTCCATTCACAAAACAAACCTCAGTGTGTGTTGGGGTGTGTGTCTGAATAATAAACCTTTAATACAAAGTGTTATAAATCTTCAACGGAAGACTAACCACATGGTTCTCTGTGGGTGTGTGTGTGTGTGTGTGTGTGTGAGTGTGTGTTTGTTTGAAATTGGAGTGTGGCTATTGAAAATTGTGGCCTTTTAGTCAAAAGAGCATTTGTGAGGTCAGACGTGATGTTGGATGTGATGGTCTGGCTCACAGTCATAATTCATTTAAAAGGTGTTCAATTACTTTAAGTTGCTTGTGTTCCTACTAATGCTCTCAAACTAAAACATTTATGCGTTCAATTAATTTAGAGTATTTAATGCATTAATACGAGCTAAAACAATTGCATTTTGCATCTCTGTTTCAGGATGCATTGATGCCCTTGGGCATCATAAGAGTATATAAGTGCTTTAAAACATCCTGAGCCTGTACAGGAAAATAAAGTATGAAGTGTTGTATGGACACACACCTAAAGTATGTTATCAGTGAAACGTGACCTCATGTTTTCTGATATCCAAAATTAATGTATCTAATTTTAACTGCCCCTTTTATCATGTTTGTACGTGCACCTAAGAAATTCGCAAATGAAATGAAAGTCAAATGAAATAGCCTTGATGATTTATTTAAATGATATAGTTAAAAAAAAATCAGTAAGAGACTTCAAGGCAACTACATCTGGAATTAAATGTACACTACATCTAATCTCTGGTTTTACTATGGATTTGTTGCATTGCATTAATGATAGCTTTTGGTTTATGATTGTGATGAAATGTGAATGTGATTATTTCCAGCAAAATATTTTTTTTATTTATTACTCAACAGCGCTTAGTTCAAACACATGAAACCAATGCCACCATGACTTAGTACAAGCTTATTTATGCCTCAGCTGTGCTAGAACAAAAAATGGCCTTCCCTAAATTGCTGCAGCATTGCTGAAGGCAAATGAAATGTCCTTGTGTGCTGAAGCATTAACATCCCTCGTCACTTGAACTAAGAGGTCTCTGTGTGTGTGTGTGTGTGTGTGTGTGTGTGTGTGTGTGTGTGTGTGTGTGTGTGTGTGTATACTTACAAGTGCAGGCAGTTTCAGGTGTGTCACTGTCTGCTCGGTAAAAGCCACTCCTACAGCTGCAGATGGATGAGGCAGTGGAGATAGAGCGACTATTTGTAGGACATGAAGTGCACATGCCTTCCCCCTGCTTCCATTTGAATGAGCCAAGACTGCATGCTGCAAAACACACAGACACACGTGGATTAACATAAATTTAGCTTAATTTGCGGCTAGTTGTTTAATTATATCAAACACATAAAAACTATTTAACAAAATGTTGTTAAATAAGTATTTTGAGTAGTTCAGTTTTACTGGCTAAAAACTAGAGTCGTAAAACACAAAATGGTGGCGACGTTAGAAAATCGAACGTTTTATAGTTTTACAACCTCACTGTTTATTAGCTATACTTGATAAAATCCACTTTCATCTTTATACTATAAAATATTACAACACTGCAACAAAGAACACACATTTATACTAGACAAACTAAACCCATTAACTCGATTACTAAATGATTACTAAAAATTCTAAGAATTAACTTTGCTACAGTCTACTTATATGATACAAGAACACAAGGGATAAACACAAAGTGGTGTAAATAACTTTCAACATAACACATACATAATAATATACAAGCTGAAAATGGATATAAACTGAATTTAACACCATGACTTGTATTTATTTAAATATTTATTTGATTAATTCATTTTTTTGTAATCACTGCACATAACATAACTGAGACGCTTAAAACAGTAATTCTTAAACTCTAAAATCTATCTTCAGGTATTTTAAATGATATACTATTCATCATCATATTGCAGACTATTGTACCTTTGCAGGTCTTGGTACATCCACGCACAGCGATTAAATACTAAGAGCTATTAGGGACCACGGCAATTTCATTACGTGCTGTTCCTTCCAGAAACTGACATAATGTTTCCATTCGTAATATGGATTATGTACAATGAGGTAGTACACTAGTAACTACTGTAAAGCCCTCAGGCAAGCTCTCAAGCCAGCACAAATACAACTCACAGTGCCTGTCAGGAGAAGGTTTCCCTGAATATTCTCTTACTTTTATAATCCTTTTGACTGACTGTATAAATGTCCATGGTTGTGAGAAAAAGTGGAAGCTAAAAAGGACCCCTGCTCACATGTGTTGGCTTGTGCCAATCTCTGTCTGTAGGTTGATGGGAAGAATCAGTCGATGTTATATATGTGATGGAGGCTGCACACCTCCTTCAATGATGCTAATAGGATGTGTGTGTGTGTGTGTGTGTGTGTGTGTGTGTGTGTGTGTGTGTGTTTTAAAGTACTGGACAGTAAAACATATCTGGTGTTTTTTGGTGCAAAACAGCTTCTAGTTAATCCTTAATGATAAAGTGATAAAGTGTAAAAGAAATCCCACAACACTCTATTAGCACTAAAAGTTAATGTTGCTTCCGTTTTGTGTGCTCACCACCTCTATTCGTCTGATCACCTTCTTTTTGTCAATAAAGCAGTTGGATCTTTCAGTCACAAAAAACACTGGTTTTAAATGAAAATTCACTATATCAAGGCAATGTGTCATGTGAGGTGTTTTAAATACTGAAATTTGTACCTGCACTTCAAGCCCACTTCCCCTTTGTCCTGTAATGATAGCTGTAATGTCAGTTCCTTTGTGTTATCACTGTTTGTGGCTTGTGTCATTGGATTGTCTATTGTTGCCTATTGTCTGATGTGGTATTTGCTTGGTCTGTCATTGAACAGTCTAATGCTATTTATTAGGACTATATTTTATGCCTTGTGAACATTTTCCCGGGCAAATAAAAGGTCAAATTCTGATATATTAATTTGAACTAAGCAATAAATGTTGAATACTATAAATTACATGCTTACAGGTTAAAAGGGAAGAATCATAGCATTTTTATTGTAGTGTTCACTATTTTTAATATAATAATGTAATTTTATAATCAATAATATTAATAATACTAACAATAATACAAGTTCAATGTATTACTTTGCAATTTTATTTGTAGTAAGCTAACCGTTTAAGCTTCTGTCTGATCATTTACTAACCAGAGTAATTTTGATATTTTTTTAATGCATTTTTTTAACAGAAATTTAGATTCTGATAGTTTTTAGTCAACATTAATGTTCTAGTTTTCTATGATGTCTCTGATGCCTTGAAAGAAAAAAAGCAATAAAGAGATAAACTTTGGAAAGTAATTATAATTTTGCAGAATTTAGAAGTAAAAGACAAAAATTAAGAGAAAGATTAGATTAATTGTCATCTGGAAGTCGAAGCGTAAGTTTCTACACGAATAAAGATTAACTGGTGCAGAAGCAAATAGATAAGAACGGACTGATGGAGAAGATTTTTGTCTCTCTCGGCTCAGTTTGATTAGTGAGTCTTTCATCAGCTCAAGTCTACGACAGTTTTAACCTTGAGCCGCCACAAGTCAAACAAATTAGTTTTTAAACTTGCTAAAAATTAACATCCACAACTAATAACCAGTGATTTAAAGATTCCAGAGTAAGACTTGGTTTCATTTAAAATATTGTGTCAGAAAATGTTGACGTTAAACACTTTTATAGATGGTTTTTAAATGCATTACTTATCTTAAACATCCTTTCCATATTTTATTCTCTTTATAATGGTAAATTATATATATATATATATATATATATATATATTTTTTTTTTTTTTTTTTTTTTTTTTTTTTTTTTTTTTCCCCTCTATTTTTTAATTTCCCTCTATTTTTTACTTTACTGTTACTGCTACTGGCTGCTAAATTTCCTTTGGGATGAATAAAGTATTCTATCTATCTATCTATTTAAGCTCTGATACCAAGTTCTCACAGGCACAAGGAGAACATACATCACATTCATCATATATGGAAAGCTTGTTTTTGCTGTGATGCAAGAACTTAAATTTTGGGGTATTTTATTTTTACTTATAATAAACCCCCACAACAATATAACAAATTATACCTCAACTGAAAGCCCCTATGTTTATAGAAATAACCCTCAGCGAAGTAGCTTGCTTTTATATGCTGCTTCCGAGCTACAGAAATTATAAAACTTCCATTAATGACCAAGTAAAAACGTCTGATATCTAATTAAAAATTTTTGTGTGAGACTGACACGTAAAACTAATGATAAAAACACTTTAAACAGGTCCTTCTGAGAAAAGAACACTGAGGTTAATATTTGACGGATCAATTTCGGCTGTGTCTCTCCTTTTGACCCTCTGGTTCTTGCTTCAGTGCGCTAATGCTCACCTGCGCGTAAAGGAGCTGTGCTTTCCACCAGACCTCCCCCTGCTTTCTGTTCTTTCTGCTTTACTTATTCATTCTCTCATTCTGCTCAGCTCGAGGTCAAGCGAGCAACTCAAAGCAGGAATCCGAGCTTGACACCTCGAGGCAGATTAACGCAGAACTGTATTGTTAGCATTAGCTTCGAAGCTTACTCAGCATGCTCATTATTCAGATCTTTACAGTTGCATTTCCTGACTGAATCTTTGTTTTTACTGATACATTAGGTCATGTGGGAGCATAGCTTTAATTTTTGCAAGATTTTATACAAAAGTTTTACATCTGTCTCAAAAGAAGCAAACAAACAGAATTTAAGCAGAAAGGAAAACAAATCGAGGACGAAGATGCACACCTGCTCAAGAGCTTAGGAACATCCGAGTCTAAGCTTGCTTGAATTGTACACACTGATGTATTAGCTAACAGTCACCTGCACTTGCATTTACATAATGTTGACCAGAAAGAACTGGACAGAATGGTGTGTCTTACCCTCCTGTTATGGTAAACCTGTTATTTAAACTTTGTGAAGGCAATAAAGATTTACGCCTAGCATTAATCAGACACTTGTATTTTTTTGGTAAATGTTTTGACACACATAGGTTATTCGAATGCTCACCTTGACACTGTGTATCTTTCATGCCCGGTTCGAACCCAGCCATGCAGGTGCAGGAGCCAACAGGAACCATCCATTCCCCATCACCATTGCAGTATAGCTTCAAAGGAACTGAGAGTTCAACAGCATTGGGAACACAAGTACCCGGGGCGATGACCAAAGACGTGGCTTCCGCCCCTGTGGCCGTCTCGGGGAAGACAGCAAAGCTAGCGATGGTTTTAGAACACTTTTTATAGAAGACACGCACAGAGATGAGCGACATACATGCGCCCAGGTCCTGAAAGGCCAAATAAAAGCCGGCCTTTGATAGTGGGCCAAAACTGCGGATCTTGGTATTCACGCGTCCCGACTCCAGTGCAGAGAAACTCTCGTCAGGTGCAATGGTGTCCACTTTGACATAAGGGTTCTCCATCCAGAAGGGACTAGTTGAGGTGGCTGAGTCAGAGTCAGACTCATAGTAGAAGAGGTTGAAGGTCTCTTTGCATGAGCCGGGGATGTTGGGAATGCTGTTGCAATCGCGCACCGTGAACTTTAGTTCTACATACACACGGAGCACATCCTTTCGCTCGATGAAGTCACTGCGCAGCCAGTTGTTTTGGTTCTGCTCTCGCACATTACATACCTGGTATGTTCTGATGGGGTTCATTGCATCATCATACCCGCTCACCTCTTCCCACTACAGAGGACAGATGATGTTATTCAATAATAAAATAAGCAAAACTAAATAATAAGGTATACAGAAAAAAAGGTTTAGACAGATAGATGTTAGAAGTTGCTGGTATACAGGGGTACCATATTATCAATAAACAAATACACCTAAACTCAGGTCTTACCCCTGTCTCTGGGTGGGATGTCCATGCTAGTTCTGTAGTAGCCCATTTTGTGTCCATTAAAGTTTCTATAAAAAAAATAATCATCATATATAAATACAAATGAAATCATTTAGAAATACAGAGACTTAAATACAGATACTTAAACTAGTTTCATCCATTTATTGTTTTATGCTTATAAGGTGCTTAATATTTTGGAATAGTGTGTCAAATTGCGCCAAGCAATCCCTCTGCCCCCCCACCCCCACTCCAAAAAAAAATTGCTTATTTCAGCTAGGTTTGTTTCTGTGAGAGATAGAGAAAAGGGAGAAAGAGAGAAAATGAGCACACACAAGGCCTCCCTACATTTCTCTATTGTTCAGAGAGTTGAAAAAGAGCTAGTTCTAAATAACACACACACACACCCACCCACCCCTGAACATTGCACTGCTATTGCACTGAGTCAGAGCTTCCACACAATACCAGAGGTTCATCATTTCTATGCTAGGTGACTTGTTTTTGTAGTATATAACAATACACTTCTTGATACATAAAACAGACAAGCTTTAGCAAGAACTCAAAGCTTGATTAATGATTTATACATAAAAATCACTTTTAAAAGAACAGTATACATGGAAATTGAAAAAAAAACTTACATGTCAAAAATAAAAAGGAATATACAAAATTGTAAAGCTACAGTTATAAGCATAAAACTGCACAAAGAATAATCAGCTCTCTATTGTGTTCACTTCTTAGATTACTCAGAGGTAGTTATGGTCACATGACACAGTTTCAATAAAGTGTACTGATATGGCATACAAAAAAAGGTTCAAACAATTTTAGGCCCCCAATTCTGTGCGAGTGTACACATTCATTCAGAATGAATGCAAACAGTCACACAGACATACAGCAAAGTGTTAAAGCAATTCTGATACATGTTTAGCCTTTGCCCCATTAACATCCACATTTGAATAACATTGACAGTGATGATTTAGCATGTTTGAGGTGTTGGCACCTGCAGACCAGATCGACCAGCTGTGGTAAAGAAATAGATCTAGAGGAATATAGCGTGTTACAAACAATAATACAAACTGCTGAACAAGTAGAGGTCACGCTAATCTCCTAAAGCTTTATGTTAGTTAATTACTGTGTGTGCACACGTCAAGAGATTCTGATTTCCATTTTTCAAAACCTTGACTGTGACTAGTGTTACAGTGTGTAAGTGCACACATGTACGTGTGTGTGTGTGGGCCTGCTAAGATTACACACTCATTACTGATTTCTCATGCTTCAGACATGAAGAAAACCAGTTCACACACATGCACTAGCACACACACACACACACACACACACACACACTCACACACAGAGGCACACACATACTTTAATCCAGTAATGACAGAACAGGACTAATAGGAGAGCAACACACACACACTAACTTTGCTCCAGGTTACAAACCTCTTCAAATATTCCTTTGTTCCGATAATCAGAACCTCTTATACCAAATACTGTGTGTGTGTGTGTGTGTGTGTGTGTAGGTCTACCAACACACTGTTATTGAGACTAGAAGAATTTTTATGGCTTTAATGACTAGATTTAAGAGATGCTGTGAGGGAGCTCAAGATTACTTCAAGATTTTCCCAAAAATTTAAACATGCTGCATCAAAAACTACATACACTAATGTACCTCACGCTATTACAGAACATTAGTTTTCTTTGATAACAGTCTGGATGGTACTTTTATCTTTAGTTTATGGAATCTGTTAATCTAAACTAAAACCTGACATCAGCTTGTCTAACTACAGACTATGTTTCCATTGTCAGTTGCTTCAACTCAGATGACTTAAAGCCCAGAAAAATCACTGGCTTTTTGCAAAATTTGAATCTTATTTCTGTTTTGCATAATACTGTTTCAGTTTGCATTTCTGAAGTTGCATCACAATATGAAAAAACACATTTTTTCAAAGTACTCTTGGGCCAATGCATCCATGTTCATTACAGTATGTTCTATTGAATAGTTCTATTTGGGAGCGTGATGGTCACAAACATTATGCACCAGGAGTTTCCCTGACTCCATAAATCATGTTATGATATTTGACCTTTTTTTAAAAGATCTAATATCTTGTGTTTAGAAACAGTGATGTATAATTTTCTCACAGACTTTGGCATGTTTCTAAACTTGCATAGTGATGAACTTTGTAAACAGTTAAACTGTGAACTGAAAACCTTTTAGAACCTTTAAGTGTCATTATGGCTTCAATTATTATTTTATTCAATAAATTTTATTGTGTATGCTTTACTAAAACCTGCAATCATCAAACATTTCATACTGTAGTCTAAAACAGACTTAGGCTATACACAGAAAAAGCAAAAAAATGTATACAGAAATTATTGAGCATTGAACATATAAACGCACACACTAAACTATAAACCATGTTAATCTTTATTGGAGTCAAATGATCAAAGTTTATTATTGCACACACACACACACACACACACACACACACACACACACATACACACACACCGTTGTTGTGAGGGTTAATAATTTTTTTCCTCTTTTCTTTGTGTTGTATAGTGACAGTGCTTAGAAACGCAGCAATTCAACACACACACACAAACATGCACACGCATACACATGCATGCACACAGTGTTTGGCTACACAACACAGGGATGTGTCAACAGTTCTGAGAGACGAAACACTCCATTAAATCCATTAAAGCTATTAGCATGATTGGACGGTGTATGTGCTTTTGTCATGTCTTTTATTAGCCGTCAGGGGAACGAGGGACTGTGAGGAATTGGGGGGCTGACAGGGGAGACGTGTATTTAGAGGCTTTTGGAATAAAATTAGCTAAATAAAGAACCTAAAGAAAGAAAGAAAATAGCCCCGTCCACTCATCCATCCACCTGTTGTCCACAGAGACTAGTGTTTGGCTAACTTCCTTAAAAAATGTAGACAAAACATTTTGCAGTGCACATAAATAAATAAGTGACAGAAGCTAATCAATTCAACAATAAAATCTACAACCAACAAAAATACTCGTTAAAATAAGTAGCATTGGGGTTAATCATCAAGATTAACACAATAATCACTTTATTTGTTTTAATATACGTTGAAACTAGTTGATCATTTAACTTTCTTTAAAATACATTAAATGCATTTATTGTGGAACATGGATTCATTTACTTTTTATATGTTTCATGAATTCTATTTCTTCAGTAAATTTGCAATGTTATTGATAGATTATTCTATACAGACTTCTAGGAGTAATAATGTCTCACTGCTATGTTAATACTCTTGTTGAAACCTGGTTCAGTGAATCAGTACGGCTGTACCGGGATGTAAAGCCTATTTATAAACTGTGTGAAGAAATCATCAGGTTTAAAACTTAGCTTAGATGGGCAGGGACTGTTGCTTCACTAGTGCAATGGGGTTATTTCTGTTGCTTGCTAATTCCACTTTAGTAAATGTGTTATTGAGATGCTAATCTTGGTTTTTTCACATGTAAATTTGGAAATATACCTTGCTGTAAAAGCTAAATGAAATTTATCATAATAACATAAACACACATTAGCTTATGAAAGCTACAATTTCAATAAAAAATAAAGAATAACATTATTTATTGCTGAACCCGTCCTCTTCTACACCATGTTGAACTGCTGTAAGTCATCACAATTTTAATTTTCTTTGATTTCATGACTTCAGGGAGGCATTGTGTAATTCTTAAATCAAGAACCTTTATTTAGCACAATGCTTAAAGAACATAAAATAACATATTCTAGTAAGTTGTAACAAATGAGCAGTGGAAGGCATTAAACACACTGGTGACTTATTTAAAAATTAATTTAGTTGAGTATATCAAACAAGGGCGGCACGGTGGCTTAGTGGTTAGCACGTTCGCCTCTCAGCACTAGGGATTCCTGGTTCGAATCCCCATATGGGTGGAGTTTCCATGTTCAATTTTTGTATTAATTAATTGATATTTACTGTATAAATAATTTATTAATCATAATTTAGTATCTGGTGAAAAGGTCAAAATGATGACTCATCAAAGGATGTGTACAATGCGTACAACATATAAACACAGAAAAGCAAAATTATTTGAATTATTAATTAGCTATCACCGCTGTCACCAAGCACTGTTAACATGCTATGTGACTCTCTCTCTCTCTCTCTCTCTCTGTGTGTGTGCCAGAGAGAGAAAGGGAATTTGGGAACTTTTGTGGTCTGTTTCATTTCCTGTACTGCCTGAGACAGTCCTTACTCAACCCTCTCTCTTACTATCTCACTAAATGTCTCTCACTCACTCTATTACTACTTTCCGCTTCTATCTCTATCTCTCTCTCTCTCTCTCTCCTAATTACAGTGTTTGTGTGTGTGTGTGTGTGTGTGTGTGTGTGTGTGTGTGTGTGTGTGTGTGTGTGTGTGTAAAAGAGAGACAGACAGACTAACAGCTGGCTCCAGGGCAGATATCTGTGTACCAGGTGTGCTTATTACTCATTGTGTGTATATGTATGTGCATGTGTGTATTTGTACGGTTTGATAATTGTGTAACGTGTGTCATCTGTTTAGGTTTAAATACCACTACATACGCTAAATATACACGACAAACCTTTCATGTCGAACAAACAACAACCATCCAGAACACATGCTTGTAGAATTAGTTTTGATAAACTAATAAATTCAGACAAAAGAAAAGAGAGACAGATAGACATTCAAATTCACTCACATACACATGCATACATGTGCAATGGTGTCTTACTGTATTACTGCACATAGCACCGGAAAAACAGATTAGAGCGGGTGTGTAAAGAGAAATAAAGCTGTGGTTTGGGTTGCATGATTATAATACCGTGTATGACTGGATTTGGAATTATCATATTGGCCATTAGTCATTGGCCAGTTTATTAGATACATTTCCCTTTAATGAAACAGCACAGAACTTCATTAGGATGTTTCCGGTGTTTAAACCTGGTGTATTGCTAGTCGAAACTGTGATCTACTGGATTAGTTGTTAAGCTTTATGATTGAAACAAACAGATACTGCATTAGTCTGTAGGTAAGCATTGGTTTATGTTGAAAGACCATCAAAAATGAGCATGACATTACCACAACACAGTAACCAGAGCCCACAGCAGACTGGATGTCAGGAGTAGTTAGAACCACACATAATTGTTTGTTAATATTATTTATTATACATGTCATCATTAATCAGGACTGATCCTGAGCACTGAGTTATACTGAGTGACCCTTCACTCAGTTTTTGAACCGTCAGTGAAACTGGACCCTTGTGGTGCGACTGACAATACAATCTGTGCGTGTGCATGTGTGTGTGTGTGTGTGTGTGTTATCTGGGAGTGCTTGTTAGCTTAAGTGCTCATCAATAGTTTAGTCTGTTGCAGCTGGATTTCACAGTATCTGTGTTTTATCCACTCTAAAAAGTGTTGAAGTGTGTGCGTGTGTGTGCTTGTGTGTGTGTGTGTGTGTGTGTGTGTGTGTGTGTGTGTGTGCTTGCATTCCCAAAGCATTAAGAAATTATTTTAATATATTGCTACATGTTTTGAGTATTCAAGAGTTTATAATAGACTATTCTAGTATAGAAAAGTTTTTTAACGTCAAGAAAATAAATTTTCAAATCTTGGCTATGTTTTAAGAAAAGACAAAAAAAAGAAATATATTAACTTTGTTGTCACAAGTTACATTCAAACCTGAAGCTTTAAAGCAAATAAAGGATTACTGGCATGATAAAATTTGAAACATTTTCGAAAGAGAATATATGGTCATGTCAAGGTTCTTTTAAAAATTTAAATAAAATAAACATTATCTACCTTAAAAGTGGAAGGTATTTTTTTACAATGAAAGTAAAAATAAAAACAATTTTAATTTTGGACATTGGAGTGCATTCATAATAAAATTAATCCAAAGTAATTCATTAACATCAACAGACCCTATTAGAGAAACAGCTGCACAGCTCTTTCATGTATAAACGATATAAGGGTTAATTCTTATAGGTCAGATTGTTGATGATGTAATGAGGTTTGTTGAGCTCACACACTTCGCTGCCTAAAGTTTGTGTGTAGCTGCAGGGGAATGCTGTGTGATGAGTGTAATTACAACGTTGGTGGGTTTCAGTTGAATCAGTTTCACTCCATGACGCGATCTGGTTTTATAGAAGAAAATGCACGCAGACCTTTCACATGATATTAATTATCAGCTGCATACGCTTACTTACAAACCTTACTCATAAAATACCCACAGCTTTTACCGTAATATATTTTCTGCATTTACATTATTTACATTTTTATCCAAATTTTTCTAAATTTTGTCCCTGTGTGCATTCTAGGTATATTTTTTATTACCACATTTGACCACATTTGAGATTAAATAGTACATGTAATACAAACGAAAACATGAAAACAAGCACAGAACACACATAAGACACTTCTGTAAGTTTATAAATTTATAAATGTCTACAGAAATAGGACTTTGTTTCAGTGTGAAAACATTAATTGCTGGTTAGGCATCTGCTCAGTTTAACTGGCATGTATATTTTTAGTGTTCGTAAATAGTCGTGATCTGCCTTTATCTGAATACAGATGGCTGAAGTTGCAAATTTAAGTATACCAATGTATGTTCTGTGTAAAAGTGCAGAAGTAGAGATTACCTGGCATTAAAATATGAAGTGCAATGAACAAGCAAAGTAGAATGTGAATGGTCAAAGCTGTTTCGTCGTAGCCTGTAAAGAAACCACCAACCAGCGTGTACTGCTGTTGCTTTTTATAGTCTTCCCCACATCAAACTAGGAGAACCAGACACAACTACAATCAAAAGTTTATTGCTGATCCAGTAACCAGGTTACTTAAACTCACAGGTTACCATGTGATTTCATGTAATTTTATCTGAGTTCTGAGTTTGTTTTAGTTCAAAATTGTTCCCCAAAGCCAAAATGACAACGTCAAGAAATATGTGCACACAGCAGTTAAATACACATCAGAGAGCAGCTGTACTCCTTAAATATGTGATGGATTAGAGGAGCCACGATCTGCTACTTTTTTGGTGTTCTATTTGTTTTAAAACAATGAAGTAATAGTATGACCATAGATTGCTCCAGTACAGACTGGATCATGCAAGAGTTCAATGATGGAGCTTTATGATTGCTGCTTCACCTAATGCTCTGATCACCTAATTACAATCCTAACTAGTTCTTAAATAAAAATGCATCTGCATAAATTGAACAAGCTGCTCAATTGGTAAAGCTGCTACTGAAAGAGAACATAAAAAATCTCTACTCCTAAACATTGCTATTCTACTAAAAAATCTACAATATAACTTCCTTTTGCCGAGGGCACCATGGTGGTGCATTGGTTAGCACTTCTGCCCCAGAGCAGGAAGGTCCAGGGTTCACTTCCCTGGTGGGGCGGACAAAAGATCTTTCTTTTTGGTTTCTGCAAGTCCTACCATGCCTGTGCGGGTTTCTGCAGAGGACTCTAATTTCTGGCCACATGCAGACAAGCCAACAGATAAACTAGAAACACTAAATAGCTTGACTTCCTGTGATTATATTGCCTGGAACCATTCCTGTCAGGAGTAAACCATTGATGCTGTCCAGGCATTAAACTCTTAAATAAACAAACATGTCTTACTGCTGGCATTAAGCATTGGAACAATTTCACCAATGCATTCAGAATCCCATACACCTCATAGTAATGAGTGTGTAAGGCTTAAAACAAACACACAAAACATCCACATACGTCTGATTATGTATCTTACTGGTATGACAAGACACCCACACTCACACACAAAGCTCAGGGTCACACCCATTGTGACATTCCTTTTGTCGAATACACACATTTACAATGCAACACACTCCCGCATGCTTCCTGTAAAAAAACAAATACAATACAATAATAAAAATAGGTGCGTATGTGTGTGAGTATGTAAGAGGATGATGATGGAAATATCCGTATGTTCCATTTTCTTAGCTTTCAGTTTCCTGTTCCTGCCTTATTGTGAGTGACAGCCTACTGGTTCTCTCAAATTCACTCACACACACCACACACACACACACACACTTCACACTACACCATGTGTTCATACTCAGTGGTGTGTTTATGTGGTGACACCTCGGTGAGAGTGTGAACACTGAGGTGTTACACATTTGGTAATGTTTACAACACACACACACACACACACACACACACTAAATTCTAAAATATTTAGTCTTAACTTCTATTAACGTCACTGGATCCCATAAGAGAATTTTTGAACAATGAGAGACAAAATATGTTTAAGATCATCCCCTAATAAAGGTTCTTAAATGCCCAGAACAGTGTGAAATAACATTACAAATCAAAATCAATTAATAACAATTATTTAATTTATAAATTGTGTTTCTTTAACAGTTCCGTAATAAGAAAGTCTACACGTGCTTTCAAACCAATGTGATATTGTGCTTAGGCTTAACACAAGCCACTGTGTCAAGTTAGGTCCTTCAGGGTGGCAAGCGTATGGGATTACTCCTTTCTTGCACAAACTGGGTATCGGATTTGTGGTTGGCGGTAGCTGGAAGGGGTACTGAGGTCTGGGTCGCTTGGGCAGCCTTAAACATGTACAGTATGTGGTTTAAGCAGCCCAGTAGACCAACCTTCAAGTGCAATCTATAATGTAAAATGCTGCCTGTACCTGTGCAAATGTGATCACTGTTAATATTCCAAAACATGGCAACAAATGGTATGCATTTAATAAAGGAATTTAAAGAGGTATGTATTACTTGTATACTCTATGGAGAGTCTTTTAAAGAACTGCTGGTGTAAGTTTCACCTGAGGTTTTTAAATTTGTTAGTAATTTAAATGGATTTTCTGATCTACACTCAGGAACAGATTGTTTATTACATTCATGAGGTGTGTTAAGATTCAGCTGGATCATGGAAAGTAGTGGTTATCTCTTAGCATGTAGTTCCAGTATTGCTAATGGCTTATCATCTGCATCACTGATATCCTAATATACTGTAGACCCGGACACAAGGTTATTTCTACAATGTCCTCACCAGCAGATGAAACACCTCTTGGCACCGCAAGTTTGTTAAATAATAAAATGTATCAGACTTTGTCCATGGCATTCATCAAATTACTTACCGGAGATGTAACAAAAACCCACATACAATGAGATTCTGTATAGGTCCTATCTAAGAAGTACATTTGTAGATGTAGAGCTGATCTGAGCTTTGGATGTGTCTATCATTTGTGTGTGGAACTTGATGCCTGATCTCAGTTTGGGATGTGCCTGAGATTACCTTTGGGATATAACCTTGATCTGTGTTTTAGTATAGATCTGTGTTTTAAGTGTGGAACATGGACACAATCTTAGTTTAGGATGTGTATGTAATTTCTGTTTAAGATGTTGTGCTGTTATGAATGTGTTTGTGATTTGTGTTTGGGTTATGAGTTTGTGACATGGCCTTGATCTATCTCAGTTTAAGATGTGTCTATGATCTTTGTTTGCGACATTGCCCTGATCTGAGTTTGAGAAATGGTAATAAGGTATGTTTTTATGATGCCACACTGATCAGAGTTTGGGAAGCAGCCCTGATCTGTGTTTTGGAGGCAGGCTTGATTAGAGTTTGAGAAACAGGACTGATCTGGGTTTGGGACAAATCTCTGATGATTGTTTATCAAAGAAGTGAAGGTCAAAGTTCTGGTGTTTAAGAGAAAAGAAAATTAAATGCGGCTCCGCTGTGGTTTGCTGGAGGAGTAATTATCCCAGCATGCCTTGCTTCCTTCCCTAAGTAGCTCCAGGTGATTTGTTAGCTCGACTGCTGACTCTCACGCCAACTCGTTAAAACCGACCTGCTTGTTAGTGATGTGGCACGCAGATTGCTCAAACAAGCACACACACTTTAATGGATGGAATGTGGATAGATCAGATCAGAACTGTTTATATCAGATACAGAAACTCTGCCAAGGACAGACATTATGATGTCATAATTAATTTCATCCAATCAGCAAAAAAGAGCAGGGTTTAGAAAAACATAATAATTATCACATCAATAATTTATAAAATCAGGAAGAAAATTCCTGGCTAAGTATTATATTTGGTAGATTATTACCTTATCCTCTTTATAACATACACTTGTATCCCTTTTTATTACCTGTTATTTATCATTCATGTAATGCGGTTGATCTATAAGACAGGGTCATATTATTGACTAACGTGTGTGTACTGCTACATGTAACACCTGAAATTTGAATGCAGAGCAGTAGTGTGTTTGTAAAGACATACTTACAGGACACAGTGACACGTATTAGAATGGAACCAGCAGGTAGAGAGATAATGACAGGACACACATGCCCATGCATACACACACACACACACAGAGAAGACATAAAGCTGGTCTGGCGGCTATTGCACTAATTACAGAGCACCGATCGTCAACCACACCCTGATGGTCTGACCAACACACATGCATATGCATTGCGGGGACATAGACTTACATTTAATTCAAAGAAAACTATTCAATCCTTAGAAATGACATAAACCCCCTACCCTTACACCATAATGTTCATTTAGATAGATGGATGTTTATCACTGATTCAGATCACTTTTCCTTTAAGAGACCAATTGTTGCAGTCTAATTATTGGAAATCTTGCTGTAAACAAAACCTGACTTGCTCAAAAGTCCAAAACTTTGCATTGTATGGTACTTCTCTTCATGATGCACGTTACATTTTGCAAAGAAGACAGATAAAGACTACAGAACAAACTGAAAATTGAAAAAAGATGACCGAGTTGTGTCATTGGAAACACAGAATTTCTTTGTACCTGTCTCTGTTTAATTCAATAAACAAATAACAGTTTATGAGCTTCATTCCTGCCAACACCATCCTGCTGATAGGTTCTGACCTGTTCCAATATCAAATGCCAGAGTTCCCTGTGGTTTTAAATGTTTGGATGACAATGGAAGCAAAGGCAAACCTTATAACATAGGATAAGGTCATTGTATTATACTGCTACTTTCTAAATAGGATTAACATTTTAATTAACCAAGTGTTCTGTCACATGAAAAAAAAAAACTTATTTGGTGTTGTAATTTCAATTTAAGTCTTAAGGTTAGTATGACTTTTGCTGAATAAAATAGTCCTTATTGACATATCCCTCTTATAAACAGCAGCAAACAATGCAGCATTCATGTGTTTATATTTAGGCCTGTCAGAATCAGAATATCAGAATCAGAATATCTTTTATTGTCATTATACCAGGTATAACGAAATTAAGGTGCCATACTTTCGGTGTCACATACTTAAATTTACACAAATAAAGAGATTTAAAAGAGAACACTAATTTACAATTTGCAAAAATTTTGAAAGAAAGAAATTATTTATTTACAAGAGTGTATAAAACTGTACAACCTGAGTGAATTGTATTTATATATTGCACGTTTTTATATTGCACGTTCAAAAATTGCACGTTCAAAAATGAATTATGAATGTAAAAAATGTACAATGCGCCATTTAGTGCCCGAACATGGGTTGGGTAGAAGCTATTTCTGAGCCGTTTTTTTTTTGGTTTTTATTGCTCTGTAACACCTACCTGATGGTAGCAGTTCTAGGAGATGGTGACCGGGGTGAGAATTGTCTGTAATAATTTTGTGAGCTCTCTGCAGACACTGTCACTGTCACTGTAATTATTCATGTTTACATGTAGTACTGTGTAATGTGTGGGATGTAAAGCAGAACATGGATTGAGTATAATTAGTTTTTGTGAATTAAACATAAGATTTAATGCATAACTGCTAGCTAACAAAGAAATAATATTTTATCAAATGAAGATAATGTATCTAAGTAAAGGTAAGTTGCTTGCTAACAGCTGTCTAACAGTTAGTTTTCATAATTAACTTTGATCATTGTGTTACTAGGAATAAATAACATTTTAACCCCCCCTTCAAAAGATAATTATCTAAACTCATGCTAATATAACATTATGTCTATATCTTAAATATAACACTAGCTGCTATGCTACTTAAAATGCATAATTCATAACGCATTAGTGGAAAGGCTTACAAACTAATTAGAAGATTGTAATTAATTTACAGTACAATACCTGTGAATAATTTATAAGTAGTCTTTAAGCATCTTAAATGTGATTTACAATGATGCTTATGTTAGCACAAGGGAACCTGCAAAAAGTGTGCTTTGTATAAAAATAGATGTACAGAAAGTATAGGAGAGATGCCAGATTTTTAACCGTAATTATAAAGGAGAAAAATGAGCTCTTAGTGAATACTGCACATATTTAGGACAGAACTGAGGCATCTAACAGAGAAATCTTTAGGGATATGGAAGTGAGAATAAGGGTGTGAATTCCAGCGTATCGACATAAAACGACAATGATGCTAAACAGAAGATTCTGGTTACAAAGGAGCAGATGGGACGAACCATTTGTGAAACAGAGGGTGGTGCAGGCTTCAGCAATATGGTGCAGTCTGCATTATTTTACATCAAGACTGCCGGAGAGATTGTTGTCTTGCCTATCGGGATTAGAGATAAGAGCACAGCAATGATAACTGTTTCAATTTAGCCAGCCACCAATCAATAGCGGGTGACCGGTGGCGTCTCGATTGGCGTTAAGAACCCTCTGTAGGGAGCGAGGGGAGGTCTCGGGGGAGCAGGTTTCACTTGCGCGGTTAATTAAGCAGGCAGCCTGCCGCTCCTCTCACTTATTCATGAGACTGAGCTTCTACCGGACGCTGCTTGCGCTCCCTAATTAGTCTGGCACTTTCCTGCTATAACTTTGGCGGGATTGGGAATGGAGTCAAGGGAATGCACTTTATAATCTACACTTTCAGTCAAGCAAGTGTGAATTTTATTAATCACAAAGCCCTTAGCACAAGCTTCCTAAAACCTGTTTATTGTTGCCAGTGTAAACAGAAAGCTTGAGTTCTCCACCAAGTGCCATTTTCTCACCGGTTACACCGGATTGTTCACCTCCTGTATGGTTCATGTCACTCGATGTGAGGAAGTATTGAAGAAAGACATAAAAATAAAACCAACATTTTAGACAAAAAAGAACAGCATTAAAAAACAAACTGAAATACAGCTGATTAGAGTTTCTTTGTTTCTTGCTATACTGTAGCATGTAAGCCAATGATAGCCACTGCACTCTGCATAATACTGGTATAAAATATAAATTTCTCTCTCTCACGCACTCTGTGTCTAACTCATTGTCTGTCGTTTTATCAGTCTGTCTATCTGCCTTTAACATTTTATGTCCTTTATCTGCGCTGTTTTAGCTGCCTCTCGTCTGTGTGTACGTTTTTGTTTCATCTCTGTCTCTCTGTTCATGTATCTCTCCTTGGGTTTGTCACTGAGTTCTGTGTCTACTTATTTCTGTTTTCTTGCTTCAGAATGTCTGTTTTTCCTCATCTGAGTCTACCAGATGAAAATCTTTTATTTTTACTCTTGTACCCCCTTCATGCCTGCCAGTGTCTTTTTCTATGTCTGAGTGTCTGTCTGATGGATGAGTGGCAGTGGTCCAGTACAGAGGTGAAGAATCTTGTCTCTCTCCACTTTATCCTTTAAACTCATTCCAGCAAGTCGGCCTTGTCCCAAATCACAGTCTGGCTCATTGTCCTGCTCTCAGCACTATCTCCCTCATTCAATACCACAAGTAAACTGCTCACTCAGTGTCTCAACTGAGTGGTTCAGCTTCACTACACTGTAATAACGTGTGCGCACACGCACATAGACACACTCTTTTTTTCTTTTAGTTGTTGAATCTAGCCAGCAATCTCATTACATGGATCAAATCTATGTCATTTTGTTCAATTTCTTTGTTCGTTTTGGCTTTTTCACTACTTTGATCTAACAGTCTGTCTTTTGTTTTTTTACAAAAATATTTTACATAGGAATACTTTCTTTGTTATTATAACTTGTCATACTTTTGATTATCTTACATTCTTTAGTTTTGTTTTATTTTTCTGTAAATTGCTATATGTCTTCATGACCTTTTTACCTTTCAAAGCCTTGAACTACTATTCTTTCTTAATTAATATTATCTTTCTTTTAGATTTTCTTCTTCTTTTTCTTATATATTTTCTTGTTTTCTTTTCTCTTTTTCACAGGAAAACCTTTTGCTTTAGATAATTGCTCTAACGATCAACCTAATCTGGCCGCCCAACACATTTCTTATTTTTCAATAATTTTTCTTTGTCTACTTAATCATGTTCCCTCCTGTCTACCTGTTTACACACCACACCCTGTAGCTCAAATATCCTGCACTGTGATTGGCTATGAAGAGTTGAGAAGATAACCAGATGTGAAGAATTAGCAGTAATTAACACCTGGTTGGAGTGCACCTCCACGTTTGGTAAGCCTGTTACACACCCTACTGTTCTCACACCTCTTCCTCTTTTCAATTACACTCCTGTAGTGTGCACTATCTAGTCCTGGAGAAATCATGCTTTCACATGGCATAGTGCAAATCAAGCCGTGGACACTGTACCGTAACATTTTGAAATCAAAATTTGTGTATTATGCTGTGTAGTGTAGCAAACATGGCATACAGGAACATTTGAATAACATTAAACACCCGACATACCCAACATTATTATAAAGAACTAAAACGTTATACTGGGTATTTTATTTCTAAGGTCTTGCTCTCTCTATGTTGTATGTAATATGTGTGTGTGTGTGTGTGTGTGTGTGTGTGTGTGTGTGTGTGTGTGTGTTTGTAAGATGTTTTATATGCTGGTTGAAAGCAGTAGTAATTCTCTGCGTTTTCCTGTTTCACACATAATCAGGCAACTAATCACAGTCGGCATTCTCTCCTCCATCACTTCCTGTCGGAACCTCCACCATGCTCACTCATTTAGCCTCCAGCCCCAGGCAAGAGTACGGGTGGTCATTAACAAGGATAGGAAACGAGAGATTTCATAGAGTTAATAAGTAAAGGAAAAAAGGGCAAATATCTTTACCCAAAGTGTTTTGGGTAGAACATTAAACCAAAACCTAGATTTTGTTGCAATAAACATTTTAACTTACATTACTTCACAATTGAGAAATTGTTTGGTTTAATTAAACTCACTTGTTATAGTTTGTTCTTTTTAGCATCATTAGTATCTCACAAACTGTAGACTATAAAACTTTGTATCACTTGTCAACACACTATTGGCTATTGTTTCATGAACATAAAACTATTTCACTACATATCATTTTCTGTAGTTATTCTTATATATTTTGGTATTTTACATATGCTTAACTAAACAATAGTGCATGTGTTCATCTTTATTTGATGTGAACTGAGTATTGGGTTTATTCTTAATGGACCACAAATCTAGTAGTTCCTTTGTGACATAAGTTGAAAAAGGCTTTTTATGTTAATACAAATAAGTATTAAAAGTAGAATTATCAATATTGGCATCAGATGGAAAGCTTCGATTAGTGATTAATAAGTAAAGACAGTTAGCGTGGGGGCAAGGTCAGGGTAGTGGGGACTCTGTATGAGGGATGGGGTGGGGGTTAAACCTCACCGTGGTGTTAGAGCTGTTATAGATCTGTGAGTCATCTGGCAGGAACATGGCAGCACTTCACACATCGACCCAATCCTCTTACTGCCCCCATGTGTGTGTATGTGTGTGTGTATGTATGTTTGCCCAAGGCCACGAAGCTAAAGCCACATGTTAGGGTTTGAGTTCTGTTTTCTGTTAAGATTTGTCACAAAAAATGAAAACTTAATTCTCTGTAAAGATGTTTTGTGACACGTCAGTATTAAAATTAAATAAATTTGATTATATAGATGCGAGAGAGATTAAGAGTGTGTGAGAGCAATGCTTCCGAAACTTCTGGAGTACTTTCTTTGATTCTGTATATCTTTTAATACATAATGTGTAAATTAGTTTTTCATTATATTTATCAAATTATTAAAATTTTAACCAGTAAACAACTTAATCGTGACAATTTGTTTATGTTGGTACAGCTATATGCAGCGAATAATTTACATATATGTAAAGCATTGTAAGTGAAAATATAAATAACTTGAACTTTCCAATTTTCTCTCTCTCTCACTCGCTCTCCCTCACCCCTCTCATTTTTATTCCCTTTCTGCTGGCTCGTTCCACTCGGGTGAGTGCAGACAGGAGCTCGCTGATTTCTGGCAGCTGTGAGAGTTAGAGAGCCGAAAACATCAAGTTGTCTATTCAGATCTGTATCTCTCTCTCTCCCTCTCTTCTCTTCCTTTCTCTCTCTCTCACTCTCTCTCTCTTTCTCTCTCTCATTTAGCAGCATTAATTAGGCGAGTCTCTCATTAACAAAGCAGATTGGACAGAAGTAACGATGATTCAGTCCCAAACCGCCATACTGCCAGATTCTCCACTGTTAGCAGAGTGCTATTTGCAGCTAGCTTCTCGTACAGCTTGCTATCATGTTGAACAGATTTATGTTCACTACGTACTGAATTATGTGTATGATGTGGAACACATTTACAGTTGAACACTTTATCTTCATTACATAGTGTTACTTAACCAGCCAACCTTTCTTGGTCAGCTACTTACCTAACCACATGCTACTACACTAAACAGAATGTCAAAATAGATACGGTATGATCAGATAAACTACTTTGTGCACTATTGTGGTGATTTGGGAAGTAGCCCATTAATAGAGTGTACGTTTTTTTTCCAGCTCAAGTGTGTGTGGTCAGAGGTCACATGACTGCGTCTGGTAGCCCCTAAAAGGCCGAAGGCAGTCGGGGGACATCTGTTCATCGCACACACACACACACACACACACACACACACGTGTACGCACATGCACGCACACACACACTCCTGCAAATACAGACAAACTACAAAAACACTTGCCACATCCGTACATTTGTTAGCAAATAGCAATACTGAATAAAATCATTTTAAGTCTAAATTTCAAACAGCAGACAGCACAGCTTTAGTTTAAATACTAAACTAGCTTCCTGGTTGTGCTCTGGTACATTATGTGTGTCCCTCTTCATCAAAACCCGTTTATATTTTGTCTCAACATGAGCAGAAAATAATAATGTGAATATTTCTGATGTTTTGTACTTTAACAGTGCAGTTTTTCATTTCACTGGATCTAAATGTCATTTTAAAGTGCTCTACTCTGTTTTATGTTCTCAGTACATGATGAAACAGCTGCTGCTGCACATAAATCGGATAAAGAAGAAATCGTGTGACTATGCCAGTTCACTTGGAAACCAACCTGTCAGTAATTACAGTAAATAGTTTCATGTACATTTTTAAAACTCTAGGTCCAAATGTAAATTAAACGATTCAGCATTACAAATTAGAAACTGTTTATTCTACATTACAAAACCAACATAATTTAAATCACAGTGCACAGTGAAGTGTAGTACAGAATCAAATAACAGAATCAAATACTGTTTACTTTTGCCATTACAATTTTTTTTTCATTTTAAATTATAACTGAAATTTAAAAGCTAAAAAGCTTTTGTTTTTAAATACAAATAAATTAACAAAAAGTTTTTAATTAAAAACAAATAAAAATAAAAGTTTATTTTTAATTTAAAGTTTATGATCATATACCTTGATATTTTATTTATATATTAATAATGTAATAAGTTATTATTTCCATCATTATTTTAATAGTGTAATAATAATGTGTGTGTGTGTGTGTGTGTGTGTGTGTGTGTGTGTGTGTGTGTGTGTGTGCGCACGCACCCACAATTAATTCTGACCATAACGAGCCTCTAAAACCCAGTTTAATTATGAGAGTAATTAAAGACAAGCCTGCAATTCTAAATACATATGAAATGAATCCAGATTTTTAATTTAACACTTAATAACAATGTTTCATTCTTTATTGTTGCAGAATGTCTTTTTGGATGAACTGTTTTACTATGCCACATGCTTCTGCACTTTTTCGATTATGAATGTGAGTTTCTTCCTGTAGTTGTAAATTAAAGTTAAAAGATTTATTATATATCTGTATATTATTAAAACACTTGCATTACCAGAACTTTAAAACTGCCATAAATAAGCTTGTTAACTATATTATTCTATTCCACATTACACTAATAAACCATGTTATCATAATTTAGGGCTACAGATAAATAATAATTATTGTATAAAAGAAGTTTTATAATGACTATATCTTAATTTTAAGATTGCAAGGACATAAACATATACATTTAGATAATGTATATGCTTTTTTCAAGATTACAATTAAAACATTAAATTAAAATAAAAAAAAACATTACATAAAGCTTTATTTTAGAACGATTGTTCCAAAGTATAGCATGATTTATAATAATTATATTTCAGCACTGCAGTTTATACTGAAGATAATAATAAATTATACATCAAATCTATTTAAATAAAAAGTATTTATTAATAAGTTTTGTGATTTATTAACAGCTACAGTATCGGACAGTATAGTCAGAACACAGTGCACAGACGTTTCTGTAATATTCCATTTGTATTCAAATTGTCATTTTACATGATAATAAAACCCAAAGTGCATTTGCATGATAATAAAATGAAGATAGCAATGCTTCATGAAGATGCACCGAATATTTGCACCTGTGAAAATGCAGCAGATTTTTTAAACTAAAAGACATTTTTTGAAAAGTATTTTACATACAGTATAGTCCAATGCAAAAGTTTGGACACCCTCTGTTTAAATGAATTGTTTTGTCGATTTTATTATGTTTAATGCAAAACTTAATGAACAGTATGTACATTTTGTTGCATTAATTCTTTCATGTATATAAAATCAGGTTTGTGATTATTTTCATACTTATTTTGTACACATTTTGAATTAAATTCAATAAATATACAAAAATTAGGAGTTAAAAAAAATGTGTTCGGCACTTTCAAATTAGCAAACCAATAAAATATGGATTTTTTTAAATCACATATACATTTGGCTATATAAAGATGAAATATGAATTCACGAAGGACTGTGTTTTTAATATGATTAATATTTACCATAAAGTTGCAAAATATTTTCTTAATTGTACCCAATTCTTAAATCTAGTAGAGAGACCGTTTTATAAACCATTTAAAGTGGATTTTTTTGTACCATTGCTAATATGTGAAGAATTTGAGAATAGTGAGATTAGTTTCATATTTCAAGAGGTATAATACATTTTATGTAAACTACTTTAAAGATAAGCTATGATAATGATAACTGAATGAATCTAACTATAAGAAATGTCAGTTTTATTTAGTTAAAATAAGGATGGATTATAAACAAATTCATAAAACAGCAATGTGGCACTTTTTTAAAAATAATATCCTATATTTAGAATATTAGGGTAAATTTTTTGCACAGTTTTGTACAAAGTTAATTAGTATTAATTGTAAGGAACAAAACAGAAGAATTACATATAAAAATAAAGTTAACAAAAAGACACAGATTGTTAGTTGTATTCTAAATTGAACAGCCCAAAAAATGCGTCGATATATATTTATATTCATGAGAACACCATGGGCTGAGTTAAAGGTTTTCAGGCCGATCTCCGGTTCTTTCGCAGTGTGAAAGAACAATTAAGCACCCATACTGTCATCAGCATCAGTTTCGCGTAGGAGGAAAAGTAATTTAGGTTAAGGTTCTTCCTCAAGAGCCTAACAATGGCAGCTTGGCAGTGCTGGAAACCAAACCTTTGACCTTCTGATTAACAGTCCAGTACCATAACTGCAGAGACAGCAATGCCCTTATTCAATGCCCTTATTCAGAGTTGAATAGAAACAGGAACTGCATGAAACATTCAACTTATTTAGATTTGAGTTTGTTTGAAACTTGTTTTGGCTGCGTTAATGCACATTATTGTCTCGGTGATAAACGGTGACAAAATGTATTGAAATAATAAATAAATAATTAATGTTGATTTAATATTTAAAACAATATGTTTATACTTAATAAAAATACTTATTTTATTATACTTTTAGAGTATATGAGTATATGATGCATGTAAGCTATGATTAATGAGCTGAAAAAGCTCTCATGCTAATTAAGACCAATCTATAGATTTGATCTGTCTGTCACACTGATAGATGAAAGCCTTAAAAGTCTATAAAAGAGATAAAATGCAAACAGTACACAAGGGAAATTAAATGAAAGCACAATAAAGGCAGAATTCTAATCATAGGGTTGAATACTAACTACACTGAACTTTTTTTCTGTTAACTAAATAAAGTGGGCAAGAACCATTATCAAATTCAGTTATGACATGGGGCTCAAAGGCAGGTTTATGGTTTATTACATTGATAATGAGTAAGAATAAAGATTCTGTATTTCATTTAACATCAAAAGTGTGCACAACATGTGAACTGGTAAGGGAACTTCATTTCAGTCATTATTTGAATATAACATCAGGCCAAAAGGACAAAAAGAAAATATTTTAAAAGTTTGTTGTCTATTTGAAGATGCTAAGGTAAAACGTTCTAAAGTAGTATTTGTGTACTGACTAAATTTTGACATAAATTATATACTTTTATAAAATCATAAAATGAATCATTAAGAGGTTCTATTTTCAATTACACATTGTATCCGTATTGTAAAGTAACATTGGTTTGTAATATGACAAAAACAAGAACTTAACATAAAAAGATTCTTCGCAAAACACCTACATTAACTTTTTTAAAGAACTCTTCTTTTAAAAACTGATTTTAATTTAATTTGATTGAACTCATTAGTGGAATTGGATATCTTTATTATGGCTGTTAGTTTAGCTGAGCTACACACTGTATTTTTCTGTTTTACTTTAACTTTACACTGATGCCATGTCTTCCTGACGCGCTTCTGAATTTACATGTGATCTTAAGTATAAAATAAAAGATTTATACACACTATACATTAAATATTCTAAGCACGTATATTTGAGTAAGAAAATTTTAATTTTAATACTTGAATATCAGTGTGATGTGGAATATTCCCCATAAATCTTAAGTCTCACTGCACATTTCTGTCTAACTGTACATTTATTACACATGTTTATAAAGCTGGTTTAATTTAGTGTAACACAGAGTACTGTAGCAGCCGCTAGCCGACGTGCGCGATTTACTTGATGAGCCGTGCAGTAGATCTTATTTCCCCTTAAACTGGAGAAACCTGATCATTCCGCTCTATTAACTATCAGCAATAATAATCATATATGAAACTGGAAATGCAAATGTGTTGAAAACAGTGTAAAGCAGCTGAAATGTACCAAAAACATTGATTTAACTCCTAATCCATGTATTTCAATTCAATCTGAGATTCTTATTGCTCGTAATCAGGGGAAAAGATTTGGAGCAAAAAGAGGAAATAAATCAGGTCACAATGCAAAAAGAGTGCAAAGTGGGCTGGGCGTTTGGGGCGCAGCAACTCAATAACCCTTAATCAGGACAAAAATAAAGCAAAATCCTGATATAACACAGGCGAATAACCCAGTTACATGTTATATACTGTATATATAGATGATACCGTGTAAGTGGTCATAAAGATCAGCAAGGGAAAAGAGTGGAAAGTGTTTTATTGGTTTTGGTAAATTTCTACTTATATATATGTACATATATGTATATGAAATGTGTGTGTGTGTGTGTGTGTGTGTGTGTGTGTGTGTGTGTGTGTGTGTGTGTGTGTGTGTGTGTTTGAGCATTTGGGACAGAGCCACTAACATCTCCTTAATCAGGATTAAACTTTAGAAAAATTCCGATATGGGTCAAACACAGAGAACATAAACACTGAAACACACAATGTTATAAAATACTTCCATGACAGGTGTAAAAGTAGTAATATCAGATACAAATAATCCTGCTTGATGGAAAATATTAAGATTTTCTTATTAATAAAAGTATAAAGTTCATAGTGAAACATCAAACAAATGTTTATAAACATAGTTTTGAATTCTATTTTTAAAATAGAGGCTTAAATGTCATAATGAAGCACGAGCTTTCATTTCGCTTCAGCTTGTGAGATGTTCCATATGATACATGGTCTTTATTTGATATAAGTACAACAATGAATTATAGAATTACATTCTAATACACTCAAAGCTCTTGAGTTTATAAATAGTGGATTTATTAACTGATACACCTGTGTATTTGTAATCTTTAAATTAGTTTTCATGACCCATGACTTTATATCCATGATGGATGGGTATGCTCTAGGTTTCTCAGCCTGGTGAGGTAATGCTCTATTCTGCATGAGAAGATCTACCAGATAAAGGACTCAGCGTTTGCATACAATGACACTGTGTGAGATACAGTGTGTGTGTGTGTGTGTGTGTGTGTGTGTGTGTGTGTAAATGAGCATGTAAGCAGGAAACTCAGCAAGCTCATATAAGAACTGTTCTAATACAAGGCTTAGAATAAGTTTGAGATCCTCATGAACCGGTTTTAATATTCCCAAAGTGTTTACAGGTGACAAAGAACCGAAGTGCAGCGAGCACTCCTAAATTCAAATGCTATGCAAATTCCAGTGAAGGCAAACCTAATGAGCAGGAAATGTGCAAGGTGACGAGTGTTACAGTCATACAGGGCTTACATTCCCCAAAATATTCAGTCGGCACCAGAAGCGCAGTGTGAACTCGGGGTCTGGGCATTAGGGATTTAAAACGGAGCCATCCGTTTCCCGTTAATCAGGGTCGAAAGAGGAGTAAGACCTACGTGAGTGTTTAATACAACTGCGTGTTTTGCAGCTGTAAAAAGCCAGTGGCTAATGAACTAGAATCATTCAGTATGAAAAGAGGGAAACTATAATTAAAATAACTCTTTGGGATAGGAGGCAAAAGTCCATGAAAAAACAGGGAAAAGAAATGATTCTTTAAAAGTTGATCTGCACTCATGAAAGGCATAATTGCATTAAGGTGCACTTTGTTTAAAAAAGATTAAGGAATTAGGACTTAAGCTAAATTCTGGCTAGTATATGAACTGAAAGGTTTTTTTTGCTTTACCTCAAATAAACATACCACCCGAAAGGGTTATGAAAAAACCCAGCTCAAACTGATTACGTTTATAAAAACAAACCAATTAGTACTAATAACATGGGAAGGAATAATAAAAAGAGACCTAATGTGTTTTGAAAATGAAGCTGACGGGGTTTATTTATTGATAGTTCATTGACTGAAAATAAATAATTAAAAGCAGGCCTACATGAGCGCACGCTGTAAACTGTGTCTTGAGACACGGACATTTACTTTCCTGTAACAACCATGAAAAGATAAGATAAGCAACTAGAATAGGAATAAAACATAGTAAAGCTATATAATAACGTTCATCCTGATCCCTTCATTAAACCAGAATACACAAGCCCTTCATTTCCATCTACTCTGTTTAACAGGCATAAAAAATATAACTTGCACTCGGTTCAGTCACGTTGTTTGAGATGGTTAATACTCATAGCAATAAAAAAGATTTGAAGCAGAATAAAGAAATAAGGGAATGAATGCTAATCTTGATGAAAAATATGAGTAATGAAAGAATGGTATATGTTATGCTGAGCGGTTGAGACGCAGTCACTTAGTTGATATCAATAAAGTTAAAAACAAAGAAATACAGAAACAAACTAAAAAAATCAAGTGGTTTATATTATAATAATTAAATGGTGGTTGAAATTAACATGATAACTAAAAAATGTTTATTAATCTACTTTTAAAAGAACATATAATAAATGTTAATGGATACAAAGGAATTAAAAGTGTGTGTTTGTGTGTTTAAACTTTTGGGACAAAACCATTTACAGCTTCTTGTCAGTCACTGATTTAAAACCTCAAAACTAGGAAAAAAACACAAAAGTACATAAAGTCAACTAAACAAAGAAATATAGAAACAAAAAGAGGATATAGTTAACTTCAGTTGTTTTTACTGGCCGATATTTATTTTATTCCTGAAAAATTCAAGACCTAAAATATATAATTAAAGTGGATTTAATTGAAAAAAGGCCAAGATTGTTGGCATGAATGTAGAACAGGGACAAAGCCACTAATCCTCCCTTAATTAGCCTAAAAATCTAAAATAAAAAATAACAATGTTTACCAATTATACTGGAATAAATTATGAAAAAAAAGAGGTCAAACGGAACTCCTGCTGGGAAAAGTGGGCAAACTTGCAGCCTGCTCACACTATTGTAAATAAATCTCTAAATAAAAATACTTATATAAAATTATAAACAGAAACTTTATTAAATTTCAAATTTAATTAGTGTCCACTCTGGGTCTTCTCTAAAACTGAAGGACTAAGACCTGATTACACCTGTATAATATTACAATTATTCAGCAGAAATACTAATTTTAAGCGAGTCCGGTGGTTTCATCGACAACTGAGCTCAGATGAGACACTTTATTTATATATTTATTTATTATATTTGAGTAAATTCAATGAGGACAAATCATCAAATGTCTAAAATATCTGAAGAATAAGTTTTTACTGAACTATCCATTCCAAAAAGTTTAATAATTATAATAAAACATAATAATAAGTGTAATCAGTTTAATAAAAGTACTACTAATTATGTTATATAACGTATGATAGAAACATTGTAAATATGAACCCAAATTAAATGTACAAATTTTTAAAAAGTATTCTATATGTGAGTTGTGTCTGAGTATGTTGGAGTAAAAAGTGGTATTTTGATAGTGCTATCCAAAGCGCATTTATTAAAATAATAAATAACGGAGGGGCTGAAGGGTCAGAACTGTCATGTGGGGTGTGATATTGTTCATTCTAATGAAGGTTGTCATTAAGCAGCATTGTTTATCTAATAAAGCTTCGATTAATTAACACTAATTAACGGATGAAGTGTGAGCGAGGGGTGTTTGGGATTTCCCGACGCTGAAGGATGGAGCTGAGAGACAGAGACAGAGACAGAGACAGAGAGAGAGAGTGGTCCAGCGGCGCAGACGAGGCCGTGCAGGGAACCCGGGGTCTCCGCACTTCATTTGCGTCAAATTTAAAGAAACTCGCGCTGTTACGCTTCTCAAACCACTGGACAGAGGAGGCAGGTTGGGTCTATTTTGATGTGGGGTTATTAATGTCTCACAATGAGACTTCTTGATACTTTAGATTAGATATGGGGGAAAAGAAAAGAGATGTATTTACCTTCCACGGCTGAAGTGAGGGGCAGCAGAAAGCCGCACAGGATCACCCAATAATCCATTTAGGAGCGCAGAATGAAACGCAGCGGGGAAAAAGCCTAGTGTCCAGTAGCTTTAGTCCGGTGATGAATCTCCATAAACCGGGACAAAACTCCAAGCATTCAGGTCTGGATGGCCGCGCTGACCCTCACCAAAATCCCAATCACTCAAATAAGAGGACGTGTTGCTGTAATCCACCCGAGGCGAGGCGCACAGCACTTTCAGAGAGGAGCGCTTATTCCAAACAGCGGGGAGACCCGAGAGACAGGGGCAGCAGACTTGATGGAATTTCCTTCACGAGCTGGAATTAAATCCGTCCGCATCTGTTGCTGGGTCCTATCCCGGCGTGTTAGCCCTCCTCAGTTCGGTATCCTGTGCCGTGCGCGCGGTGCTAAATCCCGGGGAGTCGCCACTTTTTCGCGCAGCGCCCGGTTCCTGTGTGCGTCGCTCTTTGTGCAGCAGTGTGAGCTGCTCGAACCCGACGGAGGAGGCTGTGATGAACACACTCCCGCTGCACACTCACACACACTCACACACGCCGCGCTCCGCTCAGTCCGCTGCGCGCTCTCATCTGAAAACACAGAGACGGAGACCGGGACCCACAGACAGACAGAGCGCGCGAGAGAGAGAGCGCGGAAGGGAGAGAGAGGTGAAGACACAACGACGAATACTCCCCCCCACGTGTTGCCAGATTCACTCGATTCAAACACTAGGTGTTGTAGTTGCAAAGTTTCATTCACAACCAAACTCAGTCTCATTTTCCAACACGTAAGATAGTGTAACTGGTTTTTGTACGCGTGCAGCCAAACGCTCGATGGATTTATGTGTTATTTAGTTGTTTTTATTTTATTGAATTCGTGAGCCCGTCTGCTGCCGTCATGCAGTGTGAGTGCACAGCCTGTATGAAGGTGCGGTCATTACCGCGCACTGAACCTGGAGAGGAACAGGTGAGTCTAATTCGGTTTTCAGAATCTGTTCCACATCTTACCATCAATTAACTAACGCTCAGAAGTAAACAAGTTTGTGGCGAATTATTGTTTTTTTCGCTGATTTACATCTTATCATCGGCCTGCAAGCGACAAAGTCGTTTGAACATTTATATTCAACTCGTTTACAATTCAGCAGATGGGTCAGTTTTAACTCTCTTATAGTTTGCCAAATTCCAAATTGTAGATTCAACGCGAGTAAAGTCAAGCAACAAATCTGGCAACCCCTAAACTCTGTTTTGTTTGCGGGGTTACGGCGCCCCCGTGCGAGCGCATCAATATTAACTGGGTTGCCAGATCGTCTGAACTGAATCACAAAGCTCACAGAACTTTTACAGACGTCGTACGAACCGCAAAACGGAGCTTTTGTTGCAGAATCTTCAGATCTTTAGATAAATGTTTCATTTACAGGGTGATTAAACTCACGTATTCGGGGTTAGTTTATATCTGGCAACTTTTGAATGGTTACCAGTTCTTTGTTTTTTGGTGGCGCGAAATTACACTGAACCAGTTTGATTTAAACTGAGGCAAGAAGCTTCATTTAGAACCACAGGCCAGAAATTGGGGAGAACAGATGAAAAGACTTTGGTGTAAAAGTTTAAACAATATAAACAATGAAACGAATCATTATATTTACAGATATACAAGAAAATACAAAGTACTATGTAGTTGATTACGTAGTTGCTATACTATTTTATTATATATATATATATATATATATATATATATATATATATATATATATATATATATATATATATATTATTTTGCAAAATTCAATTGTTCAATTCAAATTTTATAAATGTACACCTCTTAGGTACAAATGATCACAAAAATGACAAAAATACACAAAAAGACAAAATACACTCTTCTAAATGATGTCATACATTGCGTACTTAAACTTTGTCCTTTAAATTTTTTAAACTTTTTCTACATGTGTTCAACTTTATAATGACACAGAGAATTATCAACTTAAAGTATAGAACATGATTATATGGGAATTAAAAAAATGTCTATGATGAAAGTAGTTCATTCAGTTTAAAAACAAATATAGAAAAAACTTAAAAGCATTAAAACACTTTTATTTTTATGTATGTTTTAAGTTCATGCAGGAGTTTTTTTAACAATATAGTTGCTGTTTAGTGTTTAACCGTATGGAAGTTTGGCCTACAATGAACTACAATGAATTTTATTATTACTGTTTATTTAAGTTGTATCTTTATTCCAGCAATGTATATACACCTTTTAGCAGTTAAAACTGTACTAAAGAGGTTTCTATGGTTTGTATATGTACTACAAGATTTAAACATGTCCTTTGCGAAAATGTAATAAATGTCATCCCTGGGTACTTTAAATACAGTTTATATATATATATATATATGTGTGTGTGTGTGTGTGTGTATGTACATGCGCGTGTGTTTTTGTATGTAAGAGCAAAGAATGGGAGGTGAGGATAGAACAACCCGATTTATAAATCTGCATTAAAATTGGGGTTAAGCTGAATCTTAAAAAGCTCTAAAGATATAAAAGTATAATCATACTGTCAGTACAAACATTAAAAAAATAATTCATGTCAGTAAAAATAATAATCAAGTTAAACTTTTAGTGTTTAGATGTTTATTTGTAAAACTTTTTTTTTTATTATTTAAATACAAATCTGTAACTAATTTATGTTTTTAAGTTATTAGTTAATGTAATATTTTAAATTGGTTTGCCAGTTAAATTGGTTTTTGCAACATAGTTGGATTATTTGCTAAAACATTAACCCAAAAACAGCCTAAAGTGCAGACACACACACACACACACACACACACACACACACACACACACACACACACACACACACACACACACACACCTGGCATGCATTAGAAACTCAATAACTAAAGTGGCAGACATTTTACTGCCATATGGAAATTACACACACACACACACACACACACACACACACACGCATACACACTTGCCCCCAATTTCAGGTTCAACTGCGCTGCTGTACTGATGTGACAGTTCTATTATAATGTTTCAAAATCAAAATAAACATTGACACACTGAACTATATTTACAGACTTACAGTTAAACTACACAATACTATATTATATTTGACTATACAGTAGACTATGCAGGAAAAGGACACTGGAATAAGCGCAGTACAGGGAACAAATGTCAGAATATATCAGTACAGACCTGACAGTTGAGAATAAGCCCCATAATGGGTAAAGAGATGAGAATAAAGCTCTTACAGAACTAAAAGCTGAGAATGAACCCTGTTTTGAATGGCGAAGTCAGAAAAAGTATATAGGGCATGCACGTTGAAATAAAGCCTGTATTCACAGGTTGAGAAATATAATTTTCTCAAAGGACTAAAAAATGTGAATAAACCTTACACAGAAAATAAAAAGATTTAATGCTGTGTATAGCAGATATATGGGAATATACTTCAAGTTTTTAGCTATAAATTTAAGTAGTGTGCATTGTGGGAAAGACGTGGAGGAATGAGGGGAATTTAAGAAAAGTAGCAGGCATGCATTAGATTGTGGGAAATGTACGGTAAGGAGAATGTGTAAATTAAGATGTTGTGAAATTCTAATCCTACTGAATTTTCTCTACACTTAGCACTTAAAATGGATCAGGAAAATGGGACAGAGCTGAAAATGACATTGCTGCTGTTCCCCCTGTTAGTTGGGCTACACGGCTTTTGATCATTATGTCTATAAATCATAAGAAAGCAGCATTTAGGTCTGTCTAAACTTTAAAGTTATCTTAAAATACAAAATACAATATAAAGCAGCACCCATAAGGGTCAGATGTGGCTGATTTTTGTGGTCTAATATTAAGTTTCGAATTCTTTTTACGGAATAACTAGGCTAGTGCGAAAAACTTTGACGGGTTTAAGCAGAATTTAAGTTTTGTTCCCATGTCTAATCTACTGTATTTTGAGGTAAACTGTTTTTAGGAAAACTTTAATGACCACACATCTGACAGCACCCGTCACCCTCAGCCTGCTGAAGCTTTCATATGCAAACTATTTGCTCAGCTACTAAAATGGAAATAAGCACAGGGTGTGAAGGCCTTGGTTTGATGTGTTTATAAAAAGTTAAGCACCAGAGTCATGAAATATTCCAATGCATGACAGCAATAAAATAAATACTGTGAAGGATATTTTAAAAATTCTCTTTGGAAAGAAACTATTCCTGTTTAATTATGCATAATATGATATCTGGAATCAGGTACAAACATTTCCTGTAATTGCCCTTTTATGCATCTATGATCTTGTATTCAACAACAGGAAATCACAGATGCTTGGTACCTGCTAAGATCAGGACATGATGCTAAATGCAAAACTGTGAAAAACTGTGATCACACATTCTGTTTATATTCCTTTAAATTAGTTACATGAGTTTAAAAAAATCGTAAATCTTTTCGTTCAACTTGTTCTTCTTGCTCGGACATTACAGTGGAATGACAGAAACATCATCAACCTGGCCATTTGCTTTACACATGCCTAGCAACCCTGAACTCAGCTGGTAGAGATGTATGTGTGAACTTCCGGCCCCCAGTATTAAATCTGTCAGCCTTTCAGTTGAGCTCATGTGTAAATGCAGCGACCGATAGACCAGAATATTCACAGTGAGCTAGTAGGATGGCATGAAACCAACAAACAAGCTTTAAGTAAGACAGTGCAGACACACTGGGATGTAAACTTTAGTTAGACTAATTTGTTTAGACAACCTCAGAGGTATAAGAAATTGGTTGTTTAAAAAAAAAATAAAAAAGTTTTTACGTCTGTTGTGTGTCTGTGTTGAGATGGACTGGTCGCCTGTTTGAGATGTTTTTCCCTCTTTTGTTCAATGGGCACAGGGATAGGCTTAAATTGTTTTAGGTGTCTTATAATATAAATAAATAAACAGCCTTAACATTTAGCAAATGACCTTATCCTAATTGACTTATAAAGGTCACCGTGTCATTCATTTCAAGCTACTCAGGGTTAAGGACTTTGCTTAAGGGAACCAACTAATTCAAACCTTCAAATTTTGGCTTGTTTTTTAACATCAACTCTGCCACAAATTTCTTTCTAATTATATACTTTTCAAACAATAAAGTGTCATTATAAGATGCATTACAAGCAGTTTATTTAAATGTTTTTGTCTCAACTGAATTTTAGTGTCATTAGTATTAGAACGAATGTTCTATAAACTCTAATATTTTATCAGCTGATCATTATGATGAGGGTAAATTTGAAACATTGTCCATTTTATACGAAACTAGATAAATGAGCTTTGTCATGTCCAGTGTGGGATGACTAATTGCTCACAGTATGAATCAATATTTTCGTAAGCGCCAAACACTATATAAACATTGAAGTGCCGCCTTTCACGTCTCATCTCAACCTTCTTCTCCTCATGAGAGTCCAGCTGCAGCCCTTCTGCCTTCACGTGCTCCCGGGGAAACCGGATATTAGTTTAGATTCGACTTCGTTTGCTATCATACTATCAAACGCTGATCCAATGTTTCCTTCAGCTGATCCACATTACTGAAGAATAATATCCTGAATCCCATCCAGCGCTGGGCTTTGTAAAAAAAAAAAAAAAACACTACATCTTTTATTTAGTACTATACATTTATTTCTGGAACAAATGTCACAAAATATCTACTCATTTATATTTTTATTCAACACTGAAATATTAAAATAACATGTTCCTTGAAAATTATTACTACTTTGGTGATGTCATAATACTGTTTCAAAAAATTATATTCAGTGATGTGAGATTCGCACAATGTGTGTGATGTGTGGTTTGGGGTGTGTCTGTGGTATGTTGTGTATTGGTCTTATACTTCTATTATCTATACATTGTTGAATAAAAATGTCTTCACCATGAGGGGTTTTATAAAAAGGAATATAGATAGTTCTCACTGGGAACGTTCTCTGAGAACATGATTTCACAGGCTTTGTTTCCTTCTATGCATTCACATTGGTTATCAAAACATTTCTTGTGGATATATATGAGGTGTTATAAAGAGTTACAGTACAAGAAAGTGTCCAAACAAAAAAATCCACAAGCTTTAAAAGACAGCTAGAAGTGACACCTAGCATATTATGGTTATGGCTTATCAGGTCCATGATTTCTTAATGTGAGATTTAGTTTCACTATAAGGAAAATGTAAAAAAAAAAAATATGTAAAATATGATAATATGTGTTAAATACAAAGCTAAATGCATGAATACGACAGCATTGTTCTGTAATAGGATGCTTTTTCTTGCCTCCTAGATATTCTACATTTAACTGTGAGTGGTCATATTAAAAAGTTGATGCACACAGTTAAAAACCACAGTAACTTAGCCATGAAGTGGTAGACCATGTAAAGTTACAGTGTGGCATCGCCACGTGCCTAAAGAAAATGCATAAAAAATTCTAAATTTTACCAACAGTACACAAACAGTGCACTGGAAACTTCATGGATATCCGTGGGCAAAGAGCTGCATTTAAGCCTTACATAACAAAACCGAATGTCATATGTTTAATGAAGTGGTGTACAGCACACTGCCACTGAACTCTGGAGAAGTGGAAACATGCACTTTGGTGTGAGCAATGACACTTTTCCAACAACCAGTATGACGGTTGACTGGTTTGAGAATGTAAGGAGAATGTCACCTGTCTGACTTTATTGTACTAACAGTATATAAATGTCCAAACACATTTTAGACAGCTGAATGTTTCCAACATTGTGGGAATGATTTGGGAAAATCTACTTACTGTCCCAGCATGACTGCATCTTAGTGAACAAAGCAAAGTCCATAACAGCATGTTTGGTTAAGTTTAGGGTGGAATTACCCTGGCCTCCACAAAGCCCTAAACCCAACCCCCAACACCTTTGGGATGATCTCAAATGAGGATTTAAAGCCAAGCACTCATCAGGTGACAGTGTCTAACCAAAACGAATTACTAAGCAGTGTGTGAATAAAACAAATTGTCTGAGTAAAGGGTTAAAAGTTCCACAGACACACTCAAATCATTTAAAGTAAACCATCCCGGGTGCAATGAGAAGCCAAGTAATGCCTATAGAAAGATTTAATAGATAATGTTAGTGATAAAAATGTAACAAAATAGACGCAGACTTGTTATTCTGAATTATTGTACATAATCTATGACTTGATTTGCTTTACTATCTGTTGGTGTTATGGATTTCTATAAAGCTCCTTTTTTAAAATGTATATGTTGTAAAAAATAATCTATTATGAAGGTGCAGGGATTGTGCAATTGCCATTAGAGGTTGGGGATATTGCTAAAATTTCACACTGATTATTAAAAATAATGCTTGCAGGCACCATACATTTGCATCTAAATTTTCTTTTGTGCTGTTCTAGAATTAAAAACGTTCCAAGCCCAATAATTGCCTAGTCCCTGCAGTGTAAACAGAAAACAGTCAAAAGAGGTTAAACACTCAACACAGACAAAACAGAAAGACTTCATTGAGTATTAGCATGCCTTATAATAGGTGTCAGTAGGCTAATTTACTAATTACTAATAAAGCTCTCTTTCTCTAATAACCACTTGAGATGAAGTGGGATTAGAAGCAACAGTTCTCATATTCCACAAATGTAAAGCATGAAAACATGAATCGATCAGAATCAGAATACTTTATCAGTATACTTGATCAGATGGTTCCCCAGTTCCCTTACAGGTTCTACAACATCTTAGACATAAAAATAGCGCAGTATATCACACAGAGTAAATGACATGCCTGTAAGATTTGATGGATCCTAATAGGATTTGATCACGTGGGTTCTTTTCAGGTTAAAGCTCTATGCACCAAGCTACAGAAGCACCTGGTTTAAATTTGTTGAAGTGCCTTCAAACATCATGTCCTCCTTTGTCCGTGTGTGTGTGTGTGTGTGTGTGTGTGTGTGTGTGTGTGTGTGTGTGAGATCAAACTTACTATTCCCAGATCCATCAGAAGCGTGTAATGGAAACCAGACTCTCCAGCAGTGCTTGGGTATCTCAAATGTGTCTCTTGTTCCCTGTCTGTTCCTGCAGCGTCTCGTTGCGGCACGTCGTCTCTGTAGCTGCTACACACGTGTGATTGATGCTAAATCCTAAATCTACCCTCTCACCGCCATAGTCCTGATTTGTATCAACAGTGCTGATGGAAATGGAACCGTCTGATGCAGGTGGGAGAAAAAAATCCACATGGAGAGAATTACAAAATATTTTTATTTATTATTTCTAGTTTCCGCTCAGCTAGACACAGACTTTATGGTGAATCAACACAAGGAGGGTTAAAGCGTTTTCATATGATTTCACTCACCTGGAATAAAAAAAAAAAAAAAAAAAAAAAAATAATATATATATATAATATATATATATATATATATATATATATATATATATATATATATATATATATATATATATACACATATATATATACACATATATATATATATAAAATATATATATATATAAAAAAAAAAATATATATATATATATATATATATATATATATATATATATATATATATATATATATATATATATATATATATACACACACACACACACACACACACACGCATATATATATATATATATATATATATATATATATATATATATATATATATATATATATATATATATATATCTTCATTCATTCATTATCTTCCGCTTTATCCTATATTAGGGTCGCGGGGGGGTTCCCCATGCCCATCCAGGGGAGAACGTTTTGGGCGCTGGGCAGATACACCCAGGACAGGGCGCCAATCTATCGCTGGGCACACACCGAACCAGGAATCCCTAGCGCTAAGAGGCGAACGTGCTAACCACTAAGCCACCGTGCCGCCCTAATATTACATTCAATATTTCAAATATTATTTCAAATTATAATCAACCTTTTTATATCTTTATGTTGCACCTTGTAAATGAATGAAATCAGATGTACGAATTGAGACATTACACCTACAGGGGTTTTAATGGCATCTAAATTTAAAATCTTCAGGTATTGATATGTAGATGATCCCCTTTTCCTTCATATTCCATTTTCCTGCAAAGGATTTCTACAAGATTTTGGAGTTTGTCTATATGAATATTTGCCTATTTATTTAGAAGGGCATTTGTAAGGTCAGGCACTGGTGTTGGGTGAGCTGTCCTTTCTATTGTCATTTATCCCAAAGGTGGTTGATAATGTCAAGGTCAGTGCTCTGTGCTTAAATTCCTTTACACCAAACTCACTTCACCATGCCTTTATGAACTTTGCATTGTGCTCTGGGGCATCGTCATGCTGGAACAGACAAGGGCTTTTCCAGAACTAATCCCATAAACCTGAAAGCATGTAATTGTCAAAATAGGTGGCTAGGTACTTGATATTATACACCTGACGAAAACCCCTATATTTGAGATGTAACCCAATACTTTTAAGATGCCTAATATTTGTTTACAAAAGTTTCATCAGTAAAAAGTTTACTGTTTGTATATTACATCTCCAAAAGAAATGTAAAGCAAATGTTAATATAAAACATTAGAAATGCAATTCTACTGAAGGTCTGACCTTGTTTAGTTCTGGTTCATGTCTGTATAGAATGTGTGTGTCTGTGTGTGTGTGTGTGTGTGTGTGTGTGTGTGTGTGTGTGTGTGTGTGTGTGTGTGTGTGTGTTTTTTTCTGTGTGAATCTTATGCTTGCAAATTTAAACACACAACCAGAAACCTCAAGGAGAATGGAATTCCATTAAGAGGAGGTAACACACACACACACACACACACAATCACACACACACAGACACACACAAAAGTATGTGCACACTTTCTTTTTCAAAGCTTGATTTACTGTTGCTGTTGAAAGAGTAACTCTTAGCAGCTGTAACTCCCGGTCACCAATATAGCGAAACTACTTTTTTCACTGAGTCACTTAAATGATTCATTCGGAGGAATCTTCATTCATTCACCTCATGCTGCCACCTGCCCCTTCACCTCAAATCCCTGACCTCGTGTCCCCCACATGCTGTTCTATCTTCCCTCCCAGCTGATCTACATTAGTAGTTAAAATAGAGGCATTCTCTTGTTCTCCCTCACGTTCTCTAACTCCCTCTGTTTCTGATGTTCTCTCTCTCTCTCTCTCTCTCTCTGTCTGTCGCTCTTACCCTCTCTCTCTCTCTCTGGAGTTATCAAGGTCACTCTCTCTGTGTCTCTCTTGTTTCATCAGGATAATAAATGAGAATGGGGTAAACCCCTCCCCCTCTGCGCTCGGGGCAGAAGGTGTTTCTGGATTTTTACAATATAATCGTCTACAAATTGAATTTACACTCAACAAAATAAATGGCAGCTTTGATCCTTGCCATGCATGTGGACCTCGGGGCAAAGCTCGATAATAAAGCTAATTAATCGATATTTATTTGATGTTGTAAGAGTGAAACAAGTTTAGAGGCCCTGCAGGATTTTAATCTTAACTGTTCATACATCACCCACTGACTTGCTGAGCAAATCATTAATGCTGAATAACCTCCAAAAGAAAATAACCAATGGGAAAAGACAGGACGATGTTTTTCTTGCTTTGTTTCTTCATCTTATAACTGCAATGTATACATTACACTGAACTTTCGATTTAAAATCTCACATTTTTACAGTAAAACACCAACAAACCGCTGAGTTCATTAAATGAATGCTTCATATTGACACTAAAAAACACATCTACATACAGTACACATAGCAGTTTTGTTCCCAGTTCTACACGGTTGTTTTGAATACTGTCTACCTATAGCATTGTATTTTAATGAGACAGATCTAGATGTGGATGAAATTAATAATCAGACAATGTGTCAAAAATAAATGTGTGGGTTCTCGTATATTACTTTTCTGTGTAAAATGTCACATTTCTTTAATAAATTGCCTGTCACACAGGCTGATATTTTGTTTACCCGTTTTGAACCTTGATTACAGGTTTTAACAATCTTATGACCTGTCACAATATTTATTTCTATTGCATTGCATTTTCCTGAGATCTTGAAATGAAGACGGAAGAGTTAAACCTTCCATTTGAATCTTCTCTAGAGACTTTCCAAAGTGGCCAATTTATATCTTAAGAAATATCCTTGACATTTTAGTTCTGGAACATGTTCGTGTCATCAGGAAAATTTGTTTACTACATTTAGATTCTCAGCTGAATTCATGTGATTGGCACATAATGTTGCTGAGCACAATAAACAGACAGAACATATCATTCAAAAATTAATGTTAAAAATTAAATTAACTTTGCCAAGATATTTACACTGATGATGTAATAGTATTCTTGTTGTATTTACAAATCTGTACTGTTAAATTAACTTACTATTCATTATATTATCTACTAACAACAGTAATGACAGCTTTGCATTTGTTCTTACAAATATATCTAAATGTTTAGGGGATATTTTAGGCTGCACTTATTACATGGGTGTCACTGCCCTGTGGGGCATTTTTCTCTGACATTTAATAAAAACTAAAGCTTAGCTGTACATAATCCTTTTTTCCAGACATTTACGCTTCACTGCCTTTGTTCCATTGCTTTTTTTATATTTCTTTATTTTTTACCATTCATTTAAAATGTGGCTTCTTTAAAAAAAAAAACAGTGTTTTCACCGCTGCAGATGACAGTTACTTGGCATTTTTATTTGAAGGAAACAACGACTGAGGACTTGTAGAGCATCTTTTTTAAACTGCAGTGTTTGATGTACTTTCCCTCTTGAGCAGTTGTGCCTCTGGGTCTTGCATTTATTTACCGTCCTTCTTAGATCCAGTTTGTCTTCTTCTCTCCTGGCAATAGTGTCACCTTTACTTTCCTGGCTCATAAAACATGCATTTCACTGAATTACAATGTTCTGGATTGATTAGACTTAAAGAACAGTTGAAATATTGGCAGCTGATTGCGGTAAATGTTAGTAGCGGAGATCAGAGACAGACCTCACACCCTGCATTTGACTGAACACCCACATGGCCTGTGTGTGTGTGTGTGTGTGTGTGTGTGTGTGTGTAAAGTTTCTATTGAGTTTGTGTGTGTGTGTGTGTGTGTGTGTGTGTGTGTGTGTGTGTGTGTGTGTGTGTGTGTGTGTGTGTGTGTGTGTGTGCAGACACAGTGACGCGTTTCCAGCCAGATCGAGGGCACTGCTGGAATTTCACACTCTATTGGCAGCTCCTCTCAGCTGCTCTCTAGACTGTCTCATCTTCTCTCTCACTTTCTTTAGGTCTCGTGGACAGAAATTTAAACTTTAAACTCAAACTGCTTTGGTCAAACTAGCCTCTTCCTGTTCTTTGTTTAATGTGAAGTTGAACTATAAACTTCAACTTTAATCCATAAGGTATGCAACTTATGGGCAAAAAACAGGCTACATTTGCATTTCTATAATATGAAGCTATATATATATATATATATATATATATATATATATATATATATATATATATATATATATGTGTGTGTGTGTGTGTGTGTGTGTGTATATAATGCTAAAGGCTTTGGTGCATGTTTATCAAAACACAGGAAGTAATAACTCAGCTGCATTATTTCTTACACTTCATATAACTGGATAAATATTCCAAATTAATTGAATGTCTTAACATGTCAGATGTTTGGAGACAGAGATACAGCAAGAATGAAGGGAAAAAGTTTATAAAATTGACCAATTTTGTTTATTTAAAAAAAATACATTACAAACTGCTGTTTAAATCTTTTAATAAAAGGTTTTCTTTAAAATTTTTTGATTCTCATGATCCTGTATCCAGAACTGTTCACAGTTTGACTTTTGGCAAAATTTGCACTTAGTCCGTGTCTATTTTACAAGTAAAAAGAATAATTTAGGCTATATTGTGTGTGAACATGTCAGATGTTTCACGGTTCAGTCTCTCCTGAAACTGTTCTGATCCATGTCAGTGGTTCTAACATCACGCCCGAGGCCCTAGCCCTCACATGCATAGTTAAGTAATGAACTACAGAAAGGTTAGAAGGTACTCTCTGTATGTGTTTGTTGTGACTAATTAAGTGATTCATCATACCAGAACTTTTTGGAACCGTCGTCGCATGTTTAGTTACCTGAGAGACGCCTTCAATACAGTTAGGACCCAAAATCAACAAAGAGTACAGTAATATTTGGACATGTCACTTACAGTGATGTGATATTAATGTAATATTAATGATGGAATGTGTGTTTGATGTGCAGCAGAGCATAAAAACTTGGCTTTAGTCTTCTTCTGACTGAGATAAAAAAATATTTTTGGACTGACATCAGTGACAGATGATGGGGTCGTGGATTTACAATATAAAAAAACTACAGCTTCAGTTATTTAGGGAATAGTCTTAGTAAATACTGGGCTTGGCTCTGTGACTATGTATTTTGTTTAATATAAGAAAGAGCAAGGTTTCTGAAACTATAATAATAAAGAATATGATACTAGGTTTGTTAGAATTAAAATAAGCTAAAATAAGCTTGACTCATGAATAAATAAAATTTGAAATTTGAAGCAAAACCTAAAAAGTGTGCAGCATGAGCTTTGCATATGTGTGTGTGTGTGTGTGTGTGTGTGTGGGGGGGGGGTGTGCTTGTATGACTCAAAATGCAAAATGAAAAAATATTATAAGAAACATTTATATGTTTTTTCTGTAAAACTTTATACTGAAGATCATTAACTTGTTGATGCTGTGCATTTTTTGTTATGATAGCAACATTTCGTACCTTAAATTCCACGAGCATCTATTATGGATGAAAAAAATACTTCAAATACTTTAAGGTATTTAGGAGTAGATTGAAGATAAATAGAATGTTTAGTGTGAGAGCGTGTGTTTGTTGGACTTGTGTAAGAATGTGTGGTGTTCCTGACAGTGTGTGAAAGGTGATCACACCACACAGGACTGGTGAACCATAGTCCTTGATGACAAACAGTTTTCTTTGATCCCATCCTTACAGGAAGTGACATGTAACACTTCTTGATCACACTTGCTGCATTAAAAGTATTGTTTTATGACTTTCCATTTGTCCCTGTTTATCACTGCCTGAGACTGAGACACATTACATCACCGTCTGAGGTGAAAAGCCTGATAAATCTGTCACTACTTGCCCTCTAACACACACACACACACACACACACACACACACACACACACACACACAAACACATACCCTGGAGCTTTAATTTCTGAATATCAATTTGTAAATAATCCTGAAGTTTCAATTGTTTCTTTTCAAAGTTAAAATCTATATGAAAACATTAAATTGAGATCTTTTTTATAATGAGTAATTAAACAATCTGTCACAGCTATTAAATGAAAAAGGGGCGAAAATAAAGGCAAACAGTTGAATATAAATGTACACTAAATACTGATTCACGTTATTATTTTGTGTTACATTTCTTATTAAATTAACACTTTGTGAATGATCAAAACAAGCCTGTCCTGTTGTGTTTGTTGTAAAGATAAAACACATTTATTAAAAAAAAATTCATTAATTCATTATCTCCCGCTTTATCCTCTATTAGGGTTGCGGTGGGGTTCCCTATGCCCATCCAGGGGAGAACGTTTCGGGCGCTGGGCAGATAGACCCAGGACAGGGCGCCAATCCATCGCTGGGCATATTAAAAAACACTGCCTAGTATATGTTTTACCTAAATACTTCAATATTCCAGTAAAGCGGTGAGGTCTGATTTCTGATCAGTTATAGCAGTTAGAAAACTGAAGGAGTCTGACATGAGAAAACCTTCACCGTCTGCTTCTCACAGAGGTTCAGTACCTTAGGTGTGAATGCTTCCTGAAGTAAAACCACACGTGTCCTGTTCTTATTTTAACACCTACCCCCCTTCCATGCCACCTAAAAGACACTTTTATATCTTTTCAATCACGATGACATTAGAAAAAAAAACGCACAATGTTATGAAGTTATTTTGTTTCTCATCGTCATTGTTTAAAAAAGTTTTTAAACTTTTAAATTAAATTTTAAATTAAATGTTGAACTCTTTGGCACAACCAATTCTTATTAAAGAATAAACAAATGTCTTAGACAGTTACATAATTTGACATTCAAACTAATTGATGATAATTTTAAAGTATTTTTTTTTGTTTTAGAAAGTTTGTTTTAACTATTTCTGTATTAAATTTTATTAGCAGTTTTTAGCAATACGATTATTTGGGTGCCCCTCTTTTTATTGATTTATTGAGTAAAACTTAAATTCTTAACATCTGCACATTTCACTGCATAAAGAAAGCATGGTACATACAAATGTAAAGACTCATTTGTTTCAATCTTTTTGTTTTTCACTAACTGCAGTTCCCATTTAACTTTATCAACATAAGATAATGGCAAGTTTCTTAACTTACTGATACTGATAAAAATCAGCAAAAACAACAGTTTAGCAGTGTGAGGAGTTGAGGGGGGACATAAAGGCAGTCAGTAAATGATTAACTCCTTTATCCTGTTCATGTTAAATTTAATGTTGCATGAAAACAATCAAGAAAAATCTGTAAGAAACATTTTGTGTTAATTCCAGGATACAACTACTTTAAGAAACCTTTGGCAACAGTTTATTTCCAAGCATTTTCAGCATCAGTGTTAGGAAATTAATTGTAAATAATGTCTTACTATCCAATATTGAACCTTAATTAAGAGATAAAATAGCAGATTGTGTACCATATTTAAGAATTTGTGAAAAGCGAAATCAAGAATAAATGTTTTCCCTTTTTATATTTCTTCTGCAAACCAGAAATCATACGTTGTCAGCATGTGTGTAGCAGCAAGTTCTGTTCTGTTTCATCTAAAACAGTCGTTTATATGAGAACCGCTAACAGAACCTGCCTTTCTTCTTTCTTTCTTTTCTTTCTTACTCTTTATTTGCTTTTTTTCCCCAAAGCAGAGTTACGGGAACAGAGTGAGCGTGTGAGTGGAAATATAAACTGTAGGAACAATGATGTGTGTGTGGGTGTGGGTGTGTGTATGTGTGTGTATGTGTGTGTATGTATGTGTGTGTCTGGGGGGATGCATTCATGTGTGTGTGTGTGTGTGTGTGTGTGTGCATGCGCGCGCGTGTATGTGTGTGTGTGTTATAAAAAGAGTGTGAGTTGCGGTTTCATGGCTGGCTGTTCCTTAGTCTTGTTTGCGGGATAGAAATTTGTTTTTCTTCTCCACAATTCTACAATATAAATCATAATCCACTTATACTCACCGCATTTACATCTCATAAACCTTACAATACAGCTACAACACTGTATTTATTGCCCATGTCTTCAGCAGGAGCTGTGTATGCACCAGTGTGTGGGATCTTAACTAATATTGACAAAAAATGATCTTTGTCAAGCATAAAATAATAAGAATATGTAGCAGATTGGCAGTTTGGTTAAAGGAATACTTCCACAGATTAAAGTATTTGGAGATACTTCCGGTGTTCAGACAACTTAGATTATACAAAGAAAAATCATCAATTAATGAATGCAATTAATTTCATATAATTATGTAGCTTCAACTTTAAGGCAGTGTGTTGTGTGTTCCTTGTACATGATGTCAGGTTGCACAAAGTAATTTTGATAAAGTTATTATTATGGTGGCCTGTGTGACCTGCAAAGAACCCAATTGAATCTCTTTTGAAATTAAAATGGAATGTAAGTTGCCATTCTGACCTCACACATGATTTTATGACTGAGCTGGTTTATAAAATAAAATACATACAATTTAAAGAAAATTTCAGAATGGTACAGTATCATGGTTTTGTGATTAAAAAAAGGTTTAAGAAGCAGGCAGCACAGTGGCTTAGTGGTTAGCATGTCTGCCTCTCAGTGTTGTGGATCCAGGTTAGAATCCCGATCTGAGTGGAGTTTCCATGTTCTCCCTGTGTCCGCGTGGGTTTCTACCGGGTTTCCTCCCACAGTCCAAAAACATGGATTCATGGTAAATTGGCTGCTCGCCCATATGTAGCATGTGTCTTTGTGAGTGAGTGTGTGCCCAGCGGTGGTTTGGCGCACTGCCATGTGTCCGAAACATTCTCCCCTCGATAGACATGAGGACAGAAGACAAATATCTCTATATATCTTCACAAGACATGTAAAAATATAACATGGCGTAAACCATCAGAAAATTAGTTGTTAATGCAATCAGACTAAAAAAAAAACACTTCTGGACCTAATAAAACTGCAAACTATAAGTCTCAACACAAACTGTTTTGTAAATTAAAATAAGTTTAAATAAAAAAAGAACATAATTTACAATAGAACAAAGAACTGAATTTTATGATGGCTTTAATTTGTTCAAACAACACTGCACAGTAGACAGTTGCTCCACCGCTGCTGTCACTTCCTATAGTTGCAATATTCCAATACTATTATATTATGGTCACGCTTTAAGTTCAGTCCAAGAAGTGAACTTTTTATTAGACTGCAGCTCTTTCCTTTGGCCTCCACACTTACTGTTTATACTATTGCAGCTAATAAATTGAGCTGGATGCTTTAGTGTATGTGCATAAAATATTAAGATTATTATAAAGAATTCTGTTAGGCTCATGACCCAGCAAGGCTGAGAAAAAAAATCTAATCTTCTTTAGTCTTATTAGGGAGTCGCGATATCCAGATTTTTATTCATTGCCCATCATTTGTATCTCTGTAATATAAATATTTTAAGATCCTTAATGAAACCCTTCTAATTTCACAGACTTATATATTTTATGATGTATTGAATATATGTGACAGTCCTTAAAGCTCAGTGTTTCCCACCATTCTTCATCCATGGCACATTAAAAAAATAGACAGTCGCACAGCTTCATCCCAAACCACTTTCATAGTTTTCATATTTCATGTGGTTGTCACTAAACTGTCTGCTCACCAGCTATCTTTTCCTCTTCTGGTATTCCAGCTTTCTTTTTTTGTAAGATACTATATATTGCATTGATGATTTTCATTGCTTTCAAAAAATGACTGTATAAAATAAGTTTGTATGTTTAATAAGTTCTGTGTAGAATTGACTCCTTTGTGTTTTTAATGTTATTTAATAGTTTATAGCAAGTGCTGTGGGGCATTACAGTGGAACTTGGGGTGGGGGGTTAAAAGTAAATACTACAGCAGAGTTAAAACTCACAGGGAAAGATTGGGTACAGCATGTATTTGGTTTGGTTTGGAGCAACGGTGCTAATCGTGCTCTCAGTGGTATATAATGACGTTTTAATGGCTTTCACCCAAATCTCTGCAGCAATTACTCACAAATCCCCCAAACCCAAGGGACAGGGCTGCAGGGCGCATTAGCACTAGTGCACAATATGTGTAGCTGAAATAGGACAGAGCCACACACTGCGGGAGGGAGAGGAAACAGAGTGCAGCTGCTGCTACATTACACAGCTGCTGCCCAGCTACACACAAGCACACACTACACATTATATCCATTATACAGCTGTTAAAAGACTACATACAAATAATAATAATACATCATACACACTAACAAACATTACAAACACTACACAGCTGCTACAGGTTACTACACACTAACACACTCCACTATGTGCTATGCAGGAAAACAAACATTCCATACATTACACAGCTGCACAGTAACATTCACAAACATACATACATTACACAGCTGCACAGTAACATTCACAAACATACATACATTACACAGCTGCTACACAGCTAACCAACAAACTTACAATCAAACACTACTCACACTATACACACATTGACAAACATTAAATTTATTACACAGCTGCCTCTTTCAAACCTCCTGAGCATCATATTATTACAGCACAACTCAGCACTCAGCACAATATTAATAACTTCATTTTACAATGTGTAATGGTTCTGAATCTGAGCATTGTGAAGCAAAACATAAAGGTAGGATAGATGTATCAGAACACTCTTCAGAAAGCACAGTAGGCGAGCCATCAGCCCTGGAAGTAACGTTAATCTAATCTGGGATCAGAATAAGTTCAGAAGAGCTGGATCATGTCTTTATTGGTGACAGTAATATAGATATTAGATGGCGAGTATAGGTGAAAGAGTAAAAGAAAAATCCATTAAAGACCAATTCCATTATGATTTTAGACGAGCAACATCAGCTCACCCAGTCGTCCTCTCGCTGTGGCAGTGCCGACCACTTCAGATAAGATTTGCGGGTGAAAACTTAATAAAAAAGGGAAGTGAGGCGCGAGGATAAATTAAATTTAGCGTTTTCTCATTGGCGTATTGCGATGCCGTAATCCCACTGAGCCAGGCACCTGAGAGAGCACAAGTTTCTGTCCCAGTCTTATTAAGTTAATTATCTTGTCCTCCTTCCGTCCTATCATCAGATTTCTCCATCTTTCTCTGTGTTCCTTCTTGGAATCAAGTTCTGGGGCGCTAAGGGACAAAGAGATGGGGGTTATTAAGTTAGGAGCCAAAATTAAAATCCTGTTCCCGGTGCGCTGAAATAAAAAGTGCAGCCGGGACAAGAACCACAAAAGAGATGATTCCAGGTGGAAATAAGTCACTCAAGAGATCGGACATAGTCCTGAGCTTAATATATATATATATATATATATATATATATATATATATATATATATATATAGAGAGAGAGAGAGAGAGAGAGAGAGAGAGAGAGAGAGAGAGAGAGAGAGAGAGAGAGCAAGAAAGAGAGATATTCTAAGAAATTTTATACATACATATATATTTCAAATCCAAGTCCTGTGATGTGAAGACGTTTGCAAGAAACACCTTAAAACACAAACAAATCATCATCTATTTTTAAATTAAAAATACATAGTAAAAGGTTTTCAGGTATTAGGCAATATCAACAAAAGTTTATCAACAAAAGTCAGCTCATTGCTCTCTTACTTTCTGACTTTTCTTTGAGGAAAAAGTGATAAAGCATATAAATGAAATTTTAAAAGTACAAGCACTTTACTTGGGATATGTGATTACAGTTATGTTCACCGCACTTTGTCAACAGTGTGATTCCTGGTCCTGTTGAATTCTGTAGGCTTTGTCCAAAGGTGGCAGGCTTCTAAAGACATTGTCTACATTTTAATTTAAGCTAAACTCCTACATTAACTAAATAAAGTACTAAGCAGACACAAAACTTAATGTTTTGTACTAAACTCTCAACACAAGAGGGTGGATTGTAGTTAGTGAGTGATGGAGGAAACAAGGGTTTAGTGTGCACTTAAGAGCACCACTTAACTCAGGAATGCCACCCATTCAGGTTTGAGTGATGGAGAGATTTAAGATGGAGTCCGTTCCAACAAGACGCTTCATGGTTTTCAATGTAGTACTTTTAAAATGCTGATTATGGGAGCATATAGGATGTGGTCAGGGTTAGTAACATGATCAGCAACACTTTTTACCACACAGAACGAGCGAGATATAGAGAGAAAGATTTGCTCATAGAACCAAGCTAAAAAAAATGTGTAGCGCACCTTTAATATTTACAACTATCGTGTCAAAGAATTTAATAATATCTTAATAATTTAAGTCTATGAAAAGTCTATAAAATTAAACAAACTGGTTCCGCAACCTTGAACATAGATAATAAAAATCCAGGTCAACAATTTAATTGTAATACTTTATTAAGAAATAATTCTAAATTTCTTTACTAGGAAAAAAAAGCTTCAGAATCTTTGTAATTTATAATTTCTATATTAAAGTAAAATTAAGAGTCAGGGTTTCTTCGTTTTTTTTTTTATAAACAGATGTCAAATCAGAAAATTAGTTGTAATGCCATCAGACTAGAAAATTACAATATCTTCCCAAGAGAATTTAATGTTTAAAAGTTCACTGTGAGGAAAAAAGGCTAAACATAATGTGCATGACAGGGATACAGAGTGAAAGCCCTGCCATCCAATTTGGTCTGTAGATGAATACGTTTCAAAAGTAACATTTTAGTTAAAATGAGAACTAATATTCTTAGATACTAAGACATTCTAGCTTTTAAACCTATTGATATCAGTGAAACATGGTGGTAGTATAAAGAATTAGAATTTGCAGAACATAATATATATAAAAGTTGGAAGTTAACATTTCTGAACAGCCAAGTCAAGTTCTGAACTCTAAACCGAATCAAGCAGTTGATCTGAAGTAACCAACCAACATCTCTGGGTCAGGGCTGTTCTGTATAATTGAGTATAAATTCCTTAAAGTTGATGTGGAAGACTGAAAATACTGGAAACACTTAATTGTAATTATTGCTGCACAAAGAGATACATTCTTTTCCATGCATTTAAAAATACTAGTAAATTTTCTCTCTCTCTCTCTCTCTCTCTCTCTCTCTCTCTCTCTCTCTCTCCCTCTTTTCTCTCTCTCTCTCTCTCTCTCTCTCTCTCTCTCTCTCTCTCTCTCTCTCTCTCTCTCTCTCTCTCTCTCTATATATATATATATATATAGTTGCATTTTGAATATTTTGAAAATTCTCTACAATAAAAGACCATCATCAATCAAGCCAGTATAGTGCAACTGGTTTATCTCAGCAGCAGAACTGTACTTGACATGTATGAAGTGGGACAAAAAACATTGCTGCTGGATATTTGTCAAATTTTTAAATCATTTAACAATATCAATTTCTTTCCTAAAAAAGTTCCAGCTTTCTTCTTTCCCACCTTCCAACCAGATCTTGTACACTTGACCCACATTCTTCTATTTCTTTCTCTCTCCTTCACACACACACACACACACACACACACACACACACACACACACACACACACACACACACACACACACCTCAACACAAAGTCATACACAAATGTATAAGTTGCAGAAGTATAAAATATTATACATGAAATAATTAAAAATAAACTTTAATAAAGTTGTAAAATGGTGGTTTTCTATAGAACTGCGTTGATACTCATCGTCTGATTTTTTATTTTCTTTTTTTCTTTTTTTAATTAGAATAAACTTACTTCATGTTATATTGATTTAGACTTCAATGATATGGACATTGTGAGTAAATATGTGTTTTTTGTGTGTGTTTGTGTGTCTGTGAGTGTGTGTGGCTGTGTATCTGTGGGTGTATGTGTCAGCAGGAGAGAGAGTGTGTGTCTGTGTGTGTTATCTTCTGTCCTTCAGTGAAGCACTGAAAGGAATTGTAATGAGAGTGTAACAGAACCAGAGCACAGCGGGAGCGAGGACGTTGACCCAAAATCTCTGCTAATTAGATTCTACCTGAATGGGTTCAAGGGCATAACTGCACTGAGCTTCTGAAGCCCGATCTCTGGTCCATGCATCAGGAAATGAGGTAAGGGTTGTAGAGGTGCCCTGCCCTCTCCCTTTGAAAGTCAGAGTTTCTCTAAAATGATCAGTAATTAATTTTTGCTGCTACAGTCAAAATTGGAGTAATCAAAAATGAACCTGAAGAGCCATGGGTAACAATTAAAAAGAATCTGGAATGTACCAGAAGGAAACAAAAGCTGTGATTGGAAGGTAAACTTTTACTGTCTTATTCTGAAGTTTCCACAGCATATCTAAAAGTTTGTGCTGTGACATCAGCACTGTACATAAAGAGGTTTAATATACTGAAGAACCTTAAAAGCACCCACATGAAGAAATCAAAGCTTTCTAAAAAAGTTTTAATACATGATTGAATAAATCTTTAGTCTTCTAAATCTTTAAAAAATTAGTTAATACTAATTGTACTGTTCATTTGACGCATTGCTTTATTTGAAGCTGAAGGTTTTTGTAACACTTCAACAATAAAAAGCATAAATAATAAAGGAAAAGTACTTTCAGCATGAGAACATTGAGAACTATTGATTTGTGCTGATTTACAGGTTAAGTCTTACACAAACCTGAAGGAATTATATGAAAAAAAAACCCTGACGACGTACAATTTTGTAACTTATTTGTGATTTGTTGCTCACTCTGGCTCTTAAGTTTTTTTTTCTGAGTGCTATGTTGAATTATAGACTTTCAGAGATTTTTTATTGATGAGCAAGCAAAATACCTCCGTAAGCTGCTCTGAATAAAAGCATAAATATAAAATAAAGAATGACGTTTATGAAAGTTCCATCCAGAGTGAATCTTTAAGACTCATAGGCTCTATTGGTTCAATGATGTATGGTTACGTTTGAAGGTCCTAACAAGAAGTTATTGATCATTATTAATGATCAATAAATAATTGCTAAAATTTTACAATTCACACATTTCACATTTCATTTCTGAGCCGTTAATTTTATATCTTAGAGTTCACATTGCTGCTATGTTCTATATTTTTTATATTATATGTTTATATTTTATACTGCTGCTATATATTATATTTCACATTCAATATTTCATTCCATATCTAATATTTAAATTTAAAACTTTTATTTTTACTTTTGATAGAAATTGCTTAGGGTGAAACTGAGTCTGGGAGCCACAATTTTGTTTCATGTGATGCAAATGAGAATAAAGTCTCATTGAGTCCTTTGAATGCTTGAATTAAGCAAGCTTATCTTTGTCTTATCTGATCTATTTTTCTGTTTATTTTGAGTAAAGATAACTAATGAAATACAACATGTTTTTTTTTAATATATTGATTTGTGTATGATATTGACCTTATGAATTTGTTCTGATCAAGCTGAAGATTTGACCATTTCATATAAAATATGTAAGTTCTGTTTGCATATTTCTTGCTGTTTTTTTTAGTGATGATTGGTCAATATGATAATTTGAAGTTTAATTATTTGCAATTTAAGGGTTGGCCTTTTATTGCCTAGTAATGTAGAAATTAGTTTCTGCTGCGGTACTTGAATAATAATAAAGAAATCAGACATGTGAATAGCTGCTCGCTTCATCGCATCACCAGTCTGCTCTCTGCTGTACTGAGCTTTCTGCAGCAGGAAGGAACCCAGAGGCTCTGCTCTGACACACACACACACACACACACACACACACACACACACACACACTCATTTCCTCCTGTAAAGATAATTACAGATAATTAAAGGAGGTTTCTACGCTCCACTGTGTGCTCTTTATACATGTCATGTGCTGGAGGAACCGGCGGATATTTTAGCAGAAGGGAGTCTCTATCAGCTTCTTTCATCCATAAATCACTCTTAAAGAGTTTTTATAAAGTCTTTTAAAAAGTCTTAAAGTGCTTGATAAACTCTTTTTTCCAGGCTTGAGAGTGTTGAAGGTGACAATGCAGACTCTGTAACTCATCCTGACCTCCAGCATGCAGAATCCGGCATCAGCACTTCAGATACAATCAGAATTGCAAATCAGAGACTTTGAACACTGAGTAATTATGGCAACATGTTAATAAATTCACCTTATTAATGCTAAGAATTTCCACATTAGAGCATCACTCATACAGCTGCTGAGTCCTCCCCAAAACTGTTTAAAATTCAGCAATTAATAAACACAAATAATAATGTAGTCGAGAGAATAGTAAACAAAATGTTTAAATATTTTATTAGTTTAAATAGGATATTATGTACTGTCTACATCAGCTACACATGTAAACATAATTAAATTTTTACCATTGGATAAACATTTTTGTAAATTTATGTCTTGAAATGTGAGAGTGTATTACATTTTATAGTCCAAAAACTTTTTTAGTATTTTGCTTGAACTGTTTTACAAATTTAGTAATCATTAGTCAGTCTGTCTGTGTACTTGGTTGTTGTTAGTTGTATTTTGCACCTCGATCCTATTCATTACATTCCTCCTGGAATAGATTGGGTTTAAGCATAAAACAGCACTCACTCACCAGAAAGTCTGGCAAACGTGTTCAGTTTTTAGACAAATAGAAAACAGTATCCACATAATACTTTACTAATTTATCATAGGTTTTTTGTTTCATTTAAATAGACTTGTATGTGATATCAGGTTAATGGATACTGAGAAAATTGTTTAATCGATTTCTGCTAGAACAAATCAGCAGATTAGTGCTAACATTATACAGTATAGATCATTTGCACAAGCTATTTATCATAGCACTCAATTTGTGTGTATAGATATGCATGTGTGTGTGTGTGTGTGTGTGTGTGTGTGTGTGTGTGTCGGTAACAAAAGTACAACTCTTTCTTTTATGCTGATTGCACATTTTGAATAATGAATGTTTTCTGGCAGGCCATATATATAAATGATAAGATTCCTTATAAGATGGTTTAATACAACATTAAAAATATTATGGTGTTGTTTATTTTATTTATATTTTTGAAACCTTGTGAATATTTGTAATATATATGAATATAAGCACTGCTCTAATCCTCTGTAGAAAAGCTAAAACCTGATTCATTTTCTGAATAAATGGGCACTATAGTTGGATAAGGTTAGTAACTCCTCTAAGTGGTATGCACTACAGGAGGTATAAAAACAGGATCGGGAAGGTTCTGCACCAGCAGAGCTTTTCATGGCCATGAGACGGATGGTCTGGGGTGAAGACCGGCACATAGCTTTTTCCGTTGTGGGTTTTTCCGGCATCACTGTGGAAGTATTTCTAATCCCTCTTTTTTTTATTCTTAATGTCTTTCACATGAATCTGCACTGGTTCCTCTGAGCAAGTCCAGCTAATCACCACATTCTACAATTTACAGCTACAGCTCTCCAGAGAACTGCATAAACATTTTCCATTCACACAGTCTGAAGATCTGAGACACAAGGAACATTAGTATTTAATCATTTATTCATGGAGTGGATCTGTTTGTGGAAGAGCAGACTGTCTTCTCTTCACACTGCAGTTAACAACACAGCTTGCAACAACATTAGATGTACTGGCTAAATTTTGAGCAGCACAAATATAAAGAGTGTCTCTTTGCTCTGTATTTCAGAACTGTGTGCTACCTTAACAATACTAGACAGTTCTCTAAGGATGAAAGATAAATGAAAATGCATTAACACATAAAGGTTCATACTGCCTGTAGTTAAATATCACAACCTGTAATTTTTTTTGTTGCACTGACTCTGAGCTTTTGTTATGATACATAATCACCTTTTTACTTTTTCAACAGCCTTATGCAATGACACACCATGTCCAACAGCGATAACAAAGTGGAACTATTCTGTCAAGTCTTCTCTAGTACATTTTAAAAGACTTTTATGATAAAATGTATTCTTTATAATCCCCAAATCCTTCTTTTACAATGAAATCTTGTTGTTTTTGACTATATAACTTATTATCATATAACAGGTATGATGTTTATTTCCTTTTAAAAATGATTTTTCTCCCTTAGTTGATAGTCGGTGAGGTTTTTTATTACCTGGCGTTAAAGTGTCTGTCACTACTGCTTCGTCTCAGACAGAAACACCCAGGGTTTTAACTTGCATTAATTAAGAAGAATTCATATCTGTTACAACTGATTTGCTCTGGCTTAGACTTTTGGAGCTCAGCTATGTCTCAGACGTGAATACCTCAGACACCCTGCTTCTTAGTTTTCTGTGTGTCTCGCTTTCTCTGAGTGGCTGTGTCCTGATTCTCTCTGTACTTTCTCTGACGCTGTCAAAACACACCTGCTTTTCGAACCGGCAGCACTGACAAGCTGATGAGAAGCAGATCCGTAACTCTCTTTCTTTCGTTCTTTCTCTTTCTTTCGAGCAGGGGCTGCTTTAATGAAAATGAAATAGATGTGGAATATGATCCTGATTTGATTTTGTAAATGGTAACAAAACAGAAAACAGAATAATCAGTACCCTTTTATTATTCACATTAAAAGTTCAGCACATTATTGTTGAATCTTATTTCCCTTGACATTAGTTGTTTACATCAAAGTAGTTATTAAAATGTTTAAAATGCGTAATTTCTTCTTTAAAATTAGGGGTGGTGAAAATGAATTATAAAAATAAATTAGCTTCAAATAAAGTTTTAAGAATAATGTAAGCTTTGCAGTTTTTGTAACTTGTGATAATGTTTTAATTAACATAATGGATATATTTTTCTTTTTGTCTGTTAAGTTATTACGAGATTATTCCCCTAAGCATGGCAACAAATAAGGTGCCATGAGTTCTGGGTTTTGCAAACTATGCTGTACTGAAAATCTAGAGAAAATACCAAACTACACAATCAGTAAACCAAAAAACTGATGAAAGCAGAACATTCATACTTTTGGAACTGTATCTGAGCTCATTACCCTCAGTCTGATCTTCATTATTCCTCTTCCTCCTCCTTACGGCATCTACAGGGACTGATCTTCCAGTTTTAGTATGCCAGCGTACTTGGTGTGATATGTAAGGTATTGATTAAAATAATCCAGGTCAGGCGCTGATCTCAGGAGGACTATTAGTCCTCATGATGTGAAATTAAGCAGAACTTAGCCGTTTATACCCGTTGCATCATCTGTCTCTGCAGAAACTGCAATCAATCTTACACTGAAATGTTTTTTTAATTGTAGGTTCTACTTTGTGCTACTACTCTTACCACATCTGTTTTTTATTATTGGAACCTTCAATTCATCTGATTAATCATGGCATGATTTGCTGTAGAAGATTAACAGAGCCTTGAGCGCACAAAAAGTTTTACGTATAAGTTTTACATAAATGTGTACAGTCATTAAACCTGAAAAACCTCAGTTTCCTGAAATATAAAATAAAACACAATATATAATAACTGCATTTTTGTACCTTAAACTACCCCAATATAAACCCCAATCAAGCTAACAATACAGTTAAGTATAAAAGTAACCCAAAATGTTTATTTTATTATATTAAGCATGAAAAAGCTCTGACATTCACATGCAACCCAGAGAATTAATAAACTACAGTACTTAAGTAAGTGTTTCTGGTAGGGCTGGGAAATATGGCTCTATACTAGTGTGCTTTAATAAGGTGCTGTGAGTTGTGCTCTGGCTTTTCCGCTCATTATAGTCAGGCTTCAGAATGAGAGTAAAGATTTGCTTCAGCATTCACTCACAGCCAGAATCCTCCTCACCTTTAATCCAGCATCCACACACTGTACAGTAGTATTAATGTAATGGATTTACTGGATTAAAGACTGAGGCAAATTTGTTGTGATGTGACATTGGGTGTACAGCATGTGTCCTCTACTTCATAACAGGGACACAACATTCTTACTGCAAAACTGATTCTGAACCCAGAACATTTTCTACATTGCCTTCGTTTGTTCCAGTGTAATTGTTCATTCGTTTTTGTCCGGTCAAGAAAAGATATCCATCTGTTATCCTGATTTCTTTTTTTTTTTTTTTTTTTTTTTACTGATGAAGTGTACATTTTTATGGTTGCACAACAGCTGTCACTTGAACACACACACACACACAACACACACACACACACACATATAAGTTTGTTTGTCTGCATCTGTATCAGACACATCCATGCTGTTAAAATGTTTCAAAACTTTAATAATGCCAATATTCTGCCGAGTACATTCTGTAGGTATCACAATGGGAAAATTGTGGAATGATTAGATAACTAACACAAATAGTGCAACAAATGAGCTAATATTTTTGGTTTTACACCAAGGTGATGCAATGTAATAATATAGATGTGTCTAATGATGTGCACAGTGAGTTCACACAGGTTTCCAAAATTCTTGTGGCACTGTTGTGTCTGTTCCAACTGTACAAGTACAACACACAGTAACCCAAATAATACCTGCTCTGTGGTCGCCCTGTGGGGGTCCTGACATTTCACATTAGATAAAATTCACTACCAAAGAACACAGAAAAACAGATGGATGACAGTGTGTAATAATAATATAACTGCTTCTACAATCATAATGCTTTTGGGGCTGACAAACATGAAGTGTATAAACAAGCAGATGTACCTCATAATGCATAAAAATACATTCATGCTCTAATGTTTATGCATAGTTTTGATCAGTGATCTGTTGTAATGTATATAATATAGTAGTAGTAATTACTGTCATAAAATAAGTAGATGTAAATGGATACTGGTTCTTGGCACAACAAAGAGGAATGAGAGCCAGAATGGAGGTTCGCTTCTAGTGGTACCGGTTCTAACAGCTGATTTTGGCACTTTCTAGGTGTTACACTGAGAAAGAACCGGACTTTCTGTTTTTCCTGCATGAACGGTCTGTAGAAACCCAAAGCAAACTGCTGCCTCACACTTTCCCTTGCCATGTGCCAGACCACTGCCCTCGAACCACTCATAAACCTGCACTGAGGTCCGTTTCTGCCTGATCTCACCTGTCAGAAACATTACAAAACCAGCACTCAACTGTGTCGTGCTTACAAATCCTGTTCTCATTCTCTTCAATAAGTGCTTTTATTTGCTTTCATGTCTGTACTATTACACAGGTGATAGTTTTGCCACAGTGCCAAATAAGAACCGCACTTAATATTTAATACTAAAATAGCAACATTTTGTCGCTGCTCAAGTTTAAGGTTTGATACATAAGACCTGATACATCAGCCTTAAAGAGCTTCACATGCTTCTGCTTACAAAGTGATGATTTGCTGACATCTTTAGAGTGAGAGAACGAAATAGAGATGCAAATAGAAAGAATGTAATGGAGCAACAGAGAGAGAGAGAAAGAGAGAGATACACACAGAAGAGAGAGATGCAAAGAGAGAGAGTGAGGTGCACAGAAGGTTTGAGAGAAAGAGAAAGAAATGTGCAATGTTTGAAAGAGACTCCGAGAGTATGAGAAACAACGCTGCAGAAAAGAGATAAAAGAAAAATACAAAAAGTGAGTGAGAGAAAGAGAGAGAGAGAGAGAGAGAGAGAGAGAGAGTGACTGTACATGTCTTGTTAGGATCAGTTCGCATCTCGGCTGTTGCTGTCATTCTTCACCCTGTCACAAAGAGAGAGAGTGATGTGATTATATGACTCTCAGCAAATTCACTGAAGGAAAACGGATCCCGTGTGTATGTGTGTGTGCATGTGTGTGATGGGGGGAGCATGCCTGCTCCGCCTGGCGAATGGGTGTCTCCCTAAAAACAAACGGACAGGAAGTCTGGCACTGAGATAGAGAAATGACTTGCATTACGCATTCCTACAGTCAACATGCATCATCTCCAACTGTCCTTATTCCACCAGAACAGAACAGCACAGTGATAGAACCGCACTCTATGGTTAAAGGTACAGATCAATGCTGTGACTGTACCAAGACCTCACGATACATGTGGCTGCACTTGAACATACCAAAGGCTACAGCTAATGGAGAACTAACAACAACCGCTATGTTCTGCATCTGGCTTGAAGATTATCTCTCCATCCCAGCAGGTGGCAGTAGGCTGTACTCTGGATTAGCGGAATGTTTTAGGTCAGTTGGATCATTTTAACACAACTCACTGTTTTAAACACAGAAAGAAGAAGATGAGATCAGATCATTAGGTATTATATCAGTTAGCAAGCAAAAAAATACAAATAATTCTCAGGTTTCTCAGAACTCCAAAATCTCTAGTTCGTTGTGCCAATTCAAATATAAACAAAGTAGCATTTGACCCATTTTTACACCATTCTTACTCACTGTAAATATAATAATGCTTTAAATTATTTTTATCGAGAATATGTCAAAAGAGATGGTGGTGTTGTGGGTAGCACATTCTCCTCTCAGTGCTGGGGATTCAGGTTGGAATTCAGAACTGGGTGTTTCCATGTTCTCCCTGTGTCTGCATGGGTTTCCGCAGGGTTCTCTGGTTTTCTCCCACAGAGTGTGCCCAGCGATGACACTGACCTGAATATATCTGCCCTGCTCTCGAAATGTTCTCCCCTGGATGGACATGGGGAATTCCTCGGTGAACCTAGTAGAGGATTAGGCATAAAATAATGAATGTCAAAAAGAAGTTTCTCTTGATTCTAGTATTTCTTGTCCAAGAAGAAGTTAAGGTGCAACAAAACATGTTTGCATTGATCTCTAATGCTCATACTGGTCTTTTCAGCAATGCACTCTTGTTGCTGATTTATCTTTTTGCTTTAACAGAAGTCAATCGTATCCAACTACAGGCAATTGTGCAGGGCACATCATAAAAGCAAGAGCCACAGATGATTGTCAGTAGACTGACCTTGACATATGAAGACTGATGACTTAAGTTCAGTGGGTTACTCTATCCCCTGACCCACTAAGCAGATCTGTTATCAATTGGAACATCAGCTGTAAACAACGATATAACAGTCTGCCATTTTGTCATTTATGAACACATAAGGGAACAACTTCATAAAACAATTGACTTTTAATTTCAGTTTTGCACTAAATTGTCTATACATGCAACTCGTTCAGTGTTCACAGACTTGGAATTGTGTGGTGTTCATGATGAAATAGAATTTTAATTCTCATGTATGGATTAATGCATGCACTACACATTACTAATTATATACCTAGTGAATGTGTTTATCATATCTGTTAATGAGATTACATCATAGTGATTAGACCAGTTGTGAACATAATAAAATAGGTTGTGTTTAATGTTTTTTTGAAGTATTCGGATTTCTCAGTCACTTAATGCTGACTGGTAAAAAATGTGGTATGTCAGATACAAATGCTGGACTGACGTTAACTAATGGAATTGGAACAGTTGTTGGACTGTATTAAATCACCACTTGGGTTTAAATCGGCAAATTCGGGATTTTCTGCAGACTTTAAGTGCATCAAATTGATTTGTCCATGCCGCTCGAAGCCGCATCCCCTGGAGACACTTTGATTTATTGATAGAGACGTAACCACGACGCATGACCATGAAAAGTCGTAAATTATCGTCTGTCAAGATCCGAAACGAATCTGCTTCCAGATTTAGTCGTAACCTTAAACCTCAGCTCTCACTTCCCACCTGGATCCTCTCATTCCTGCATTAGACTGGGAGGTTCCGTCTGCTCCTGTCCTGCTGAAGAACCTGCACCACTCTCAGTCTGGCTGATCTAGAACCACACACAAGTCTGTAGCAACCTCTGTGATTGAGTTGTCATTCTGACATGCAGTTCAGGTTGTGATTAGTTTGTATTTTTAATATACTTTATTTTATTAAGCAACCATTAATTCATTCAATTCTTAATTAATTATTACTAGTATACTTCTCATTACCATTACTTGTGGTTACTCTTGACACCATCACATCACATCACATCACATCACAATTAGAAGTACACATGGCAAGAAATAAGTAAATACCTGCCCATATTACTGCGGTCCAAAATGCATGCATTACTCGAGTAATACATTTATATGTAAAAATCGATGATGTCTAAGAAACTTTTATTAAAATATAATTTAACTTAAAAATATTTATATTAACCTATTTACCTTTAATTTAATGCATTGTAAAGAAACAAGATAATAAACTTAATAAAAAGTTCTGGCTCATAACCGACAGTTCTAATATTAATGTTTTAAAGTTGGTTCTCTGCACAGAAAACTATTGCTCCTCCACATCAAACTTATGACATCATGTTCTTAGTTATCTTTTTTTTTTGTGGAATGGTGATGTTATTTTATTAAAAATACGTAAGCATCATATCCAAGATGCAACCTAGTCAAGAATTCGTCAAACAAGAACTTTAGCTGGAAAGTGTTTTAGTTTCACCATCTAAAATAAAAGAAACCGTCTACAAATTTTTGACTGTAGTGGTGCATAGCCTGTTTAATTTATTCAGCAGCAGTGAAACCTTAATATAGGAAACTTTTTACTGTAACACAAGGCTCCACTGAGGCCACTTACTAATGATGAATTGTTTTTAGAATTTAAATGACACTGTCAATTTGTCATCATTTATTCGTAGCATTCTGATTATTTCTTCATGACATCATTGAATCTCGCCCTCATAAGTTCATAATAATTATAATAATAAATACATCATGTGGGTGAAGGTGCCATGAAAGAAATACAGAGTAGTAAAGTTTATTGATAAAAACATTAAAGGAGCTTTAGCTGTTTAAATAGGCAATAAAAAAGTCAATAAATTCTTTATGTATGTGTGTTACAAGTGTGTGTGTGTGTGTGTGTGTGTGTGTGTGTGTGTGTGTGTGTGTGTCTTAAAGCTAAACTTAAACATGATTCATGAGTTGTATATGATATGCATCCTAAAATAATGCTTCAAAATAAATCGTTGATAAAAAGCTAGTGTATGTGGTGTGTGTGTTGGGGGAGAGGGTGGTGTGTTGGAGGTCTGTGTGAATGTGTGTGTGTCTCTGCTTCACTGCCATTCGTCATACTGACAGCTCTGTGGCGTCAAGTGCCAGTGAGTGTGACATTCCTGAACAGAGCATGACACACACACACACACTCACACACACACACACACACACACACACACACACACACATACACACATATGAACACATACATATATATCTGGAATAGAACATGACCAGTGTGTGAGATTTATTCAAAATTTTCTATGTACACACGTTTACACCTCATAAATGTTCTTCTTACATAATGATGCTTTCATAGTTTTTCTTAAAATTAAGATATTTATTTAAAACCTATTGCTATGATATCAGCGTTATTATAGGTATAAAGCTAATAATGATTGATTTCTAATTATGAGAAGAAGAAAAAAAACAATATCCATTTGCAGCAGCATTTTTAAAAATTATTTAATGTAGTTCAATTCAAGCTTTTTTATCATAAACTGTTAGAATAGTATTCCAAATATTTAGCTTTTTGCTCTATGTAAAAGGACAAAACAAGATTAAAAATACAATTTAGAAATGAAGAAATGGATGAAGGAATCTAAATAGAGGAATGGGTGGATGAAAGAATGGTTAGATGGAGGGATGTTAAATGAAAAGAGAGACAGAGGGGGTGGATGGAGGGAAAGAGAGATGGCTCAGTACGTGATGTATTGGACGGACAGAGAAATTGATAGAAGGATGCTTGTTTGTCTGCATAGAAAATAATAAAATCCATGGCTAAACATTTGTAAAAATGTCTGGCGAAAAAGAATGCAAGAAACATTCACCCAGAGTCTAAATGGACTGATTTCATTAGTTGATGTAAATATGCTGAGCTAATCTTTGGTGGATTTTGCAGAGGTAAGCAAACAGATCTATTAAGACGTAAGCAGTAAGACTTTTAGTCATATTACATTTTAACAAATTAATCAGTACTTATGCAGCCACACACTACACTACAGCTCAGAAGGTAAAAAAAGATAGACAGTGTAATTTCATATCTACTGATAGAAGCCTAGACAACACATTCTGTGATAGAGTGATAAAGTGATAAGTGATAAAGTGATGTGTTTTGCCTACAGTGCTTACACACAGAGGAATTTGTCCTCCACATTTAATCCATACGTGCAGTGAAACACGCACATATATACACACGTGCCCAGTGCAGTGGGCAGCCTTGTATATAAAGCCCGGGAGCAATTAAGTTTAGGTGTCTTGCCCAATGGCACTTCAGCCATGGTACTTAGTAGGACTGGAAAGAGAACATTCAGGTCACAAGGAAACTCCACTTAGATTGGGATTCGAACCTGGATCCTCAGTGCTGAGAGGTGAACATGCAAATCACTACCAATTTGTGGCTCTATTATTATTCAATCATTCATTCATTATCCTGCTTTATCCTATTTTAGGGTCACGGTGGGGTTCCCCATGCCCATCCAGGGGAGAACGTTTTGGGTGCTGAGCAGATACACCCAGGACAGGGTGCCAATCTATCGCTGGGCACACACTCACTTACATACACACACTCTATATGGGGCAATTTGGAGAACTCAATTGACTTGATCCATGTTTTTGGACTGTGGGAGGAAACCGGAGAACCCGGAGGAAACCCACGCAAACACGGCGAGAACATGGAAACTCCACCCAGATGGGGATTCGAACTGGGAATACCTAGTGCTGAGAGGCGAACGTTCTAACCACTAAGTCACCGTGCCGCCCCATTATTATTATTATTATTATTATAATTATTATTATTATAAAACACAAGCTGTGTGGACTATATGAGAAATGGTTGTCTTGTGCAGAACGTTTCCTCCAACAGCTGCAGATTTGTCCGGCTTCTTCAGCCTAACCTTCGGCCTCCCGGTTGCTTCCCTGATTGCCCTCTTAAACCTGTCACTGATTTTTGATGGATTGCCTTGTCTATGGAGGGCTATGGTTGTGGAGTATTCATTCCATTTATAAATAATGGATTTAAAAAACTCTGGGAAGTTTTTGGTCCAGGATATGTTTTATAAAAACATCCTATAACTTGATAATTTGCCTGTGACATGTTCAAATAAATGTAGATGCTCTTAAACATTAGATATACTCTTAAAAAGAAAAAAATATTATTTAACAGAAGCTTATATCCAAAGCAATTTACAAATTACCCAACTTGGTTAGAGTAAAGCACCCCTGGAGTACTGAGTGTCTTCCTCAAGGACCCATATTGGTAACTTCAGCAGAGTTGGGATTTGACCCCACAACCTTCTGATTGATAGCCTAACACCCTAACCACTGAGCTACCACACCCTACTCTTAAACATACTACTCTTAAGGAATATGTCTATTGCCCCCAGGGGGACTTGGATAATAAATACCCCAGAGCCAGAGGTGGTAAGGAATGAAGTGAATGTAGTTTTTTTTTTTTTAAGAATTTTCACTTTAAGGCGTGGTAGCTCAGTGGGTACGGGGTTGGGGGTTCAAATCCCAGGTCCACTGAAGTTACCAGTGTGGATGCTTGAGTAAGGCCCTTAACCCTCATTGCTCCAGGGATGTTGTGATTAACCCTATGCTCACCTTGTAAGTCACTTTGAATAAAAGTGTCTGCTGTATGTAATGTACTTTACTTAAGGATTTCTGTCACTTAATACTTTATATCTCCACTCAAACCTTTAAAATAATACAATTCATGTCTTTTTATGTTCAATAAATTCCAACACTACATTTTAAAATAAATACCTGTACTTTTTCCTCACTACATTTCCAAAACAGGGTCCTTACTTTATTTTGACTACATTTATTTATAGTTCGATTTTGCCACTTTATTCATGTATGTTTTAATCTTCTTGGGTTTTTGAAGGTGACAGACTCACCTGAGGTGCATTACCACCACCTACTGAGCTGGACGTTTGAATTCGCTCATTCTGCTAATGCAGTTCAAATCGGAATTCTATTGGTTGTTAAATGTGGGAGGCGGGAGCGGGGAGCGAAGTGAATTTGTGATTGGATGGGTGACAGACAACGACCAATCGGGAAAAGGTTGTATAGATAAGAACAAGGGGTCTGATGCTGTTGACATTTTATCGTATTGATAGTTAACCATTTTTCTTATTTAAAGAATTGAAAATAATTGTTTAAACTTATTCCTTGATTTAACAAACACGTCTTGGCAAATGAGATGCCTTTGTGTGTGCCAAAAAAGCAAGAGTTAATACATTTAAGAAATCAGCGACTGAACAAGCACCTTAAAGTAAGTGAATATTATTATAGGGCGGATTAGGGGCAGCACGGTGGCTTAGTGGTTAGCACGTTCTCCTCTCAGCACTAGGGATTCCCGGTTCGAATCCCCATCTGGGTGGAGTTTCCATGTTCTCCCCGTGTCTGCGTGGGTTTCCTCTGGGTTCTCTGGTTTCCTCCCACAGTCCAAAAACATGGATCAAGTCAATTGAATTCACAAAATTGCCCCATATAGAGTGTGTGTGTGCCCAGCGATGGATTGGCGCCCTGTCCTGGGTCTATCTGCCCAGCGCCCGAGACGTTCTCCCCTGGATGGGCATGGGGAACCCCACCGCGCCCCTAATAGAGGATAAAGCGGGAGATAATGAATGAATGAATATTATTATATTTAATAGGTTTTATTTGTCGCAATTTCATTCTTTAGCCAGTGTTCTGACGACTTGTGCTACCTTGTTGAAATGTGCTGCCATAGTGTACTTTATACGTACACTTGCTTATAAAACAGTAGTTCTGAGTTTCAAACATAACTCATTGTGAGACTGATGACACCCTGTCCCAGCATGCAGCTGCACTTTGTTTACACAAACTATTCATGAGTTCAGTATTTATTCATTAATTCATTAATTAATTCATTCATTATATTCTGCTTAATCCACTACTGGGTGGGGCTGATATTAATCTGACTTTAATATGTCAGGGCCTTTTAATATACAGATATTTCTGATATTCACATTATTTGGATTCTTGTTAAAATAACAATATTACATTTAAGCAGTTTACAATAAGCATTATTTTAAAATAAATACTTATTTCATGTACAAGAATGTTCATGTTCTTTTATACTTCTATTTGATTATTTTCTTTTCAAACCTCAACTTTTACTTAAGTAAGAAACTTCAGTGCTTAGATTTACTTTATTCATTCATTCATTATCTCCCGCTTTATCCTCTATTAGGGTCGCGGTGGGGTTCCCCATGCCCATCCAGGGGAGAACATCTCGGGCGCTGGGCAGATACACCCAGGACAGCGCACCAATCCATCACTGGGCACACACTCACTCACACAAACACACTCTATATGGGGTAATTTTGAGAATTCAATTGACTTGATCCATGTTTTTGGACTGTGGGAGGAAACCGGAGAACCCGGAGGAAACCCACGCAGACATGGGGAGAACAACTCCACCCAGATGGGGATTCGAACCGGGAATCCCTATCGCTGAGAGGCGAACGTGCTAACCACTAAGCCACCGTGCCGCCGGATTTACATTATAATAAATTTAATTATTATTATGATTATTATTTTATTTCATTACTTCTTCCACTTCTGCCCAGAACCAAAGGTAAAATTTTCACAGCAGGGATAAGAATACTTAAAATGTTTTTGTGGAAACTATTGTAAATTTGCTGACAGAAAAAAATGACAAAGTTATATTTATCACTGTATTTTATTATCATTCTCATTTATTTTTAAATACATAAAGGTATTTACACACACACACACACACAAACCACAAAACACTTGGCACTTTTCTCACATGTTTCATTAACTGCTGAGGCAAGCGAGAAATCTGTAAAAAGCCAGAAACATCATTAAATGCTGTAAAATCCACCCACACCAAAAATTCTCTCACTCGCTTTCTCTCTTTCTGTATGTGTGTTTGGGTGTGTTTGTCGAAATTATACAAAAGTAAAAGCAGAACACTGGATTTATCATGACACATTTTTTCAACCTACAAATTACTTTATTATACACCTTTATCATTACACTATTAGACACACACAGATGCACCCCATCTACAAACACCAATATAAGCTTAATAAACAGAAAACATTACATCACTTTGGATGCAAAGGAAAGTAATGATTAGTATTCAAATCGATATAGTTACATTAGTTAAAATTCTTTGATGGATGAATGTGTCAATGATAGTATAAGCTGACAGATTTCCTGATGTACAGTTGTGATCGAATTTATTCAACCCCCAATGCTGCGAAGGGTTTTATGGAATTCAGTGCACATTTGTAATTGTGTTCATAATGAAATCTTACAAGGACTTGTTAAAGAACTAAATGCAACTAAGATAGCATCAATTGTTTTTGTCATAAAGTATTAAATGGCCTTTTTGTGATTTCTTCATTGACACAATTATTCAACCCCTTTACAACTACCACTCATAAGAACAGAGGTTCATTCCAGTGTTTTCAATCAGGTATTGAAAACACCTGTGGATGTCAACGAGCAGCAATCAAGCATGATAAGCACCAATTAGGCAGATTTAAAAGGACTGTGATACTCAGCTCCTTCTAGACATCTACTGGTGTGTTTACAAGCATGGTGAAGGCAAGAGAATGGTCCCAGAAGACAAGAGAAGAGGTTATTGCTCTTCACAAGAATGGCAATGGATATAAAAAGATTGCGAAGTTGTTAAATATTCCAAGAGACACTATCGGAAGTATCATTCGCAAGTTCAAGTTAAAGGGCACAGTGGAAACGTTACCTGGTCGTGGCAGAAAGAAGATCCTGACCGCGACTGCTGTGCGCTACCTGAAGCGTAATGTGGAGAAAAATCCCCGCGTGACTGCTAAGGAACTGAAAAAAGACCTGTCAGATGTGGGCACTGAAGTTTCAGCTCAGACAATAAGGCGCGCACTGCATAACGAAGACCTCCATGCCAGAACTCCCAGGCGCACCCCCTTGCTGACTCCAAAGAACAAGAAAAGTCGACTGCAGTATGCCAAAAGTCATGTGGACAAGCCACAAAGGTTTTGGGACAGTGTACTGTGGTCAGATGAAACTAAATTAGAACTGTTTGGGACAATGGACCAGCGCTATGTTTGGAGGAGGAAGAACCAGGCTTATGAACAAAAGAACACCTTGCCTACTGTGAAGCATGGCGGGGGGTCAATTATGCTTTGGGGCTGTTTTGCTTCTAATGGTACAGGAAAGCTTCAACGTGTGCAGGGTACCATGAATTCCCTTCAGTACCAGGAGATCTTGGAGGAAAATGTGATGGAGTCAGTCACAAACCTGCGGCTTGGGAGACGTTGGACCTTCCAACAGGACAATGATCCGAAGCACACATCCAAGTCCACTAGAGCATGGTTGAACATGAAAGGCTGGAACATTCTAGAGTGGCCATCGCAATCACCAGACTTAAATCCAATTGAGAACCTCTGGTGGGACCTAAAGAAGGCAGTTGCAGTGCGCAAGCCTAAGAATGTGACTGAACTGGAGGCTTTTGCCCATGAAGAATGGGCTAAGATACCCATAGGTCGCTGCAAGACACTTGTGTCAAGCTATGCTTCACGCTTGAAAGCTGTCATAACTGGAAAAGGATGTTGTACTAAGTACTAAAAAAATAATGTCACTAGGGGGTTGAATAAAACTGATAATGATGTGAGCACAGTAAAGACATTTGTGGTTATTCCATCATAAATATTATGTTATATTTGTCTAATTTATAAGTGCCTCTTTGATATAATTGTAAATAAGATGACTGAAATGATCCAAATCAATGTCAAACTGGCCAAAACACTTTATTTCAGTGGGGGTTGAATAAATTTGATCACAACTGTAAGTGTAATGACATCATCTGGGTATAATTTAGAACTGCGGAGTTAGAGCTTTCCTTATTCTGTGTTTCTCTTTCATTTTATTTCTTTGTTTAATTTTTATGTAAGTAAAGGAGCCATTAAACTGTGGTTGACTTTCACCCTACACGTCGTTCTTTCACCCATATCACTGTCAGATCGGGGGAATGCCAGTGGCTCTTATAAATCCTTCACCCAGGAGGAAAGAACAAACCTGGAATTAGGCGAGTCAGTTTAGACTAGTTTTATTACAGCTTCTTTTCCCCTTTATTTTCCAATAAATGCAAAGAATTCCATTGCTGCTGTACTATTACAGTAAATCTGTGGCTTGCTGGGGTCTACTACCTAAAAATATTTCAGCTGCGTTGCATCAACATTTTCAATACAGACCTAATTTAGCAGAACATTTTATTGTTAACATTACTTCTAAATTTATCATAAATTCAATGTTTTCGGTAGTTGCTAAGGGTTTTAGAGTCATTAATGAACCTTTTAGTTACAGTTGTATTTTCTTAGTTGTTCCAGATGATTGTTATTGTGTAGATGGTTTATGTGCTAGCTTAATAAGCAGGTGCTATTCTTTTTTTAGAACGTTTAAGTTGGTATGAAAAGTATTCTGGTGGCATTGTAAGTAGATGTTAGGTTCAAGTTGGTTAATAAGGTGTTTTTTCATTATTGCTGTGGTGTTCCACTTAACTACAAAGGTGTTCTAAATGGATGCAAGATATATTTTATTGGGGATGGCTTTTCTTTAATCAATAATATAATTGTTTGTTGTTTTTTTGGAAAATTATTAATAGTCCTTTGATGCTGTTCCACAAATGAAATTTAAAGAGTTAAATCAGGAAGTGCTTTACTGTGTGTAGTGCAGTAATACACATGTTTTCTCCAAGTGTGTGGTCTACAAGCATGTGGGGCTGTGGGTCAAGGGTCACACAGACAACGTGACGCAGACCGTGGCACCTGTTAATGCTCGGAAAATCTGCAGGCTTTTTTAAGGAACAAGGTCATGATATCACACAGGATTAAAAATATAAACACAGTTTTAGCATGAACTCGATGTTGTCCTTCAGTCAGAAACAAACTGTGTTTCAATGTGACTTGCACTAAGGCAGCACTAACAGTTACAGGATTCAATAACCTGCACCTGTTCCTTGAGTATGGATGTTATTCTTGTAAGACATTATTGATGTGTTTCATACAGAAAAAAACTATGTGGACACCTGGCCAATACATGTATTTACTCATTTTTTCATATTTTAAATATCTTTTATTCTTATAGAATAAACTTGAAATATCATTAAGGCAAAGGTTATTTGTCACTGCCTTACTGCTCCCTGTTTTTATGATTTTATGTTCTCAAACACACTTCTGCTGAAAAAAGGCAAAGGCTTGCTGCTATGTAGTTAAATGCTTAAAACACATTTTGAAAAACTGCAGCATTAACAAAAGGCTTCTATGGACCTTTGAGGACATTACACATCAGTCTTTGACTTTAAAATGCATCACAATGAATTATTATTATTTTATTTAGTAACACAAAAATGTTAAAGTTGTCGAAAAGCAGGGTTATGATAACTGTCCTACATCATGTGATGTTTTTAAATGAAAACTTTTTCCAAGACAGTAAATCCACTTGTTGCGTTGAGTTAGTAACAGCTGTAGGAAGATAAAATATAAATACATATGGTTTTGAAATGAAATTAATTTGAAACGACAAAATTTTGAGCATATATTAAGTTGATTTTGGATAATAGAAATAAATTCAGAAACTTTAACCCAGATAGACCCATAAAGCATAATATTATTTATAGCTGAATAAGAACATGTGCAGCGAGGTAAATGGAACTCATGAGCAGGAGGGGAACCTGGATGACCTCATAAGGTTCTGTATATTTTTGGAAAAGAATTACACCTAAAACAGTGCCTTTAATATTAGTTTGTGCAGATACAGATCACAGTTGTTCATAAATCCATATTATGTAGCAACATTATCTTCTATCAAACAGATAAAAAATGAGAAACATCTCAACAAAAAAAAAAAAAAATCTGTTGAGTGTTATTGTTTTAACTGGAATGTTAATTATATGCTTTAGCAGTTCTTGCTATCAGCAAGAACCCAACTGTTAGAGCTTGTATTGGCAATTGTTCAGATATAAAGTGGCATTGGTGCATGTATAATTATTCCCTTTTTGGTTGCAAACATTTTGAAAATATTTAATGTGGTTGCAAAACTTTATGAATTGCAAAATTAAGCAAATAAAAAAAGCTTGCACTGTTCAGAATAAGAGCACAACTAACCTCAACCAGTATGCCTTAATTCAGATATGCTGCAGTGATTTCTAAACATGTAATCAAGTCTTGTTTATCAATGCAGCATTAAAATTAAATGAGAGAGGAACATTAATTATGAAAAGATACAAGTAAATTAAATGTAAAAAAAAAAAAAAAAAGATAAGAAGCAAAATGTGGATGGCGTTCTGACGCCTCACTGATCTCACAAAGTGCTGAGTCTAAATCATCAGTCGAGTGTTACACACTAGTGTGTGTGTGTGTGTGTGTGTGTGTGTTTGCGCGCTTTCCTAATCTTACACAGCCAATTATCTCAGCAGGCTTTGACTGACGGGCCATGAAGCTCAGTGCTGCTGTACGACTTTTGTTCTCTGTGATAACATAAAACTCAATAAAGAGCTACACACACACACACACACACACACACACACACACACACTGCAAATATATTGAGCATATAGCATATTGAGACTTACATAATAGCAGTTTTTATAACCATGTTTCCAAAAAACTTTGTAAGTTTTAATTTAAACAAGAATCCAAGTCTGAGCCTAAAGAAACAATTACTTAAATCTCTTTTTTACTAACTTATACAATTTCATTTTAGTAGATTATTGCTAGAGGAGTAATACTTTTTCTGAATGTTTTTATATTTGAAATGAAAGTTATATTTTCTCGTCATTTTTGTACATTGGGTTATTTAACACGACCCTAACAGTTCCTGGTACATCCTGTATGGTGATGGTGATGGCAACATTGTTGCAGTGTTGGCAGTGGATCCTTTGAAAAAATAGACATTGCCATGTATACCCAAATTCTAGAAGCACATAGGCAGCCCTCTGTAAGACAGCTGAGAATGGGCAGGTGCTTCACCTTGAAGCATCACAAAAATCCTAAATATACAACAGTCAAAACAACACATTGGTGTAAGAATAGGAAAGAAACCATCCCATAAAAATCTAATTTGCTCCTTGACCTAAGTCTGACAGAACATCTGATGTAGATTGATGTATAGAGTGCAGCATACTGTCAGTCTCCAGGAATTCTAACTGAACTCTCCAGGAATTCTAACTGATTCTGTTAATTATAATGAGCATATAATTCCAAATAAGATGTCTTAAATGGACATACATCACTAAACAGGCTGATTGCTTTAAGATATTGTGACTATGGTTAGTTGACTGTACACTTTAAGTGCCGTGTATTTCTAGTTTTTCTTTTTTCTTGAATTTTCAACAACTATTTTAATGTGACATTTTAAAGTGATATTATTTTTTAAGTATTAGGTTCACTACTTTTACAGAGATTGTTTTATTATTTCTACATTTGAATAACATAGTACAAAATAAATTTTTTGGATGAATAGTTTCATTAGGGATATATATTTTTAGAAGGCCATGAAAGAACGAATCATATTTGGTGTTGATTCCATAATGACTGTGCATTCCATTTATATCGAGTTATGTTCATTCATTACTCATTATTTGTTCTCTATTGAAGTCTGAAGTGTCTCTCATGATCATCAGTTAGTTGAGTGCAGTGTTAGTTCTTATTAAGGCTTGATTTCTGATTCAGGTGTGGCATTAATTTCACTGAAGTGCTAAAAAGTCATCTGGTGCCAGTTTTCAGATCTGGTTTGAATCTTGGTAACGATGATGCTAATGCATTTGGAACACAGTCAGGTGCAAGTCAAATCCGCTTACAGTACGATTACATCATATAAAGTCTTCTGCAAATAAGTTGAAATATTTCTGATCACAAATGATCATTCACTCTGTAGCTCCTGATCCTGATTATGTTTCATAGGAAGACACTGAAGTTTTGGTCAGGTTGTATTTGGTTTTCATCCCTGCCAGCCTTAAAAAAGTAAACTGCTTAAAAGTTTTAGGGATTAGTACATGCAATAATGTTTTATGGTGTTGCATTTATTTACTGTGCATGTAAAAATTTGCTTCAATTTAAAAAAGGTTATTCAGGATCTTGTAGATTTTACATGTATGTACTGCACTTACTGCCCTTATATGGCATCGTAGAGCTCAAACTTAAATTATTTGTCGTTAAAAATTGTGCCTTACTGCGACATATAGTGTACAACTGTAGATTATAAAAAACAGGAAAGGAAAGCTTCTTAATTATTGATAATGATTGAATCTGCACAGTGAACCAAATGTAAGCATGTACAAAGTATGTAAACATGAACATAAGTGGACCACATCATAGTGCATGCACTTTGATAGTTTATCATTTTGGGTGACTTTAAAGAGACTGGTGCACCATTTGTTGTAGAACGAACATTAGCATAGTTCTGGATATTATCAGCCCTGAGATGAAAGCTAAGTGCCGTGACAGCGAATTAATTGGCCAGAAGCAAGCATGTAAATCATAAAGAAAAGGGGGCCAAGAATAGAACCCTGGGGAACGCCTCGGGTAACTGAAAACCATGTTAAAGCAGCAAATTATCAGATTTAAAATTGTTATCTAGGTGCTAAATATAAATGTTCTTTTAAGCTGTCTTGACTTTTTACTTTCTTAAAAGAATTTAGGACACAGCAAAGTGCCATTTTTATTTTCTTTTGTCAGTCGCTTAAAGTTGGTTTAACGACAAGGCCTTAAGAAAGATTAATAGCTGAGGGCTCAGCATCCAAAGTTTTAGGATGTTGTTTGGTTTCTATCATGTGTCAATTAGGATAGTGGTTTCTTCCATTTCCATCTCTCCATGCTGGCCTAATCTTCCGCATTCATCACTTTCATTCATGTCTCTCTTTCTCTCGCTGATGTTTCCAGATGTGCATACAGATTGGAGCGAGACGTTATTTTGGCTGTAATTGCCTGCGACGTGGCAAAGAGACATTACACGCAGGTTGATAATGTCAAAGAACTTTGAAAATGAGCTCTAGACCAAAGAGGACGTTATCAAAGGCCCACCTGTTTTTTTTTTTTTTTTCCTTTTTCCTGAATCATTTTTCTGACAGAAGCCAACGTGCATTGCTGAGTTCAGTTCACAAGCCAGATCTTCCCTCCTCCACTTCGTTTCCCATGGAACGCCTGTTTATAGTCAAATAACGAACTCCAGAAGTGTTCATTTAAAACGGCTCAGGAATTTAGCAGTGCAGGAGCCTTTAGGAGGAAAAAACTGCCAGGAATTTTATCACGCGCCATCTCAGACTGCTGTTTAAGCTAAAGTGTACAGTACACGTTTCAAAAGTGCACACTATGCAACTTTTTTTTTTTGCAAATTTGATACCTTGTTGATGCAGTGGTGCAAAGGGTATGCAATCCGGTCCTGACAAGGTCACACACTATATTTTATAAAATCACTCATGCATCATTAAAATAATTATAATAATTATAATATTCTGTCCTGAACTGGGTTCTGTTTGTGCCACATGGTCTCAGTGTATGCAGTCTGAACAGGTGTATATCAGTACTAAATGCATGTAGCTAAATGAAAACATATAATAAAAGAAAATGTACACTGTTTTGAATTATAATGAAAGCTAAGAGTGGGATTTGCTGTTATAGCAGGTTCTTTATCATTAGCACTGCTGAAAAATTCAGATATTTATTTTAAGATGAGTGATTAGATTTTATCTGCACTATAACACTTTAAACCTAAAACCACAAGGCAAAGGTGAAATATTTACTTTAATGCTGCTTTTAACACAGACGGACTGACAGACAGAGTGTGAGTGGGTCTGTGTGTGAGTAGGTCTGTGTGTGAGTGGGTCTATGTGAGTGAGTCTGTGTGAGTGGGTGTGTGAGTCTGTGTGTGTGTGTGTGTGTGTGTGTCTGTGTGATGTTGTGCAGACAGTTAGTACTGTGTATCAGCAGTTGTGCAAGCCAGTGCTGTTCACACTGACATTCTGCAGATACACCGAAAATCCATCAGAATGATGTCATGCAATCTAATTAACTTCTTACTAAAACGATCTCTGTGTGTGTGTGTGTGTGTGTGTGTGTGTGTGTGTGTGTGTGTGTGTGTGTGTGTGTGTGTGTGTGTGTGTGTGTGTGTGTGAATATATGTTTATTCAGGATGTTTTGTATTTGTTTTGTTTTGTTTTGGATGCATGTACATATAAATGTATTGAATTTCGGAAAGCAATTTAAAGACAACTTAACAGCTTGAAAACAAAAAAGTAGTCGGCCAGCGGTTATTGTAATGGATTTTTTTACCTAAATTTTAAGTAGTTATATAGTATACTATGAGTATAAATGGTATAAAATAATTTGTATATTTTTTACAGAAAAACAGGAGCGAGAAATGGATAATTTCAGTAAACAAAGGAAGAAAGGTAGCAGACAGGGGTCAGAGAAATAAAAAGATGAGGATACAAAAAAATTGATAGCACAATAACAGACAGACAAAAAGACAGTGAGGAAAAAGCGCGATAGCGAGACAGGCATAGACCGAGGCAGAGAGCGGTAGACAGAGACGGAAAATATAATTTCTCCTGAAATAATAATTTCTCCTCTGATTTTCGCTCTGTTTTCCTCCCTGTATTCCTTCTGGCTACTAAAACTGTTCCAATGACGTTTGCATTTTTTAATAGTAATAGTTGAATAATAATTTATTACATGAAAATGTACATTTATAGTGACATAGGAAGTCTGTGCATTTAAATTTATATCATATTAAATGTCTGCTCTGTTCATTACCCTTAAAAATATATACAAAATATTTTGTTCAGCTTTCAAACTTTTTGAAGAAAGAAAAGTATTTGGCCAGAATCTCTGCAACTGTAACAGAAGCCAAACTGCAGAAAAGAGTCTCTGTAAAACTAGTTTATTATTTTTTTAATGCTTTCTCTAAAAAATGGTAATAGTGGAAACTTTAACTGTAGTAGTTGAAACAACTGGTTTGATGTAACTATAGTTCAAGTGTTTGATTTCATACACCAGTAAAATCAGTGTACACTGAAATAGATGCAATAATTTGTAACTGTGTACAGACATTAAATGGTATATGATTTAGTATTGTGGTATAAATCTGTAATAGTGATGTCATATTGATGTTGTAAGGATGAGTATTACATATCTGTGATTACGTGTGTGTGAGAGTGTACAGTATGTGTGGATGTGTATAGGTGTGTGCTTATTAAAGCTCAGGTGTACAGACTTTGTCTATTAAAAGGTAATTGGAGCTGTTTTATTTCTCCATCAAACACTTTTCAAATATTACAGACATGCACACACACACACACACACACACACACACACACACACACACCCCATATTTAAACACTTGGCTGCACTGACCCGGGCTCTGAGTGGCATCTATAAACAAACATCACCATGTCTCTTGCATTAAAACTGTTCCTAATTAAGGAGAAACCAGAAGAAAGGAGTCTAAAATGTCAAACACTTTTCTCAAACCCGATACATCACACTGCAGGAGTGCACTTATCCACATTTACACACATATACACACTCCCAGAGACTTTAACACAAACACATTTTAACCAGTAGGTAAAGCACTTAAATAAATAAATAGATAGATAAAGCCACTGCTCTGTCTGAGATAAAGGCTTTTTGATCAGGAAAGCAAACACAAGAAAAAGATTTTACTATACACACCCTGAGTGATGCACAGCTCTATTCATTTACTAATTAACACACACTCATGACTATTTTAAATTAACACGTCTGCTGTCTGTAATGAGAAGTCACTGAGAAAAATTCTATTAACGACTGTGTTTAAATTAAGCTAATTAATATCCTACATGACAGAAAAATATTAACAATCTCATTTATACCATTTAATTACACCCCATATTCAGCTGTTTGTTCGTAATGTGCTAAAAATCCAGTAGTTGTATTTATTCTTAAATATTCCATTTGCATGAGGTTTTGTGAGACACAGTAAGAAAACAGGGACAGCATTATCTCATTATTTATTTATCTTTAATTATTTTAAGCTGCTCAGTTCTTGGAAACTAAATAACGGGAATACTAAACAAAAAAACATTACATGATATGCTGTAATGGTTCTGAATCATCTTTTTTTATTTAACTTAATCAAGCTGGTGTGATGCATTAGAAGTTGCCCATCCAGAGTTTCAGGAGCTGGGCAGACAGGGTGCCAATCTATTGCTGGGCACACACACACACACACACAATTTACCAATTGCAGTTTCAGTGTAAAATTTAAATTTTTTAAGCAGTTTAAAAATGATTAAACACGAGAGCATCAAATTAAAAATTCTTATATATAATTATTACCCTGGTTCTTTATAATAACTATGTATAACTGTGTTATACCTTTACAAGAAATGAATATTTATTGTATATTTATATTATAATATAATTATAATATACAATTACATATTATATAAATATTAATATAATATTTATGGCTTAACAGTATGTATTTTAGGTATTGTATATGTGTCTTTGTTGTACCCCTGAACTGATGAAAATATTAATGACCAAAGAAATATTAAACCCGTGTCGGTTTGTGGATTCTTATCTATTTAAATTTATACTGGCATTTTAAAAATAATTTACATTGTTTTTGTGTTTCCAAGTTCATAATTCCTTATAAATTTCATAAGCATTAAGTCAGTGTAAGTGATACATATTTCTTTTTCAGTGTATTGAAATACAAAATAACACACTTTGATGTCTAAAATTCTGGCAATTTCAGATATACAGTGACTGAAAATTGGAACAAATTGATCAGCGCAACAAGCGCATTTTCTTCAAAGAAAAGAAACTTTGAGAAAAATAGAGGTGCCTTGCAGATGCGCTGTGATCAATGACAATTCAATTAGAAAGTGATTAAACGAGAGAGAAGAAAGATCCGGATCCTCTTTCTGTCAACAACTTGATTAATATCAGTGCAGTTACTTAATCCACACATGTTCAGTACACTGTCATCATAACAACATTACTGCATGCACCACTTCCTCAAGCATGTAACAGTCTACCACCAAAGTGCCATGAATCACTTGGACAACTGTTTAACTTTGTGGAGCGGTTTGGGGAAGGCCTTTTTCTGTTCCAGCATGAAGGCATGGCTGGTTAAGTTTGATGTGGAAGAATTTGACTGACCCGCACAAAACTCTGACCTCAACCTCATGAAACATATTTGGAAGGAATTAGAACATAAATTGTGGATGTCTCGTCCAACATCAGTGTCTGACCACACAATACTCTTCTCCCACAAACATACTGCAAAATAATTTAAACGTCCTCCACAAAAGAGTTAAAGCTGTTATATCTACAAAGAGTGGACCAACCTTAAGCTAGATGTCATAAGAGCTGTTAGATCTGTAAGTAAACTGTATAGCTGTCCCAGTTCCAGTGATTCTTTTTAGGGTTTTCCTCAATTCACTATAGAAAAGACTTGATCATGATCAATGTGCAAGGCTATGGCAGAGATTGAAACTCTAAAATGATAACAATAATAATAATAATAATACATTTTATTCATGGGTGGCACGGTGGCTTAGTGGTTATCATGTTTGCCTCTCAGCACTAGGGATTTCCGGGTTCTCCGGTTTCCTCCCACAGCCCAAAAACATGGATCAAGGTCAATTGAATTCTCCAAATTGCCCCATATAGAGTTTTTTTGGATGTGTGTATCTGTGTAAGTAAGAGTGTGCCCAGTGATAGATCGGCACCCTGTCCTGGGTGTATCTGCCCAGCGCCCGAAACGTTCTCGCCTGGATGGGCATGGGGAACCCCCCCGAGACCCTAGTAGAGGGTTAAACAGAAGATAATGGATGGATGGATGGATGGATAGATGGACATTTTATTATAGGCGCCATTCATAACTTGGAGGACACCATACATTGGGAATAAAATCACTTAAACACACAAACAAACAACAGGAAAACAAGGAAAGAAATTAAAAGGAAAAGAAAAGAATAATCTAAGAGCTGTATGTCAACCCCACACACACACACACAAATTTAGATTTATTTCATACTGGCATTAAACACTGTCACCAAAAAACTCTCATGCTTAAACTAAAACTAAACCATATTTAATGTTACATTAACATTGCTAAATGTTTTTTAGTACAACTGATTCTTTTGCCACAGCTAATGCTAACTGTGTGGTGGGAGGTCTGGCTGAGTGCTCCCAGTGATGCACAAATGTGACCAGGTCTCAAGTTCTCAATAAGAACCAGCTGGCAGGTGAACACAATGTGAGAAAGAACAAGTGTTGTATTCTGTAGTAAATGTGTAAAATGTCACTCATAAGCAAAGACGCTGCAGCAGTGAGAGTCCAGAAATAGTAAAACAGGTCTTTATCCAACTTTCTAATAAGATATCATTAGACTGTTTTATAAACAACTATGATATAATATAAAATTAATGTCCAAGCACTAATTTACAAAATATAAAATTTAAACAATTATTTTAACAATAAATCACTTATAATTAAACTAACAAGAAAATGCACCCCGGCTCATCACTTCTTTGCTACAGTAAGCTTTTGAGGGAAAAGGAGGGAAAGTAAAAAAAATTACTGGTATGCAAAGATATAAAAATAGCACTGTGATATATAATATGCTTGGAGATCATAGATTTTTAAAATTTTTCTGTGCCGCCTTTACTTTTTTCTTTGATATGCAAATCTGCTGTCTGCCATTTGCCAAATGACCTAAGCATTTAAGCAACTCAATTAAAATTTATATATATATATATATATATATATATATATATATATATATATATATATATATATATATATATCTCATGAAGATTTACTGTATTCATTAGCTTACAAATATTACTTAGGACCAATAAAACCATTTTGCTAATTTTTGTTTGGCCTATTTCTTTTTTTCATTCCCATAATTATGGTTTGAATTTGGATTAAGACTTTAGAGTTCCAGTAAATTCAGCAGTATTCTGTTTAACTGGAATTTTGAGAGCCACAATGAAAAAATGTTCACCATATCATCCGGACATCGCTGTTTCAAATCCTGTAGAGTCATCTGTAGCCAGAGCCACAGGCATTTATAGATTCTTGGGACTTTATCTTTGAGCTTATGTATCTCAAAGTGGGTGGGAGTGCTTTCTACCACCAGACACTGTAGGACCAGCAGTTTATAAAAATGAGGCAGTTGGCTTTATTTTTTTCCAAGTACATAAAAGCCCTCTCCCTCTCTGATTGATAGTGTTTTGTATTAGAGGAGAGACTTCTGTTGGATACATCTAAATTGTGGAGATAAAGGGGCAAACCCAGCTGTTCCAACTGTTTGCTGTCTATTTCAATCACGGCATGATCACTTTAGAAGCAAACATGCATGAATCGTCTAAATGAACTGACTCACTTGAAAGAGTCAACTTATGCTTTTAAAATCTTTAGGAATGTAATGATCAGTTAATGACATTTGGCTGTATCTGAAGCTCGTTTGGTAAAGCTGTGGGTTCTGGTCTGGCTCACGTCAGTAATGAAAGGTGAGTAGCTCCTGCTTCTGGCAACCAGATTTTGATGAGGTCATATGATGGAGGTATGTGAGCCAGATGAGGGCGGCCAGTGTAAGCCGTCACTCGGCGCTGTTTCTCTGACCGCTCTGACAAGAGTAACGTGTAAACATTGCGGTTAGTAAGAATGCTTTCTTTCAGCCGTATGGGGCACAGGCATTCATGACATCACAACACTTAATGAGCGGTAAATAAAATGTCTGGTAAAATGTAATTACCAGATTACGGTATATCTGGTAACCTCAGAAAAAAAGTTCAAACAGCATCTTTGTGGTTAATTATCATCTTGCCATGAAAATATCAGATTAGTCTAACCTTTACAAAATTACAATCATTCTATTTTTTGCTTAAACTCAAGAAATATTTTCCTATTCACAAACTCAAGAGTTTTGGTATTCGTGGCTACAGTCATAGGAAAAAATTGAAACCTGGCTTTTAGTTTGTGATTTTGTTTACCAGAACTTAAATAACAACTGTATGATCCTCAACAAAAATACTATTGGCATGGCTCTGAAGGCAAAGACAAATCTAAAAGATCATTGCATACTGCAACATTAATATTAATCTTCTCTGATGTGAGTTATAAAAAATGTATGAATGTAAAGCAATGCTTATATACGTCACGCCGCTTAGTTTGAATTGTAGATGTTGGACACAGAGCTGTGTGAACTTATTTAACTGGCTGTAGGCTGTAAGGTCCAAAATCTAATGAGCTCCATCCATCTCCGATTAATGAACCCAAACAAGCTTTAGCAAGTGGAAACAACACTAACATCCTCCATACTGAAGCTGCACGTGTATGGAGTGTGTGCCTGTGTGATTGATTGATTAATTCCACCGTGTGTTCTGCGTTTTCCTTATAAAGCTGATTAAACCCAGATAGGTCTCTAATAAAATCACCGCTGCTTGCTGTGAGAAGAAAAATGAAAGAAATCTGTAGAATAGGGGTGTACCGACGTGCTCCACTGAGCGATGTTTGTGTGCATGCGAGCCTGTGTGTCTTTATGTGACAGACTAAAATGATCACAGCCTTTGAAACTTTATTTTTATTACTGAAACAAACAGAAAGTCAGAATATTTTTCCAACCCACTTTATAAACTTCATGCTGCAGTTCTGAAAAGATGGTTAGATAAGTGCGGATATTTATTTATTTAGATATAATCAAATGCAGTAACGCATTAAAGACTTTCTACTGCTAGCCTGATTAACATAACCAAACATTGTAGTGTGGTCTCTAATATAATAACAGAGTAAGAACAGGATAAAAAAAAGTGCTGAATCCATCTTCCATATAAACCACCACAGTTTTGTGTCTAATAAAACATATTTATGTAAAATTATCTGGTGCATCAACTCAAACATTTTGATATTTATTTAAGCCTTTGCAAAGAACCAGAAATGGGGTGCAATAACAGGTTACACAATGTTCTCATTGTGAATACTTGTTCAAATTCCAGGAATCCAGGTTTTAATGCTGATCTGGGTAGCGTTTCCATGTTCTCCTCATGTTCGCTAGGTTTTCTCCGGGTTCTCCGGTTTCCTTTCACAGTCCAAAAACATGGATTCGAGATGAATTGGCTGCTATTATTTGTCTCTATCTAAATTGTCCCTTTATTGTATGTGTGTGTGTCTTCGTGAGTGAGTATGTGTGCTCGGGGATAGATTGGAGCCCTGTCCTGGTTGTATTTGTCCCGAGCCCAAAACGGTCTCCCCTGGATGGACATGGGGAACCTCCTGCCACCCTAGTAGAGACGTAAGTGGAAGATAATGAATAATTATAATGATGAATATATATATATATATATATATATATATATATATATATATATATATATATATATATTTGCATATATATATATTTATATATATATATATATATATATATATATATATATATATATATATATATATATATTCATCCTTATGAATATTCATTATGAATATTCAATATCCAGCGATCTGCCCAGTGCCCGAAACATGGGGAACCCCACCGCGACCCTAATAGAGGATAAAGCGGAAGATAATGAATGAATGAATGAATGAATGATAATATAACAATAATATAATAAATTATCCAACATGGATATCGAGTCCAACGTGATTTTAAAATGCTGTCTTAATTTTTAACAAAAATAATTCAGGTATATAAAAAGTGTGTTTTACCTACACTCATGTTTATATAGGTTATATGTAGCAGTGGTAGCTGTGTGTAAAAGGCCTTGGGCATGATTACCATGTTTAATTAATGAGAAAGCTAATTGGCGTGAGATTTGTGAGTGCGGGCAGCGAGTGACGTGTTTAATCGCTCGAGACGATAGGACTCGGGTTTCAGAGGGTTTTTACACAGTGTGTGTGGTGGCTTTCTGGATTTATTTCTTTTAGGAGAGCAAAGTGACGGCTGGATGGATCTGCTGTCGCTCTGTATATATAAATGTCATATATAATGCTAACAGGTCCTGTTGCGAATCTAAACATGTCCCACTCCTCATGCTAACTAGTCAGAGATGCTCACAAGTCTCCTAGGAACAATATCAGGGAGTTCCATTCAAATAAGAAGAACTGAATGGGAATCCCAGAAATACATTATAGTATTGGAAAATCAAAGAAAACTGTTTAAGGTAATGCAGCGGGGGCAGTGCATGTTTTACTCATAGGGGAGTAAAAAATATGCAATTTGCCATTATATCCAACCATGATATTCTGGTAAAGCAGCTGCTAGCTTGATTGATGTAAGGTATGTTGTTTATGAAAGTATTTTTAGTTTTTAGCTAATTGAAATGTGTGCTTAAAGTCTGAATTCCAAATCCTGCATTTCATAAATTGTAATAATTGTTGATTAATTAAAATATAGTTGATGGTGGCTCAGCGCTGTGGTTCGAATACACGTTCTCCCTGTGTAAGCTGGGGATTCCACCGGGTTCTCTGGTTTCCTCCCACATTCCAAAAACTGGATTCAAGGTAAATTAAATGCCCTGTATAGTGTTGCCCCATATAGTGTGTGTTGGAGTGTGTGTGTGCACAGCGATAGATTGGCGACCCTGTCCTGAGTGTATCTGCCCAGAGCTTGGAACGTTCTCCTCTGGATGGGCATGTGGAACCCCCCCCCCACGACCCTAGTAAAGGGTTAAACGGAAGATCATGAATAAATGAATGAGTATAGTTGACATTTGGACAGGTAATGATGCAAGAGATGACAGCACAGAAACTGGTACAAACATTGCCATAGACAGTGGTACAGACCACATGGTACACAGTACAGATGTAAGTACAGATGATGGTACAGATGTGAAAGTGTGTTTTTGAACCTGCAGATCCACTTTAATTATTAACGAGGTGTTAAACACTAAACTCGCAGCTGCTGCAGTGCTGATTCTGTTTTGTATTTTTTCCACTAGCACAGGCTGAACCAGTTAGCTTCCTTGCTAATTAATTTTAGGCAGAACGGTTGTATAATTTATGTGCTGGGCTCAAGGCTAGCGCGTTGTACAAATACACAAACCTGCATACTGAATTCCACACTCACTGCAGGCTGAAGTGTACTCCAGATGATTCGCGCCCTTCGTCTGTCCAAAGTAAACACACCCGCACTGCCAAGGTTTCTACTTCCCACATCACAACAGACGGTTAGCTTTAGCACTCATGCTATATTCACTTTAATCTTATCTCGTACATCTGGCCTTTCAAAATCACCCTGTGACGTGCCATGCTGCCTTTGTGTTCTAACGAACCCGGAGTACCTGGCATAAAAATACCAACGTTTTTCTTGGTAACTCTTTAGGTTTGGTTGTAATGCTACAATAAAACTGTTGTTAAAGTTAAAAACGTTCAGCATTTACAAATGTTATGACATTTTGCATTAATTCTGAGATATTCCAGAGTTGTGGCTTTATGTATGAGTATAAATACATACAGATATATATTCAGAGAAAAAATAAAAGGAAAGAAAGAGAACGAGAGTAACATTTAAGAATGGTAATGGTTAATTGGCGAGGATTAGAAACAGATGTGAGTGGAACCTGAATGTTCTGATGAAAGGAAGCAGAGACAGAGCAAAATGAGGAAATGGACAGCAAGAAAAAATTAGAAATACTAAGAAAGAAGAAAAGCAAACATATTTTCCATCAGCATTTGGCTCTGTACCATTCATCAAGAATGAAATCTCAGACTGCTATTTCGTTTTTAACATTTAATTATAAAAAGAAACCCAGAAAAAAAATAGGGTGAATGAGGATGGGGTAGTTTCGAAAAGAGGACTGTGTTTGTATTTAATTATTGATTTTGTAATACAAATAGAAATGTTATTTTATTAGCATATTATTTAATAGAAAATTGTAAATGGATCAACTCTGAGACTAAAATAATAAAAAGCTTGTACTATTTAAAAAGAATGGAGCATCAGCTGGATTTTCATTTTGATTTTGTTGTTCTTAAACACACTCCTAGTTTGCAGAATGTGTTTTTCCCATAATTAATCATTTTAGTGTTGAAATTATTAAGAAAACTCAAACACATCTTTGTTTATTTTTTCTTTTTTTTTTTCTTTCTTAGATTAGACCACCTACCAGATGTAGGTGAAAATGTCACCTACATGGCACAAAAGCCAAAATCTGTCACTGTAAGCACTGTCACAATGTCACTGCCCACAGAATTTTATTCATTGTATAAAATGCATTGAGATTTACAAGGGCAAATGTTGCCACTAATACAACTTATTCTCAAAAGTCCATTGTTGTGTTAGAACGACAATACCAGGCCTTATTCGGTACACACAGTAAGGGTGCTTGACTGCCCTATCTGCACTTTAGATATATACCGCAACCCTAATATAAGGATAAAGCAGAATATAATGAATGAATGAATGAATGAATATTTATCACATATTTGCTGTGACACATTGGGCCGTGCTGTACATTATAAAGTACATAATTATGAATTAGTCATAGTATTAAAACCTCACAAAATTAAACAAAAATGCAGTGATTACAAACATATCCCTGTAGAAGGTAATAATAGAAGTTTAGTTGCTGGTAACTTTATTAGGAAAACTGTTTCTGGATCAGTCTCACTGAGATTAGTGGATTTGTGATTAGTGGGAGGAATTTAATCTTCAACCATAATTACCTCCTGTCCCAATGGGTGGGGGGGTGCCCTTATTTTTCTGCACACACACATAAAAAAAAGTCCTAAAACCCATAAATTATTCAATCTTGGAATGCAGAAATACTGAAGTCACTTGTGATAATTTCACCTTTGAAGACTGAAATAAATAGTGTAGAATGTAGAAACAAGTTTAATAAATTTAATAAAGTTTCCAGTGTCTTTTTTGTGCCTATATATACTAGTTTTTACAGTAACAAATGATGATTATCCAAAATATGGCTGAACTGTCTCTGAAAAGCACTCTTTACCAAATAAACATAGACTAACAGAAGAAAAGCATAATGCCTAACGAATCAAACTCAAGCAAGGCTGGTGCCAAATATGCTGGCAACGCTAACCCCAAGCTCCAAGCTGCAAAGCCAAGTCTGTGAGTTAAGGTCCTCTCATGTCACTTTAAATCCTTCCTGATAACCCCCCCCCCCCCCCCATACAGTATAACAATGATGTCACACAAATTTTTCTTTTGTTGTTGTTATTGAGTAACAAATTGCAAACACAAAACATTGTTTATAAAACTATTTTTGTAAAAAGCTTCATGACAAAATGAAGTCTTATTAATACATTGCTAAATCCATTAGATTTACAGTGTAAATTTGCAACATAACGATTCGCTGTACATGCTGGTGTCCTAAATGCTGAATAAAGAGCAAACAAAATACTGATAAACCTGAAAAAAAACACGTGTTAACTTACCTTACATAGCTTACCTATATATGAAGATAGTAACAGTTATTATTTGTCTTAAAATGTAAAAGTTTACAGAACAGGTGAATCGGAAGCATTTTCAGAGATCCTAGTAGGTTCCTCTCACAGTCTGCTTGTTTAGTTAGCCGCTGTAAGCTTCGGTCCAGCTCATGAGAAATGTTTCAGTCACAGAACGTTAAATCAAACTGGATAGAATTTATTAATCTGGAGCAGTTTGTGTACCTTGTTTCTGAATGGGTTCTGGGTGATTGGGATTAATAAGAGCTGAAACTTAAGTGGCTAATGGTGCAGGTTAAGTAGGGGTGGTGGAGCAGTAGAGAATTGAAACAGACTGTGTGGAGTTCCAGAGTTGATCAGGTTACACTGTGCACTGATGGCACAGCAATGTATTTAATGATTTTTACACTGCTAAAATAATAAACTACATCACTGTTGTAACGGGATAGTATCATCTTAGGAAATTGTATATATTGCTTGGGAGCATACAGTATATATGTAGGTTTTTGATGCTTCAGAAATACACAACTACCTTAAAGCCCATAAATTGCCTAAAGGGATTACAAAGGTATACATTATACTTGGGGAGACAAAAATGGACTCCTTTTTAACTCTTACTTCTGATCTAGTTTCTAGTGCTGATAAAAAAAAAATGATGGGCCACTCCCAAAATGCTTGCTACAGCTGGCTGATTATTAATATTCATCAGTGGTTCATAAAAATAATAAATCCTGTCCTCTAAGGATGCACACACTGCTTTGGGCTAAACGATGTGCTATTAAAATGGTAATGCCAATAATTATCTCTACTCAATATTTAAATCTTTTGCATATTTCTGAGATTAAATACATCATATTTCACATTCATAAAGCACATAAAGGTCAACCTTTCCCCAAAGCAAGCAAATAAAATCACTAATACCACATTACAAACTTTAAATTGTAACCTTTTTCCACATGACAAAACATTACTAAACATCGCTAACATTACTAAAATAACCATTATTTAGACATTATGTTGTAATTGTATTACTTTTCTGAACATTCCATTATATTTAAAGTCCTCAGTATATAATATCATACTTCAAAGCATGAATGTCCTCTCATGACATTAAAATCAGGTTTTATCAATTATTTGTTCTGCCTAAGTTAATGTTTCTTTGTTCAAACATTTTCTTTAACTAAGAGAAATCTCTTTTTTTATATATATATATATATATATATATATATATATATATATATATATATATATATATATATGGGTTATTAATATAATAATAGGGTTATTGCGCATTTGCAATCAAGTTGCTTTAGTTTAAGGGGGGGGGGATTCCCCATGAATGCCCATCCAGGAGAGAAAGTTTTAGGTGCTAGGCAAATACACCCAGGACAGGGCACCAATCTATAGCTGGGCAGATTTTAGTATTACTGATATCTTTAATTGAAAGTGATTTTTTTTTTTTGTTGTAACTAGCTATTTGATGTCTTTTTGATTTTTTTTTTCTGCTGAGACACAACTCCATATCATAGATTTTGGACTCAGTATGATGTTATTTTTTTGCATTTTACATTACAAAATAAGACATTTTGCAGGTAGGTTCTCAATAGTGGAACGTGCAATTAGCCCCAAATGTGATCTTTCCACTTTTTTCAGGTGTGAAGCTCCAGTGGAACCATGAGAAAGAGTGTGAATAAGCACAGTAGATTTATAGCTTCATCTGTAAGATCTACAAACAGTTACCCATAAAAAATGCTGTCCGTAACCCAACAGTACAGCACAGTGCAGCGCTGCGTGGCATGGAACCTTGTTGCTGTGAAAACGATAGGCTATTCATAACTCTAAGTGGAAATGAAAATACTCTGTGAGTTGAGAGACGTCGACTCATGACTTCCTTCCACCTGGGTTCTATAACATGCCAGGTCTCAGATATCCCGCACTGCAGGATAAATAACGCTAGCTTGCATAAAACCTGATATAATTCCAACTAATTAGCACATGAGTGAAAGGAGCGTGGGTTGTTTGTGACGTTTACCGAGTGGGGGAAGTGGTAAGGGCCGCTTGTTCCGCTAGGCTCTGCCAAAATAAACACTCTGCACGCTAAGAGGGTTCTAACTCCTGCTGCTCATGGATAAACGTGCTGCCTTTAGTTCATACATAAAGCTCAGTTTCTGTAATAAACATCTGCTTTTGAACAGATATTTCTTCAACAGGGCTTCTTATTACTGAGTAACTACCCCGCTAACATGAGGCATTCGAACAGTCTTGACTGACGTTAAAGGTTTTCACATTGACGAGGCAGATTAAACATTACAATACCATGTTGTTAAAGTCTTTTTATACAAACTGGGGCAAATTTGAGGTTCTAAGGTTGTTATCTAGTGGTCATTTTTTGAATCAGCTAACTCCTCGTCCTTATTTACTCCCTCATGTAATCATAATTACATGTAATCATAACACAGCTAACATGTATGACTGGAGCATGCTACTTGCATGCCGTTTAGCTACATTTACATTTACACTTAGTCATTTAGCAGATGCTTTTATACCAAGCGACTTACAAATGAGAGAACACAAGTTCGTTGTTACGGAAAAAACAGCTACACTATAGAATTATCACACCTGATAATTATCTGATCCCGCCTTTTATTTATTTGATTTTTTTTGTGTATATCGTATCAGATTTGATAATAATCAGGTTTGATAATTCTACAGTCTAGCTGTACATTTGGCATTCAAAGAAGACATCATATAAAAAATTACCAAAATTTAGCTACCAATTATTGCTTAATGTTCAGACAAGTTCTGTTCCAGCTTTTTAACTGTCATGTCTGATGTGTAGCCTACATTTATTTAAAGTATGCACAAATTAAATTTAGTCGAATTCAATTTGTAATTAAATCTTTTTTTTTTACAAAATTCTAAGTTTCCGTTCTGACCCTTTTAATCCACTCCTAGAGGGAAATCAGAAAACCCAAATGTTCCAAAAGGAAGAACCCAGCTAAAAATTCAATTTATTAATAATGGCTGAATTATTAACCCTCACCATGCTGATAGTCCTCGATGTTACCTATGTGGACAAACTCTAAGCCATAAAATAAAATAATGGAAATATTTGGAATGTATTTTTTTCCCTAATTGTATTGCATATGAAGAGTAACTAAATTGGTAAATAAATCAAATATTAAGAATAAATCCAAGATAAATAAAATCTCTTAAATAAATTAAACTTTGAGGTTTTTGAGGTTTATCCTTAGTGCAGTTTTGTTTTAGGGGTTCAGTAACCTTTAGGATCCTGTTAAAAATCAGATGGAATAGAGAAGACCTGCTGTTCAGAATGAATGGATCATAGCGTTGCTAAGTAGTGTGCACTAGAGACAGGTTAAACCCTGAGTGAAGGTGGTGCTCAATGCACCAGTGCCAACACAAGCACAGTGCTACACTGGGTTTGTTTATAATATCGATTTCTCATCGGCTCTGACATGTCACTGATTTAGATGGATGATGCTCGCTGCAGTTGCGGAACCTCACTCGGGTGTAATAACGCTTTATAATCTGTCCTCACTCGGGACCTGGTTCTGCTAAATCCACTCGGGCCTGAACCAAATACCATATGTGCACTCCCTCGGCACAACTGACAGTAGTGACTAAATGTTGGAAACGGATCAGGAACGTAGCTGCCGGCTCTATAGGGTGTAGAGAACCCAGACTGGAACGTCCATCACGCCACTCGCTGAGTGTCATGATGAATTACACAGACACACAGCGGGAAACCAAATCACTGAGTAATTGTTTGACGAACGTCTGGGCTCAAAGAACATCAAAGTTCACAGAACGTCGGAGTTTTTGAAATGTTTGGCTTTATAAAATTTTTGGTTTTACAGAAAGTTCAGTTTCCTAGGACATTTAGATACAAGCCAAGGGTTTATAGAATGTCTATTTAAACCAAAGGTCCAGATGAAAAGAAAGATTTAGGATCCATGGTATGCCAACAAAAAAATCAATGTGACCTTGTATAGAACATCTCTGAGTCTCTATGTTAACACAACATCTGGGTTACAGATTTTTTCGAAACATCAAAAAATTGTTACAAAGTGGGTTGCAATATGACTTAATTAACAGAACCCAGAGATAAAGAGAACATTGGACTGATAACATTCATGACTGACAGAAAATCTCAGTGAGCAAAACGACAACAAATTGGCAAAATCTAGAACAAAATGTGTGAACAAAACATCTTCATAAACACAATGTCCAGGTTAATAGGAAGTATAATGACAAAACATCTGGCTGGAGAAAATGTCAGTTCAGAGAGAAGCTCGTCACTTGGGCTGACATGCGTGGGGCCCATATGAAATCTAAACAGACCACATTAAGACAGCCTGCTTGACAGCCCATCTAAAACCCAACTGAGGCCCACATAGACATGCTGACTAAGTTCTTTTGTCAGTTTAAAGCTTCAGCTCGAATAAAATCTATTACAATTACAGTGTTAAGCAGTTTCGAAGTTTGCCTCATTCAGAAGAAAAAGAAGGTTGTGCATATAGTGGACATCCAAAATAAGGCAATTTACATCTAGTACAGGGTTTGGACTTAAGGGGGTAAGGACGTAAGTTGGAAACAGTATTCACTGAAGTATTCACTGAAGGCATTAATTTATTTTAAAATGACCAGGATTTACTTTAGTTTGTGCTAAAAGTATACTAGTTTATTCCTGGTATTTAATAGCAGTTAAATTAGAGATGTGACCACATGACCGGTCCTCTGGGTTTTACTGCTATAATTTCCATAATTAATTATAGATCTCATCAGAAAGTTACTTTGTCCTCGTTTCTCTGTAATTCTCATGCTTTCAATAGTTCAACTATAAATTGTTATGGTAATTCATATAGAATTCAGTCTTTATAACTAATATAATTAATGCAGTTCTGATACTGATTTAAAATTTTATTTTTGGTGGTTTAAAAACAGACTTACAGAACATACAGGTCTGGTTAGCTGTGTGCGCATGTGCACAAGTTTTTATGGTGGGAATGTTGTCCCAGGGAAATGAGTGAAGGAATGGAAAATGAGGGAAAGCCTGGTACATGAGCGCTAACACACCAATTATCACATGACTGCTCAACCTCTACAGAGTGTTTTGTTTTTTTAATCTGACCACCAGCACATTTTACTGTGCAAAAGACAATCTCTAGTTGGTTTGAAGTGTTAATGTGTGTATTTATATATTTTTGTGTGTAAATGTGTGTATATGTACAGTATGTGTGTATGTTTGTATGTGTGTGTGTACTTCTCTGGGTCGTTTTTGCTACAGCCCAAATGGCATTAATTCTGGTTTAGTAAAAAAGATCAACAAACTGATTAAAAGGCTGGTTTTGTTTGATCACCATAAAATTATACACTTTGGGAACCTTTACAGAACAAAGAACGTTAAACAAACTTTTCTGTAAAATGGATGATGACTCACACCCTCTGCTTGTAAGTATAGCTATGCAGAGAGGCACATTCTGACTCATTCATCTGCACTGCACTAAAGAATGCCGCATGTTGGGTCAATCCTAGCCCCTGCAATTAGACTCTGTAATGGGTCTAAGCTGCACTGATTTACTGCAACTTGATTAACATTTTTCTTTGGACTGGTATAGTTTTCATACCATCAATACAAATAAATCACACATTTTTACTACAGCATTGATGGATATCCCAGTTATTTTGCACACTTGTATATTGTATTAACTATGCATATATTTCTTTTCAAGCATTGCTAATAGTCTGATCATTCTCTTGAACCTTTTTTGAAGTATTAAATGTAGACAGGTAATATAGAATCAAACAGAAATTAAGGTGGCACAGTGGTTTATTGGTTAGCACGTTTGTCTCTCAGCGCTGGAGATCCAGGCTTGAATTCCAATCTGGGTGGAGTTTCCATGTTCTCCCCGTATCTGTGTGGGTTCCACAGTCCAAAAACATGAATTCAAGGTAAATCGAATGCTCTAAATTGGTCCATATAGAGTGTTTGTCTGTATGAGTGTGTGTGCCCAGCGATAGATTGACGCCCTTTCTGTGTGTATCTGCTCTGCACCCAAAATGTTCTCACCTGGATGGGCACATTATCCTCCCCCCTGCGACTCTAGTATAGAATTAAGCGGAATATAATGAATGAATGAATGAATGAATGAATGAATGAATGAATGAATAAAATATTTTGGATTAGTTAACTGCAAAATACTTATGAAGTTGGGCTGGAGCAATATAAAGAATGTTTAGAATATTTAATGTTAAAAAGCAATACATCAATGCAAACCATCTGCAGGGTTTTTTTAGTAAAATAGTATGGTATTGTGTGCTGTGTCTGAATTAACTTATTTTCCACCCAAACTTAAATAATCATCCAGATTGTTAATAGAGAAAACTGCCAACATCTTTCCTGATATACAGGAAAGATACTTTCTTTTCTATACAGTCATGGCCAAAAGTTTTGAGAATGATACAAATATTAATTTTTACAAAGTCTACTGCTTCAGTTTTTATAATGGCAATTTGCATATACTCCAGAATGTTATAAAGAGTGATCAGCTTAACAGCAATTAATTGCAAAGTCAATATTTGCCTAGAAAATTAACTTTATCCCCCAAAACACATTTCAACTTCATTGCAGCCCTGCCTTAAAAGGACCAGCTAACACCGTTTCAGTGATTGCTCCATTAACACAGGTGTGGGTGTTGATGAGGACAGGGCTGGAGATCAATCTGTCATGATTAAGTAAGAATGACACCACTGGACACTTTAAAAGGACGCTGGTGCTTGGCATCATTGACTTGCTGCATTAACTCATTCTAACTGTCAATAAAAGCTTTTGTTACTCATAATATGATTGCAATTATATTTCTGTATGTGATAAAAACATCTGACAAACACACATAAAAACCAGAGGGCAGCAGATCATGTGAAAATATAATATTTGTGTCATTTTCAAAACTTTTGGCCATGACTGTGTGTGTGTATATATATATATATATATATATAGAGGTAAAATGGCACCAGATATTCAGTTAATTCATTTGAAATTAATGTATTTACCTCCTAACCCTTGACAGCGGTGTTTGATATCCCCTGACTCCCAACACACTCATTGTCAGTCGACATATTCTGGCTTCCACTGTGCTGTTGGCTAGACGCACTGTCCTCCTTAACTGGAAGCAAGCTCTGCCTCCCTCCTACAATTTATGGCTGCAAGAGGTAATACGTCATAAACATCTCAAAATGTTGCATGCTTTTAGATCAGGTGCCCTTAAATCCTTTTCTGGGACCTGGCGCTCTTTTCTTATAGCACTTGATCAGTATAACCTGTTTCCAGAGATTCATACTCTCTCTATTGTATATCCTAAAGAGATTCTGTATTCATTTAATATATTTAATATACCATTAAATTCCAAATATGTTGTGCATGTTCATACTTCATTTGAAATGTTAACTTACAAATACATAATTAAATGGGTTACAGTAAAGGTATTTAATCTATTAAATGGCATCACCATGACAAACTCTTTATAGCTGTTACAGTATATTGTTACTGCACACAGGTGAATACTGAGCTCTGACTTTATTAATGAGGTGCTGAAAAGTCAGCTGTAAACACAACATCTCTGATCCTGTGGCACATAAGCACACACACACACACACACACACACAGAGGTTGAAGAGGATTTAAATGATGGAGTGTGTAACTTTACACACACAACATGTGTGTCTCACTGGGATTGGTTCTCCATTAACCCCTGCATTAACATCTTTCTGCACTCCAATTCCTCCTGTCAGTCAGGCTCCTATGGGTTGCCAAATCCTGTCAAACTAAACCTCATAATGTGCTCAGAACTGAGTGGTGCAGCTGTGTATGCATCACAGGTTGCATTCCATTCGCAGCAATTTATAAATACAACAAAATCAAATATATTTAAAAAACAATATATATTTAAAAAACAATATATATTTAAAAAACAGTTAAAACAATGTACTGTATATATATATATTGTTTTAACTGTTGCTCTATTTTTTTTTTTTGGGTACAAGCTAAACAGCAGGTGGTGGGTTTTGGATTGTTCTTTGAATTTTCATGGTCTTGGTGGGGTGGAGCATTTGAAGAATTGCCTGTCATGCTCATGAACCAGCTCCTCAATTTGTGGACAAATTATAATGCTGAACTCTAACATTTCACCAATTTGAGTTCTTCTGTGTGTGTTTTTTTTTACCTTTTTATTCCAGCCATTTGAATCTGTGTAGTTTTTTCTAGATAACTTTGAGGATTAATCTTATTTTTTTTTCTGCTGTGTGGACCTTGTGCTTTGGAAAATCACAAACTTCAGTAAATAAGTATATAGCATTAAGAATGGTTTGAGTGTTGAAATATCAATGAACTTTAGAATATGTGGATCCTTTACACTACAAAATAAGATTTAATTTTAATTATGAAGAAGAAAAGTTATTATAATCCCTTAAACATCCATCTAGTATATTTGTCATTTAGATAACAGACCAGTTCTTAAAGTGAAATCAAAGATTAAATGCTATTGAGCACTTAATAAATAGTGTTATAGCGAATAACACCATGACATTGATGATTTAGAACACCTGCCATGATTTTATTTTTAACAACACTCCCTCTTATTCTATTACTTAAATGAAATAGAACTAGTGTTCTTAATAAACGAAAAACATTGATTAAAAACTAAGGAGGTTATGGGAATTTATACCGTACTCTGGTAAATGTACAGGGGAACAATTAAAACCTGTAACTGTTCTGTAAGAGGACCAGAAATAATTTGCAGAACATCTTTAAAGAACTGGTGCAGACTGGTGGTGGAACCTTCCCACTCATGAGGCTAAGATATTTTGTGGAAGAGGGGTGGATCTGAGTTGTTGTTCTACTTCAGAATGGTACTAAGTACATCCCACACTGTGTATAGTCATATGAAACATACTAAGAGTCTGAAAGTGATTTTAGCTCAAACGTTCCCAGACGGAGAAGTGCTCTGTTTCATTACAGAGAAAATAAGAACCACCATTTATAGATCTGTTTAGCTCCCGGCACTCTGACTAATACAGGAACCGTAACACTACAGTAATGCAGCTTGTGTGTGTGTGTGTGTGTGTGTGTGTGTGTGTGTGTGTGTGTGTGTGTTATTAGAAGAAGAATGGGATGAGGTGTCATCCTCTTATCAAAAACTAAATAACTTTATCATTTGTGTGCTTCACATAGAGGTTTAGATTGTAAAGGAAGTGACCTGCAGAAGATAAAACAATATTCAATGTTATTGTAGAAATGAGAGAATTATTGCAACAGATGAAATGCATGTGAGCATAGAAATCTGATCCTGTGTTTTATCTACAAGTCATCTGTACATGATTCAGATTTATATAACAGCTTTTTACACACACACACACACACACACACACACACACACACACACACAAGTTATTGTTTCTACAGTAATTCTCCATTTTTGTAGCTCCACTTACAATATAGATGCACTTATAGATGTAATTATACAATTAAAGAATGTGGTCCAGCTGTTTCTCTGTATATTTTGGTAATCTGCTCTACTCTGTTCTCCTTAAAAACCAGGACCCACAAATGAGTACCACACACTACTCTACTGATAGTGTGTTAGTTTATACAGATAAATTGGACACAAAGTTGCTATTGGAGCTTTTTTTTAACTCTGCTTTTATTCACTATGCACTTCAATACACACAACTCTGTTTGCCTCAGCTTGTGAATGTAAAATAAACATAAATAGCTTATTTTTGTTACACAGTCTGTGTTAGTCATCCTCTAAAACTTCATCAGTGCTCACTGGACATTTTTGGATGATCCAATATTCTCAGTACAGCAGTGTCACTGATGCGTTTATATGCCATTTACAGAATGTGCTCTAACAACAAAGCTACCTTACAAAGACTATAATGCTATAATTGCTGATTACTGAATACTTTAATGCTTCAAGTCAATAACTCATTTGAGAGTCTTATGTTATACAGTAAATGATCTGACTCTTTTAGCTTATGCAAACAAATTCATTCAGTTAATATTAACTCACACATATGGCCTTCATAACTGTTTATCAACATTTTAGACCACAATGGACTGTAAGCTTTCACAGTTTTACAAAATGTGAATATATAATCTCATAATTGACCATTGGTATGCATGCATGCCTAAAGGCTGCATTTAATAACTGTGTGTGTGTGCGTGTTCAGGAAGTGTATGTAGAGTCAAATTGTTAGCAGAAGTTCACACACTGCTAAACACTGTAAGATGTTGCTGTTGTCTTTACCTCCTCACCCGAACATCTCCCACACCAGGATTTTTACCCACTTCTCCATCTGCGACTCATTACTGCTACCATTCTGCTCATTCCACAGCATCCTTATGTTCCAGGCTTTTTCTACCAACACACACACAATGCTGCCATGTGTGATCAACAATCCTAGCAAATTTCTCCATCATAAACTATTTAGAAACAAATATCTTTTGTGCGTCATTGCAAAACTGCAAATCCTTATTCTCAAGCAATCAAAGCAGCATCCAGTTCTAATCCAATACTGATTATCCTTAATCCAATAATCAAAACTAATCTAATACTGTTCGGACAACGGATTCTAAAGTTCTGATCTGATCCTGATTAAATATGATACTAATCTTACATTTAATACAGATCTGATATGGATCTAATGTTAATATTTAACTAAACCTATATTAATGTGATGCAATAATTGTAATTTAACAAACCTGTATATTCATATGCATATTGATTTGATATTTATTTCTAACTGATCAGATACTAGCACAGTGCATGGTGGGTAGCTTTAATGCCTTAGACTAGGAGATCTTGGTTCATCCATGTGTTTGTGTGTTCTTCTGTGTAAGCCTGGCTTTTATTTGTGAGCTTCAGTATCCTTCCACAATCCAAAGACATCAATTGCAGGTGAATTAGAGATAAATACTGCCTCTAGGCTTAAACATGAATGAATGTGTTTGTACATCTGCCCAGTGATGGACTGGCAACATTTCTAGGGTGTTCTGCCCAGTGAGAATTGTGATAAGGCTCCAACATCTCCAGGAACCTAATTGGAACAAATGACTAAGAAAAGGTCTTATACCCGTTTCGTATTTATCTGTTACTTATCTGGCTGAATCAACTCAGTTCTGTCACTCTTGCACTTTTTACAATCCGTATGACATCATTCACTGTCCTGTTTGCTTCTTTTCAAAAGTGAAAATTTCTAGATCATAAATCATGTTTAACGTACCCCTGCTTTAGTGTGGAAACTACCCTGCTGCTCATCTTTATGGTGGGAACTATAGAGTAGATTTTCCCATAAAGTATTTAATAAAAAAAATCCTTATTTTTTGCTTTACTTTACTAAGCAAGATGCATTCATTCTATTGTTATGAACAAAATAAAAGCTAAAAACCTTGATTTCTGATCAGGCTGCTTGTGTGTGTGTGTGTGTGTGTGTGTGTGTGTGTGTGTGCGCGTATGTGATTGATTACAACTCTGAGATAGAAACTCTGATAATCTTAAAATCTAATTCATTTATCTTCATTCGTCTTTCAGCATGTGGACTGTCAGTAACATCACACACACTCTGAGCACTGAAGTCACATATGTCTGTCCCTCACAAACACACACACACAAACACACTGCTATTTCTCAAGTTGTTTAAAAAAGCCCTTTTTTTTTTTTTTTTTCCGCAAAGTATTTGCATTTAGCTAAATTTATGTCTTTATTGTTAGTATTAAAAATAAATGTAAAAATACAATTCTTAAATGCACTATTTAAAATATTAAAGTAACTCAACTCAAATGACTTGATAACAAGATATTAAATTAGTTTTAATCTATTTAAACTTTTCTTTTTGTATGACCTACGTATTTTAAGGGGATGTTCAGCATCCCTGGGGCTAGTAGACTACAGCAGTTGTCCTTGTTTAAATATATTTGCTGACAATTTCTTTTGGTTAATTATAAGCTGTTTTTTGTTCTTTATTCTTCTGTCTGTGAATTCAAATTTTATGAATTATTGGATTGATGGTTGTTCTAGTAAACCGCAACATCTGATCTTTGGCCGCTTTTCTGACCAACACCCTCTCGATGCTGTCTCTGCAGTCCGATTCACTAATCCATTTTTTCCTGATTGGTAATTTCGCCCTGTGACAGAGTTTTAAACTTAACATCTAATCTGGTTCAAGTTTCCATGTAGACCTGGATAAATCACTCTTGAGATCGCCTCAGACGGTTGAACGCCGCACAGACGGATTAGAACGCCGTCAGTACAGAGGGAACGGGGTGAGTTATGGGGAAATGTGAACGGGACCGGCAGAGGCACGGCGGGACTCATTTACAGCCTGAAATTATGATCCGAATTCATCCTGCGTGAAAACCGGCGAGCGCTTCTCTCAGAGTTCCTGAGAGCGAATAAACGCTCCTAAATCCTTCCTACACATGGTGCGATCATAAATCACAAACACACACATATGCGAATAAGCTTATCGAGTGCAAAGCTTGCTGAACCGACCCCTAAAGTCTTTATGTAAAGGCTTTAAATGATGTAAACGCTCAGAGAAAATGGCTGACTGATGCCAGATGTGTAGTCAGCTTTCAACCCTGAACCTATTGCGCTGAGCTAGCATACAACCCTACAAGTCATTTATAATTATTTATTTGTTAATTAATTAAATGGAGCTCTTTCATGATCATTCATTGTTCAAAAGGGACTCATTTAGGAATTAGCCTCATGTAGTAATTTAGAAGAAAAAAAACATTTTTGATACATACTTAATCATTCATAATTATTTGTTTTATTAATGAATATACGCTATTTATTTACAGATTTTTTAAATAAATTTTCGTTTGAAAACCTTTTAGCTGTGTATTTTGGGATTAAGGTTAAGCACTCTGTAATGCTGTTCTGTATTGTATTGTAAAATCTCAACATTAAAAAAGATTGGCGGAAGCTTAGAGCAGCATTTATGAACAAATACAGAAACCTGACTCATTTCATGATATTCCAAATTTAGCTTTTTAATATTCCTTTGGTTATACAAATCATCACAGAGAAAAAAAATCAAGGGAATGTAGGTTTTAAAAATCAATGAAGTATTTATATACTTCGAATAGACGATCTGATCTGAATGAGGCGGAACATGGTTCAGGTCACAACGCTAGGTCCAAAGCATGCAGCCAGATAGACAGACACACACACACACACACACACACACACACACACACACAAGAAAAGGAATTTTTCACACACTCAAATACGCTTAAAGCACACAAATGGTTATGCACTGATATATGCACAGATTATTATACACACATAATATATAACTGCACACAGATATACAATTATACACACATGTTAACAATTGCACTCTATTGATTCATTTTCACACATACATTTACATTAACACAATTCTTTCTGAAATGATTGTACACTCAATCATTGGGTGAATGACCGCATTAAATTTAAAGTAAAGTGTAGTATTGGATGTTTAAAGTTTTTGGGTGGAGTGCTACATTCCTGGATGGAGCTCAGCGTACAGTTGTTATGAATGAACCTTGCTTTGAAACATCGCAAACACAGTTAAAGCTCTAAATGAAACGTAGCCGCTTATCTAACCCGTAATTTAACCAGCACTGTTCATTAAACACCAGTCTAGAACAATTTAACTTTGTTTTCACAGCAGTTTCTGAGGTGCATGTGAGTCAGGGTTTTAGCAGAACAAGATACTGATCTGTCATATCTGTACACATTTGTACCTGCTGACATTAACATCCTCATTCCTTCCTGTATAATATCATATTTAAATCAGTGGTTTGTATGCAATACACCCAACAACATTTACATCTTATTATTTGTTCTCCATGCAGTTTAGTATGTTAATTTAATGTCAGTCAAATCCATGTTGTGGTATGTGATCCATTTATTCTAGGATTCAAGGAGACTTTATTGTCATTTGCATCACATGTAGTACATGAAATAAAAACATTTTGGACCAAGTTTTACCCTAAGCCATTTCAATTAGAAATAAAATTAGATTTATTTCTATTGAATTTATCATTCAAGTTTTAATATTTTAAATAAAATTTTATTTGCTCAATGTCATTAACAAATAGCCAAATTTGTTTAACAGAAAAAAATATTGCAAAAATACATTTTGTTCAGATATTGTATCAGATATTTCAAAATTCTTTAATAAGTGTTAGTTCTAATAAAAGTTATAATAAGGTAGTTCTAATAAAAGTTTACACAAGTTTAAGTTAGTAAGTAGTTATTATTATTTATTCATTCATTCATTATCTTCCGCTTTATCCTATATTAGGGTCGCGGGGGGGGCGGGGGTGTTCCCCATGCCCATCCAGGGGAGAACGTTTCGGGTGCTGGGCAGATACACCCAGGACAGGGCGCCAATCTATCGCTGGGCACACACTCACTCACACAGACACGCACGCATACACACTCTATATGGGGCAATTTGGAGAACTCAATTGACTCGATCCATGTTTTTGGACTGTGGGAGGAAACCGGAGAACCCGGAGGAAACCCACGCAGACACGGGGAGAACATGGAAACTCCACCCAGAACCGGGAATCCCTAGTGCTGAGAGGCGAACGTGCTAACCACTAAGCCATTTTATTATTATTTATACTAAGCCACGTTATTATTATTATTATTATTATTGTTATTATTATTTACTATTATTACATCTTGCTGTGGTTAATTACTATGATGTTACAGTTATAATTTTGTTCTAATTCCATTGACACACCTAAGAACGTGGTTCTATTATGTCATTTTGTGGAGACTTATCCAAAGCGATTAATAAGTATCCCAACTTGAAGGTTGCAGTCAGAGCACAGGGTCAGCCATTACACAGCCCCCTGGAGCAATAAGGGTTAAGGGTCTTGCTGAATCGCCAACATTAGAAATTTGGTGGCATTAGGTGGACTTTAGGATTGACCCCCAACCTTTAAATTAAAAGCCTTACACCCTAACCACCGAACTACCACTTCCACTTACTTACTTTTACAAAATAAAAATATTAACGGTCTTTAATAAAGCATTTGACATAATATTTTAATGAACATTTTATAAATTGTAAATAAAATAATCAGTTTTAAAAGAGCAATGCCCCCTTATATTTATCAATCCATCAAATTGTCTGTCTGTATGTCTGTCTGTCTATCTATATACTGTGTGTGCGTGTTTGTGTTTGTGTGTTAATTTGTGCATTTGACACTACATTAACACCCCAAATTGTCTACTTTAAATAATTAGCTAGGTGAACAGCCCACTGGGGTGTAACAAGAAGGCGAGAGAGAGAGAGAGAGAGAGACAGAGTGTGTGTGTGTGTGTGTGTGTGTGGTGCAGGTTCTTGCTGACATATGGGATGCACACATGCACTCTGGGTAATCACTCTCAGACTGCTGCTCTTTGCCCCCTGACCCCTGATGCCCATTGCCCCTGAGTGCAGGATAGTGAGCACTGATGAAAATCACATTTATCTTTGAGCTGCTGCTGCTGCAGCTCGTTTACAGTCTCACCCGGGTCACGCCATTACCGGCATCCCACACGTGCTGCTGTGCATCCCATAATTCCCACCCTCTCACCCATGCTGCCCCCTGCAGAGCATTAATCATCCGCAATACACATTCAAGCGCTTTATCAATGTCTCAATGAGCTGCAATGGATGTTGGCCATTAGTATCTGCACACCACAGAAGAACCTACTGCAAAGTCTAGAATGGCACACTAGTACTTATAGTACTTGTAGTGTTGCCTGCATTTAGGGTACTTTATTTAGCAGTGAGTTAATTTACTTTATTATGGATTTGAAGTATTAAATTATTACATTCATTTAGCAGATGCTTTAATCCAAAATGACTTACAAGTATCCCAACTTGATTGTTGTGGTCGGAACACATATTTAGCCACAGCATCCCTGCATCATTGATAACTTCAGTAGAACTGGGATATGAAGACTGACAGCCCATCACCCTTACCACTAAGCTACCACGCCCTCCTTTACATTACCATGGTAATGTGAACAGATTTAGACTTTTTCCAATGTAATAGAATAGATTATTTTAGGGCTGGATCCTTCAATTGTTATCATTTCCAATCATTTATTTGCATTTGGTCATTTTTATCCAAAACAACTTAGATCTCAACTTGATGTATGGGGTTAGAACACAGAGTTACATACAGAATTCCTGGAGCAATGAGGGTTCTTGTTCAAGGACCCACATTGGTCACATCAGTGGACCTGGGGTTTGAACCCACAACAATTGTATTGTTAGCCCAACACCCTAACCACTGAGCTACCACACCCTTGATTTGAAATAGCTTTCAATCCTGGTCAGAAATCAGAAAATTTATACTTTTTTTTTTTCAAGTAAAATAAATCACCTATACATATGCTCATAATGCTGTTTACATCAGGCAAATCAACAAGCTACCAAATACTTATACACCCCTTAGTGCAGCAAGCCATGTGATGCAGGTGCCCTTGAAGAAGAGATGCATTTATAGTACAACCAGGAACAGGCCATTTGCAGTTATTAATAACAAATTAACCAAAATGAGCAAATTCACATTAAGCAGTCAATTGAAATTAAACAATGAGACTTCAACCCTAATATATTTAATTAAAATATTTTATTTTTTTTACTATGTTCATGTTATATTAATGTTTAAGTTGTAGATCTGTGAAGCAGAACTTGGATTCCACAGTTATGTATTCATAGGAAAGATGAGCCAGAGGAAGACAAACCCAGTGGTGTGACTCATCTGATGACCTGCATTGTCTTTTGGCAAAAGTAAAAAAATCTTCGTATGGAAAGATGTGAAGAGATTAAGAATAATAGAAGGTTGAAAACAGATAATGAACATCTGCATAACACCAGAGAGGAAGCACGTGGCGGAAAACGCGACTTATGTCAAGTTTTGGAGCTGGTCAGAGGAAATATGCATTACACACACTGCAAAAAACAAAACAAAACATTATCTTGTATCAGTCAGCATGAAGATGTGAGGAACCACGTGGAGAACCAGGATTTTTTGTGTGGAGTACAACACCCCCTGCTGCTCTTTGATATTTACCTTTAAATGGGTTCTACACGGAACAAGACTTGGGAAGTGCCAACCTCCTGCTTTCCCGAAATCCAAAGTCATTTAGTCGCAAGATTCTGGGGCTTGGCGCCTGAGCTCTGCTCAGCTGTGACACAGTGGGTTCCTGTTCTGTTCCTGTAAACACTTCAGGTTCATTCAGGTGCTGCAAACTGCTGCTGATTAGACAAGCAGGAATAAACAATTGTTGGATATTTTAGGTTTGTAAGAGTTTCTGACATGCAAACACTGTTAGAAAAATATTTGTGGACTGAGGCTCCGCTATCAGAGTTTAACTCTGTAGTCTGTTGTCTGGATCTCTTGATAACACTAATGTCAATCTGTATAATAGAAAAAAAATCATGAACTATACAACTGACACATGTTCTATTTTAAGTGGAAAAATTAACTATTACAATTGTAAAAACCTATTGTTTTTTCAGTATTTTAAAGGCAGACCATGTGGTGCCCACCATCAGCAAATACAACACAATCTGAAATGTACCTACTGTACAAGTATATATTAATCTGAACTGATGTGTCTGTTGGAGGCACGGTCGCTTGGTGGTTAGCATGTTCGCCCCTCAGTGCTAGGGACTCCCGGACTCTCAAATCCCAATCTGGGTGGAGTATCCGTGTTCACCCCGTGTCCGCGTGGGTTTCCTCCGGGTTCTCCGGTTTCCTCCCACAGTCCAAAAACATGGATCAAGTCAATTGAATTCTCCAAATTAGCCCAATATAGAGTGTGTTTGTGTGCGTGTCTGTGTGAGTGAGTGTGTGTCCAGTGATAGATTGGCGCCCTGTCCTGGGTGTATCTGCCCAGCGCCCAAAACGTTCTCCCCTGGGCATGGGAACCCCTCCACGACCCTAATAGAGGATAAAGCGGAAGATAATGGATGGATGATGTGTCTGTATGATTGAGTGTGTCCAAAGAAAGATTTCCCCCACCAGTAGAGGATTAAGCGAAAGATAATAAATGAATGATGTATGATTACTTATTGTACTACAGTTTTTATCTATAACTTTTTTAAATATTACATTTTAGTCAAAAATTATCTTATTTACACAAAAAGTGGTGTGCTGGAGCTCACATATTAGACTAGGCAGACACACAAATTCAATTCATTCAATTAACAGACAAGACAATTTCAGTTTATTCAATTAACTTCCTTTCTATGTCTGGACTATGACACAACAGCCGTATATACATGTGCGAAAATGCAAGCTACACACAGCCTGCCATGGGTATCAAACCCAGCACCTACTTGTTGTGTGAGATAACAAAACTACCCATTACTCCACAGCCCTAAACTTTGTTTTAATTTGCTATTCAGTTTTTGATCAGTGACATAACTGCAAACACTTCCCTCTAGAACCCTCATAGTGTTTGCTAATTAGCAGTCACAGTTACTAAGTAAAGCAAATTAACGGTCACTTATTGTCATCTCTTCAGTTCTAATTGCTTCGTTTCTCATTCTGTCCATTTTCACTTCAGTTTTGTTTTTATAAGCAATCCTTTTGTAGGACTCCTCATGCCATCTGCAGAGAACATGACATTGCTGTAAAAAGTTTCCAATTAATTCATAACGAGTTCTCATCCTTAATGAACCAATGACGGCTTCAACTCTGTGATAATGAGCAGACAAAGTTTCGGCTTCCGGGGCCGAGTCCTGTCCTGCAAATTAAAGCAAATAAAGGGAATATTTACAGAGTGGAGTACAGAAAAAGAGCACCTAGGCAGAAGATTTAATTAGCATGAGTAGAAAATAGATTTCACTCTCATTCAAATATTTACTGAGGTTGTGAGGGTGTTGGTTAACATACTGATTATTCTCACTTTACAACCTAACAACTTATTATTATGAAAATGGACCGTGATGAATCTTGACCTTAACATATTTATATCAATATTATATAATATTTAGTCAGAGGTCATGATAAGATTAGATTTTTTTGAGTTCGAGCACCATCATTACATATATACATCATCTGCTAAGAGGGTCCTGGAACTGAAGCTTTTGTTCTCTTAGCACTAAGGTCTGGTGAAAGGTTCTCAAAGAATCAAGCAAAAAAATTAATTCTAATATTAGAAGATAAATCAAGGCAGTGAATTTGCAAAGTCAGTGCTCACATGTGATCCTTGGTATGATTCCCAGATAGGGGATGTTTTTGGACAAGGAGCCTCTTCTAATTCTTCTTCAGATTCACTCACAATCCAAAAACATGTAAGTCAGGTAAAATTAAGATACTAAATTACACCAAGCTGTATCTGTGTGTCTGACCTATGATGGACTTGTGACCTGCTAAAGATTGTCTTTCCTTTCGCCCAGTAACTGCTGGTGTATTTTTTACCCCAAATATTATGAGTCTTAAAAAATAATGATTATAAAGAATAAAAATCATGTAAACTGTATTTTTCTATTTAAATTCTATTCTATCTCATTTAATCAACCTAAAAAAACAGTAGAAGGAATCAACTTATTAATTTACTTGTACTTCAAGCCCTAGTCCTATCCCAGCTTGATTATTGTAATGCGCTACTTGCCGGTATCCCAGCTTCCACAATCAGACCTCTTCAACTAATTCAAAACTCTGCAGACCGACTTGTGTTTAACCAACCCAAGTGAACTCATGTCACTCCACTACTCATGTCACTCCATTGGCTCCCTGTAGCTGCTTACATTCAGTACAAGTCACTGACTCTGGCCTACAGAACCATTTCTGGATCTTCCCCCTCCTACCTTCACTCTATCTTTTCAAAATACACTCCGACTCATTCACTTCGCTCCAGTGATGATTGCCGCCTGGCGATTCCACCTCACCGAGGAGCTAATTCTCACTCCTAACTAACTAACTAACAATCAGGTTTGACGAATTTACAGTATAGTTGGTTTTCTGCATAACTTCTGACTTGTAATGTTCTCATTTGTAAGTCGCTTTGGATAAGCGTCTGCTAAATGACTAAATGTAAATGTAATTTAAATGCTGTCAGCATTTTATTCATCAGCCTATTTCATAAATGCATGTTTTTATATGAATTTAATTAAACCTCATTCTAAACTAATCATATTACTGAAATGTATTCTATGTTGGTGATTATGAACAGAGGTTAGTGTGTGTAATAATGTCCTTTGTGTAATACTGTGTACATCACATGCAATGGAAGGTTGGTGTACTTGATATTTAGAGGTTGGTACATGTAGTATTTAAAGGTTAACACTAATGACATGTAGTAAGTGCATGTAATTAAAGGGTAGAACTTGTAAGAGTGTGTGTAGCACCTGTTGCAGGGAGAATAAATAACATAGTAGATGTAGGTTTACGTAAAGATAAAGTATGTGCATATATAATTCATCAGTCTCTCTTCCGCCGAACATCCGCCTCCACTTGATTTTTATCGATTGGTGAGAGATAAACTGGCTCCCTCTGGGGAAACCACATCTGCTCTTAGGCTTTGAAGTGGATCTCGTTTACATTCATTGAAGTTCAGACTGAAACACATGCCATTAATAAAATATATTGTGATAATCAGGCATATGGACGCAACTATAAACATGAGGGTGTCTGCCTGTGTGTGTGTGTGTGTGTGTGTGTGTGTGTCCATGAGGATAATCCATCTGTCTTTGATCCCAGTACAGTAAAAATATTTTAGATATAAAAGCCTAAACTATATAGACAAAATAATTGAATTCAGGTGTTTAATCCGGTGCACAAATCGGTATCTTCAAAGGTAAGGTTGGGTGTGTTAGGTGTTGAAGAACGTCACATGAAGAACACTGCACTTAGTTCCATCAAACACAACTGGAAAAGAGATTATAAACCAGGATTTCTAGGTCAGCATCGGCGCCTGACCCCACAGATGCACTTCCTGATGAATAAGCAAAAATTGCCACAGATGCTCCAAAATCTCATAAAAGGCCTTCTCAGTGAGTGGAACCTGTTAGGGACACAAAGGAGGGAACCAACTTACAAATGGATAACATAAAAACCTCTGTAGGCGTAATGTATAGGTTTAAATGATTTTGTTTTGTATTAGTATATTAAATGCAGCACCTGAAGTATGTAGTGTGCTCAGTGTAGTATGCATTCTATATTGTAAAGGGTGCAGAGTTTAGTAGATATTCTCTGGAAGAAAAGGTTACTAGGTAGGCAACAGCAGAAGCAGATTTGATCGTCCTTTTCAACTGTCCATCATGATGTTAATGAGCTGGTCACATGACCAAGCTTAACGAAGCACAAATAAACAGTACAGAAGGAATTCTCTCCCTGAGTGCTGCATCATTACTCAACCAATCAGAACCAGATGTGTATGTGAATCACCCCTTACTTTGACCTGTGACCTCTAACCTTCTCCTCATCTCTGTAAGAATGTGAGCTACTGAGAGCTTTGCTGATTTCCTGTAGCTTATAAAACACACACATACACGCCAATTACATATGCACACAAACAAAACCTCATCATACACAAATGTATAAATGCTTCCATTCTATCCTCACAGGAATTTATCTCCACCAAGAGGTTTAGTTAAGCAGGGTTAAACTCCTGAAATTTAAGCTGCGTATGAAATCAGAATTCAGCTTTTATTTTACTTTTTATTTACGCTAAATCACATGAAGAGGATGTCACAAGCAGTGTCTGTGAATAATGCAGCAGACGTTAAGGTACTTAACCAGAAGGCTGAGCATTCAAATAACCAGGTTTTCTCTCAACTCTCTTGAGTAAGGCCTTTAACCCTGGGTGGCTTACATTATATGTCATGACTTCTGTAAGTCTCTCTGGGGGGGAATCCTGCTTAATTCTGTATTGCACTGCTGACTACTTTTTGTTAAATGAACCAATTCTATTCATCAAACATGATTGAGTATAAATAAGGTCCGAAACTAAAAAAATCTAGTTCTGCTACTACTATAAAAAAATTATATTATATAACAATTAAAGAAAATGAAATCTAAATGGCACTAGCTCCATGCTGGCCAGAGACACGCCAAACTCTTCATTGAAGAGTGAAAGCTAACATTCATTTTTAAATATTTATTTCCTTTGCACTTCAGTAATTTAATTTAAAATTTAATTTTAAAGTAACAATGAGTTAAAGCTGTACTTTAAACAATGTTGAAACTTTATTTTCTTAACGTTTCTATTAAAATCAGCTCCGTTCGGACCAGTCTGCTTTAGATTAAAATCGATATGGGTGTGTTCGGTTTAAAAATAAAAGCTTGCCTCTCTCAAGTCGCCCGTTTATTAGATTTATTAGATTTACCCGTTTTCCGCAGAATGGGAGAAACCACATCTGGAATCACACCTCTGTCCTCTAGAGAGCACGAAGAAATAAGTAGAGAGAGCGTTTGAGAGACACTGTGTGACCAGAAGTATGTGAATAATCATGATACATGTATGAATATTTCATTTCAAAATATTGCACTTCATAACACCCTCTGTGCATAGAGAAAAATATGCAACCAGCTTTTGTTGAAAGTCTCAATGCATTTGGGAAAACAAGCACTGATGTTAAAAGAAGCTGTCCAAAAATTTGTTTAAAAGTGTTTAAATGTGGCATGGAAGAGGCTCTATATTTTTGTAGACCTTGATAGTATTGCAATGCTTAAACGCTTAAAACATTTTACTCTTCTGGGAGTTATTTCTACAAGGGTGTCCATGAAAAATTTTGCCCACTCATTTAGAAGAGTATTTGTGATGTTGAACCCTGTAATTGGCCTACTTCATTCCAAATAGGGTTGAGTTCAGGGATCTGTGTTGTCCAAGTTCACCCACACCAAACCCACCCAACCATGTCTTTATAGACCTTTCATTGTAGACTCTGTAAACTGTTTTTGGCCACTTCATTTGCTTGTTTACGATTGTTACGAGTGTAGAAAATCATGCATCTAGTCATGCAGTGTGGATACTCGTTTGGTTGCAAATTTGTGAAAATAGTTTGGGGAAGGCCTTTTTCTGTTCCCACCCAACCATGTCTTTATAAATCTTTTTTTGTAGACTGCAGCATAGTTGTGTGGGAACAGAAAAATGCCTTCCTCAAACTGTTTTCACAATTTGCAAGCAAACGAGTATCCACACAACAATCGGACTATATGAAATATAAATCAATTATATGAATCATATCTAATTAAAAGGAGTACCTGTACTTTCGTACACATTGGGTATGTACTTTAGTATTTTTAGTAGTTTACAAAGTATGAAGCGCAGTATTAAAGGTATCTAAGAGAAAAGATTCAATATGAGTCAGTTTGACTGACTTAAGAGTCAATTCAAAGGACCAATACATTTTCTAGTCCCGACTCCTTTTGGCTTGAAAGGAAAACTACAGACCTGAGCAGAATAAATCATAATGTATCTTTCTCTGTAATTCTTATTCTCGGTCTTTCTCCATCTTTGTATTCATCTCTTTCTGTCTCTCTGTTTCATTCATGGACGAGCTGTCAGGTGCAGGATGGATTTGCTTGACTGGTCCAGAACAATCGGAATTGCAGATGGTGAAGAATAAAACTGTATTTTGATGGACAGTGAATTTTAAATTCTCCTGCAGTGCTCTGTAAATGTGCAGAAGTCTATAGAGAGTTTAGTGTTTAATTCTCACTCTTTGCTTCACTCTGCTGAAGGAACCAAAGCATCAGTTTCAGATGAAATAATCCTAATCAGCATCAGCATACAAAACATCACATCTCTATATAGATTCCATTTATAAAAACTGAACCATGCTGAGGCATTTAAGCACACTAAAGCTAGTGCCTTAGGGTACAACATAAAGTGTGTAGATAGTAAAGTGAATGTGGAAGAAAATGTTACTATAAAAAAATCAAAGCAGACATGCCCTAAAAAGCTTCATCTTTGGTGATTTAATTGATAAAAATGATTCCAAAAGTATTGCATGTTGGGTGGCATGGTGAAGTGGTTAGCACATTCGCTTCTTAGCGCTGGGATTCCAGGTTCGTATCCCGATCTGAATGGAGTTTCCATGTTCTCCCGATGTCTTCGTGGGTTTTCTCCGGCTCCTCTGGTTTCCTCCCACAGTCCAAAAACATGATCAAAAGTCAATTGGCTGCTTTAAATTGCCCCTAGGGTGGCACAGTGGCTTAGTGGATAGCACATTTGCCTATCACTGCTTGGAATCCAACATTTGAAACCAAGCCTGTGTTTGCGTGGGTTTCCTCTGGGTTCTCTGAGTTTCTTTCCACGAGTTTCTTCCCACAGTCCTTTCATTCCCACTGTTCTAATATGCCCCATATAGTGTGTGTGTATTTGTGTGTGACTGTGTAAGCGAGTGTGCACAGCAATAGATTGGCACCCTGTCCTGGGTGGATTGGCTCCCTTCCCAGCGTCCAAAACATTATCTAATGGATGGGCATGGGGAACATCACTGTGACCCTAGTTCATAGTCCCTAATATAGGAATAAGTGGAAGATTAGATCTACTGACCTAAAAAGCCTTTTGTGTAAGAAGAAGTGCACACAGGCTATGAGAACTATAACATACACTACACTGCATGACGTGGTTTACATGGTAAACTAATATTAAGCACGTTTTTATATAAAAGTGTTAAACATGTTGCTGCTACTTTTGAAACTTTGTGTTTTAGAACTGTGTGTGTGTGTGTGTGTGTGTGTGTGTTAATAGGCAGTTATTAACCCAACAGTACACACCTGGCAGATGTGTTATGGAGAAAATGAACAGGTATGTTGATGAATAAGTGCCATGGCTGTGAGGGTAAGAGAATAAAGGGATCCTTGTTGCTTGAGATTTATAATTAAAGGTCTTGGAGTCATTTTATAAGAACTAATTTATTTTCAGCTCCAGTCACTATACACGAAGAAAGTAAGAAAATACAAGCCGTTGTTTTAAGAACAGAAATATTTTATGGGTCAGGGGTATGACAAACCAGCTGAGTATGAACCATCTGTGCATTTGTTTAGAATTTCGGATGGGCTTCAGTGTTCTCAGACATCAACTCCAGATCTTCTCTGGTCCACGAACCTTCTCTTATGCATCCTGTTTTCTTTTTTCTTATTTCATTTTATTACGGAACAACCTGCACATGTTTTGTGTGTGTGTGTGTGTGTGTGTGTTGGGGGTGGGGTAAAAGGTTTAAGGTCAAAATATCTGCAATATGAAACCTGCCAGAATTAAGAAATGTTTCCAGTTAAGAAAATAAAGACATTTAAGGTGAAAGTTCTCACTGATACACATCACTATAACTCCAGTACAGAATAATATTTATATGTAAAACGGTCTTACAGTGTCACTGTTATCTAGAACCATCAAAACACACACAAACACACACACAGACTACTTTTCATGTAATTTGCTGAAGGCACTGTATCATGTTCTCCTAGCTTTAATCTGCTTCTGACAATTCTTACTAAGTAAAAACTGTGGACTGATGGTATTTTAAGCTTTTTTTTTCACAATAAATGGCATATACAAACTTTTTCAGCCCTAAATTCAAACAATATATCTTTTTCTCAAGCACGCAGGCACTTATCTCAACAGCTCACTATAATCAGAACGGTGAGGCGGTTAGTCACACAGAGGACATGCAGTGTGATTACCTCATTACCTGAGCTGATTGCCTGACTCCACCTCCCTTTCACAGGTGACTTCAGTTATGCCCTCTTCCAACAATGCTGTGATGTTCTGCCCCATAGCCTCAGCATTGTTCACACTAGCTCACTGGGATGTACTGTCACCTCACAGCAAAATGTCCTGGATTTGAATCCTAGGGAGGAAAGCCAGGGTTCACTATGGAGTCTGTAGGTTCTCCCAGTTCCTGCTTGGGTTCCCTCCAGAAATTCCATTTGTTACATACAGGTGATGAGGTAAATTTAAAGGCACCACAATCTGTTGATACATAACAGATACCCACATTTAATTGGTCTTTCTTAAAAGAACAGAAAGAGAATCTCCCTAATGCAATGCAATTAAAGACTTAGTTTCACGTAGAGATTAATGTTAGTATTGAAGTGTACTTAAAATGAACAGTTTTCTAAGCAAAAACTGTGTGTTTAGATAGAACTGTGTATTTAAAAGTGAAAATGTGATTTCATAACAAAACATATTACATATTTACTAACAAAAATGCTTTAGGTTAATGGCATGAATTGTATTTCATTTATACCATCTTATTTTTTTCTTCATTTTTAACAAATAGAAATGGAATCTTTATTAGAACAATAAAAATCTTTTTTTCATAGATTTTTAAAAACTACCATATAACAAAACAATTAATTGATTTTAGAAAGTTATTTTTTATAAGCCTTACAGTTGTCTTATTTGTATATATATATTTTTTTACATTTGTGTTTTTGTGATTTTGATTTAAGCATTATGTGGAAATATAGAAAATATTTTCTAATATTCAGTTTGGTAAGTAATTATTGTTGTTGCCTGATTTATAGACTTAATTAAAAAAAATACTTAACAACTTTAGTTATGTTTAAACTAGTTGTTTGTTGGGTATTATTATTATTATTAGTAGTAGTAGTAGTTTGAAAAAATTATGGTTTTTACTAGTATACTCTTAAAAAATGGAAATTTTTACAGCTTTATGTTTTTACTTATTTATTAATTTAATCAAATGCCATCTAGTTAAAAGATAAAAGCATAAACTTAATTCCAGTCTACTGAATGCCAACTCCTCTTTCTTCTAAAAGGTCAGACTGCTTTTTTCCCAGAATGCAAAGCTTTGACCGAGCCCTGATTGTTGTTTTAGAGGGCTTCCTGTTTCCTGCAGGAAGCAGAAGCTTTGGTACGCTGTGATCATTGATGATCTTTGATCAAGAGGTTCACCTCTTGACTGATCACATGAGGAGCAGCATGTGTTTACTACAGCACCCCGACCCACATGTGTGCAAAACTACTGCACATCAGCACTAACGAGTAACACATGCAGAGTCCATGTGAAGCCTCGGACTTGGGGAGGACCATTCTTATTATTTTTATTATTATTATTAATAGACTTTAAAATCAGGTGTGCTTTCTCACACACTGCATAAAGTGTTGTAATTTTATATGTTTCTTTCACTTTAGTCTTTATAAATGAGTACAAACATGAATGAATCAGAATCAGCTGATGGAACTACTTTGTTTATTTGATTTTAATCCCACTGATGAATTTTACAACGGCTCTAATTAGGGAAGGAGCCAAGACTCATTAACTCTCGAACAAACTCTGATCCAAGAAGCAAATACTCATTAGAGTGGGCTGACTTTAAAAAATAAGTCTGTCATTAACTAAAAGTCATTATTTTTTTAGGCTATTTTACTTCTCAGGAGTTTTTCTTTCATTTACGATTCTTCATACTGCTGAAGATATTGCCACCTTTTTTGTATTTGCACTGCAGGAATTAGGGAAGAGGAAAAGGAAGTTTGGTTCACCACCAACAAAACCACATAATGTTTTGTTATCAGCTGGAATTGCTAATAATGGTAATGGCTAACCTGTGCCCACTTCCTTCAGCATATGTTTTTTCCCCCAACTTTCTGAGGCTTTAATCCTAACAGCTTTTTTGCTTTCTGTAAAAACTAAAGGGTTCTTTAAAACCGATTCACAACTATATTCTGTAACACTTTACCTAAATACAGTATTCATAATGCATTATTACAATATTTCAAAAGCTTTATAAAGTATTCTAAAGCTTTATAATATCTGTCACTTGTTAATGTCCTTATAAAGTGTTATAAGAACCTGCCATGAGGCTTTATAACACAGTGACATTATAAATATATTTTTTTAACTGTTCATCAACTTATCCTAGAGACCAGTGACATAAAGCCTTTTATTAATAAGTGCTTTTCCTTAAAAATGACTTTATAAGTGCTCATAACTGTTTACCAAAACTTATAAGCTCTCTTTACAAGCATAAAGTAAAGTGTTTTCGTTAATTAACTTTTTGAAAGAGACTGCATACATAGTAGTACATAATGACTTATAAAAGCTTATGAATACTCTTTACAGATTTTAAGTAAACTGTAATTATCTTGAATGTCTAAACATCCAAAGGTTAAAATAAGTTTGTATTATAATGCATTATGTCTCTTTGTGTTATAAACCCTTCTGGCAAATTGTTATAACATTTTATGATTATGAACGTCTATGCACAACAAAGGCTTATGACAAATGTTATAAAGTGATATGAATACTTTATAAAGCTTTATTAATGCACTTATAATGCAGTATGAATACCGGATTCATAGAAATCTGACTTAACACGTAAATGGAAGCCTCTTTTATCAACTGACCGGAGAGGCTCCAACTTTATGTGTTTGCATCAGTCATATTTCTTGGTGTACATCTGGTTCTAGATTATGCATTATGTTGATTTGTATTTAAGAACAGGGAGCATGGTCATGCTAAAAAAGCAAAAAGCCTTATGTTTTCTAGCCAACTTGATGCACATAACTGTTGTAACTGTGGCATTAACATTAGCCTTCACTAGAAGTTGGGTACAGTATTTTTTAAAACAGGAGAGGTGTCTGAATACATTTGCACATAGTGTAAAATATCCACTATTCACATGTTTTGCGATGCATTTAATTACTACTACATTTTAATTGAAGTTTTATCACCACCACTAATGTAGTTTACTGTAGTTTGATGATGGGCTCCCGATTCCATTATTCTCCTTAAAATAAAGAGATTTTATAAATAAAATAAAGAAAAGTCATTGTAACGGAACTAAATTATTTGAAGAAAGGCGTGAACTGTATGTAATTTGATCTGGCTCACAAGACTATAATATGTGAAAATAACAGAAACAGGAAAAGGAACATTGTCCTTTCTGCCCAATTTATTTCTTTCAGTGAGAGGAAACGTTATTTTATTTTTTTTTATCATCACCCCAGACATAGTGAGCAAGTGAGTTAGTGCGTTAGAGCACCAGGCTCTGGGCAGGATGAGCTGTTTGCTCAAGTGGAGCCAATTACCAAAAATAAATTGGCTCTTCCTGTCTTCCCTTCGTCTCTCATTTTCTGCCTACCTCCATTTCTCCAGCGGGGCGTCCATCAGAGTGTGGGAACGTCACTCTGCTTCAAATAAACGCCCCGCTAATGCTGTTTTCACCCTCCGAGGAGGAGTGAGTCCATTCTGAGAACTTAAACACCTTTGACATGTTTAATAGCTTTAAATAAATCACCAAGTGTCCTTACAGCCGCTGATTAGATGGTTTGTAACCGCTACCATTCATCTAATGCAGCACGGTGCGGTCAAGGTTCAAATCCAAACACAAAACCTTATTTAATCTACTGAGAGGGACTGCAGATCATCACAAACCGACCTCATGCTGCACTAATTGGTAAAAATTTACTGACATCTAGTGCAAAGTCACTGGATTCCCCAATACATTGTACAGTTGTAATGCCAAACAATATTCATCAGCTTCACAAAGTAAAAACCTGAATGCACAAATGAAAAGATGGCACATTATACAGTAGCTTTAAGAAAAGAAATAGAGAGGATGTTATCACAAGATGGCATGGTGGCTAGCTCTGGAGAATGGCAGACACAAGCACATGAGAAAGAACACCACAGGAGACCAAATTAAATAATGAATTTTAATTTTGAAAATAATTTTTTACACGCCCAGCGATGGATTGGCGCCCTGTCCTGGGTCTATCTGCCCAGCGCCCAAAACGTTCTCCCCTGGATGGGCATGGGGAACCCCACCGCGACCCTAATATAGGATAAAGCGGGAGATAATGAATGAAATAAATTTTTACGCTACTACATCAGAGCATGAGCACTGTTTAACTATACTATATTTAGTATAGTATAGGCAGACCTGCAGACTTTACAAAAAGGGCTTTTGTTCAACTCAACCAGAATCAAACCTGGGAATTTAATGCTATATGATGGCACTGCTGCTTGCATGTGAGTGTTTATGAAATATACTATACTATAGTGTTATGTATACTTGCTGTGTGATTGTATACACTACAGTTCATTCTAGATTTAAAACGCACCGAGTCTTTCTTTATTAAATAGAAAATCAATCACTTACAAATAAATGTGTTTTCTTACAGTGCCTGCTAACCTCTTCCATTCCACTAAAAGCCCACCACAGCATGGTTCTGCTGAACCTCCCATTGCTGAGTCGTTTCTTCTTCTCTTTAATAAGGCATTTATTAACGCAGGGTGAAAACAATTACTCTGTGTAAGAGATTTGGCTTTAATAAAGCTCTTATTGAATAAACGCACATCGCCTGGAGAAACAGATTAACTACACTCTGAACTGTTTATGTGTGTGTGTCTGGGTGTGTGTGGTGTTGGGGGATAGAGTAGTGGGGGTAACGGGGTTTTCTGACTCATTTAATTAGATGTAATACACACCAGAACTACTCCATGTTGTAACAGAGATGCCTGCCTTCTACTTTATTTTAGAAAACCAGCTTATGAAAATCACTGCGATGTAAATGTCAGAACCCACAAGGTGGATGATTGTGTGTAGGTTTGTGTGGAAGTGCACATGTAAGATTGGGTGCAGGATTGTGTAGAAGCTTTGGTGTAGGATTAAGTATGGGTTTAGGTGGACAGCAGAAATGGCTTTAGGGTTGATGCAGCATTGGGTTTGGGTGCAGGTTTGGGTCTTGGTACAGCTTTAGTTTTTTTTAGGTTTGGCTGTGGGTTGAAGTAGGTAGGGGAGCAGGTATAGTAAAATGCATAGATGCAGAAACTTCACATTAGATTACCTTGGATGGTCCACACACACCCCTAAACACCTATACACTAGCCTGCACTGGGGCATGACGATGACGTTTGAAATGGTGTTTAATGCTGCAGGAATAATGTGAGTTAGCCTTTGCGTTTGATGAATTAGGATGTGGTGAGTTAAACCAGAACAAGAGTTCCTGCTGAAGCAGATTATTATGGGATGCTTAAAGCGTTTGTGTCTCTGCTTCACATTACAGAAAATTTTGGTAAATGGAAAATGCAAGCTCTGTCTGTGTGTGTTTATTCACATCAGGTCAACAGAACTGTGCCCGAGAGTAGAATAAAGAATTTAAACAGTTACACATGAGAAATTTTACACAAATTAAAGCAGGAACGTAAAACGGTTTAACAATGCAGCTCCACGCTAACATTTAATGATGCACTTGCTGGAGGTGTGTACATATCTGGTACTGAAGTTTATAAGAGCCTCCAGTATATACACTGTATAGCTACCATATGTTGACACCTCACCTGTTTGTCAGAGTTTGTGCTAAGCTATTTATTTCTAGTGTAATTAAAGGGTAAAATGCTGTAAAGACATGCTTTTAACATTTGCTTTCCATTTCCATCCATTATCTTCTGATTGTTTTGGGCACTAAGCAGATACACTCAGGACAAGGCGGCAATCTATTGATGGGCGCACTCGCTCACACATACATTATATTGGGGCAATTTAGAGCAGTCAGTTTACCTTAAGTCCGTGTTTTTGGACTGTGGAAAGATGCGAGTGTGACCCCTTAAGGTCGGCCCTTGCCTCTCATTGCTCTATGGTTGCTCAATGGGTGCAATTATTGGATGCCTTTACTTTGATCCAAATTCTAAAGTTGGGATAGTTGTAAGTTGCTTTGGATAAATGCATTTGCAAAATGACATCATATACCAGCATGAAGCTCTGCCAACTTGCAGCTTCAACTTTACTGATAAACTGGCAATACAAAAAGTTTTGCTGAAAATGCTTGAAATTTATTTTGTGAGTCCGGGTTCGGGTCAAATGTCAAACTTCAAATGTAAAATACGGAGCAATGAAAAATGTGTCTTTAATTCTGAGATGAAAGCTGGTGTTTGTGATACGAGAAGACATCTGTACCGTGAACCCCAGTGCTCGAACACTCTGTCTCCGTCTCTGCCGTTCAGCGCTAAAGGAAACCTGTGAAGAGTAAAGTTCTGAAAGCGTGAGGAGAGCAAAATCATACGGATTAAACACACATTCATAATTAGCTGACAGAACCCAGCATAACATCCACTTACCAAATCACCCTTCCCTGATTCATCAATCATCAGAACAAAGAATTGAGGTTCTATAATTCACCACTGAGTTAATTAGTATTAAATTAAACAATTTTTTTCATGTAATTGTCTGAAACTTGACCACATGCATTATCATTATCATTTCAGTAAGTGAAGTAGAAAAATAGTACAAGAATTCCTATACACGTCGTTTAAACAAAGAAAAAAAAAAGAAATGTTTTAAAACGTAGTTGATGGAATGAATACACACTGCATAATCCAACTAAACACTGGCTTAAAGTCATGTGTTTTTAATTTGTAGATAAATTATTCGTATACAAAACACAGTGTCACAAACTATCAACTCTGAAACAATGAAAAGGAAACAAATAAAAAAAATATTAAAGGATAACCAACTCAAACGTCAATGAATTTGACTTGTCATACACAAAAGAGTTTGACTCTCTCCAGGCTGTTGCTCCATGATTATAGTAAAAACAAAAGTCTAAATATAAAGTGCTGTTATTCCCATGTTTAAATTCATAAGCGTTACCGGAAAGAGGTTTAATATTACAACATTAGAACTTATTTAAAATTGAAATTTTGTTAAAGTAACACATTTTATTATTTATTATTTAACTCTTATAATTAGATGGCTTGAAAAAGCCATTTATTGTTGTTACTCATTATTCCTATAATCTATAGGATGATGGGTGTACCTTTATTAGTGTAAATTTTCCCTCATTCGTTCATTATCTTCTGCTTAATCCTCTACTAGGGTCGCAGGGGGGGTTCTTTATGCCCATCCAGGGGAGAACTTTTCGGGCAGTGGGCAGATACACCCAGGACAGGGTCCTAATCCATCGCTGTTTTTTCCTTATTGTTGATTGATGATCCCTCTGGCTAAAATTTGAAATTGCAGTCACCCTACAGCATGCTTCTTTAAGTTAAGTAAGCAAGAACTTTTGATTACATTTTAGCTTGCAAAATGTATTCATGTATTAGAGGAAATATTAATCCATAAAATAAGCAAATATAAATTTACACTGGATTGACACAAGGTGGAGAAAAGACAAACAGGTCAGAGACACGAGTAATGGAATAACAGAATGTACACCATATTTATTACATTTTTTAATTTGTGGGAGTTTGGCAGCTGGAATTAGTTTGGCAATCACAGTTGTGGGAGTTTAGTAATATGAATTAAACAAGTTTGTCAGTAAAAATCAGGGCAGTATACAGATAGGAACCATGAAAGTTCAACACTAACACAACTACAGAAAAGTAAATTACAACTGTGTATACGATACCCAATGAGACAGATTAACATGTTGTAGGTGACTGAGGTAAACAGAGGGTAACAAATAAATATTTCATAGGCGGTAATCTAATTTATATCTAAAATAAAAGAGTGCTGCAGTTTTTTTTAACAGTTTTGTAATTCCTTTTGAAAATTGGCTCTTTGGGAGGGCACACCTTGCCCTACGACGCAGTGAGTTCCACATGAGAACGAAGTGAGAGGAAACCATTAACTGTTCCTGCAGCTTGTCACTACACAGAATAAACATTATAAAATGTGAGTACACAAGTCAGTCGAGGCTCTGCTCCCCGAGCTCAAAGCTGTAAAACCCAAACCTGTCCATCATACAAACAAAAAGCAGCTCCAAATCCATCTCGGCAAAATGACCTCTGACCCCACTATGCTCTCAGACAGCTCACAAGGGAACGAGTGAGAAAAGGCAGATACTGTGCACGACTTCTTCCAGGGGGAGATTCTGAGAACCTGGGCGTTCTGTAGATGGAGCCCAGACTGTCTCGCTCCGCTGCTTTTCATTATTGCCTCATATGCTGCCCTGTGCACTTCCCCTAACCACTCTGAAGTGTGCATTGCCCACATCACACCAGTACAGTAAATTATAAAACAAATAACAGTTAGAAAAACAGTATCAAGTTTAAATCACGTTTATGGGGGTTAATTATTCTCGATAACCATGTAATAGATCTCACAGAACATCACTTAAAACTCAACCCAGTGTGAAGCAGCTTCAAAAGTCTATTTTAATCACTTCCAGAACTAGATGCTAAATAGCAAGCAAAACAGCCCACAGAACATGAAGAACGTTTTTTTTCTTGAGACAATTATCACATAAAAGTAAAATGACAACACAAGATTTCCAGGAACTCAGCAGTGAGTCACTAAACTGATTCCTTAAAATATTAAATAATTTTAATACTACATTTATTCTGAAGGTTTACAGTAAAAGGATATATTGCCTATCAGCAGATAGATAACAGTAACCTCTTTAAGTAGTCACATATCCTTTACCCTGCCTTGATCCTTGTCAGTAAATCCTTTATTAATCCAGAACACAGCTACAGCCTTAAATAGATATGAATTTAAACCACTAATTGATGCAATAAGGTACTAAACCCCTCCAAAAGTTCCAAAACATGTTTAATTTTGCTCCATTACAATTGCAATTAGTGGTTAGAACGTTCGCCTCTCAGAGCTAGGGATTCAGGTTCGAATCTAAATCTTGGTGGAGTTTTAATGTTCTCCCCGTTTCCACGTGGGTTTCCTCTGGGTTCTCCGATTTCAAAAACATGGATTCAAGGTAAATTGAATGTTCTAAAATGCTCCATACTGTGTGTGTGTCTGTGTGAGTGAGTGTGTGCCCAGCAATAGATTGGCATCCTGTCCTGGGTGTATCTGCCACCCTAGTAGAGGATTAAGTGGAAAATAATGAATGAATGTATTTTACAGTACTGCATTGTTTCCCAGCAGCTTTACAATTTACTAAACTTAAACACAAAGTGGCGGCACGGTGGCTTAGTGGTTAGCACGTTCACCTCTCAGCGCTAGGGATTCACGGTTCAAATCTGGGTGGAGTTTCCATGTTCTCCCCGTGTCTGCGTGGGTTTCCTCCGGGTTCTCCGGTTTCCTCCCACAAAAACATGGATCAAGTCAATTGAATTCTCAAAATTTCCCCATATAGAGTGTGTCTGTGTGAGTGAGTGTGTGCCCAGCGATGGCTTGGCGCCCTGTCCTGGTCTATCTGCCCAGCGCCCGAGATGCTCTCCCCTGGATGGGCATGGGGAACCCCACCACAACCCTAATAGAGGACAAAGCGGGAGATAATGAATGAATGAATGAATAAACACAAAGTTAAATCCACTAAGTTTCAGTTATTTCAGAACCAAGGCTCATTGGTGGATCGTCCCCCTTCAGAGGCCAGCCAGAGAGTACCAATTTTAAAACATTAATGTAGATGTAATGTTATTATGTATGTATTTATATTCAAATGTACAGAATCCATGCATGTTAAATCAACAATTGGTGTAATAAATTGTTTCAATCATTCAAGTTTGATAAAAATTGAAAAATGAACACACTTGAAGGTCTTGACTGTGGCATTCTGGCAGGATTGCACTCCAACAGAAATCAAAAGTTCTGTCCAAAATATACAGATAGCAAATGCCATAATTTTTAATGAAATGTTAACAGCTAATTGGATAAATGCCTGAAAAACACCCTTGGCGAGGCACCAACATGAGTTACATGTTTTTAGATTGCTGAATAACAAGATATAACTTCAGTATAGTATAAAAAAAAAAATATATATATATATATATATATATATATATATATATATATATATATATATATATATATATATATGTGTGTGTGTGTGTGTGTGTAAAATAGCTTTTTAAACTATAAGATATCATTAGACATTCAAAGACCACCTGCTTCATGTTAATACATATTGTAACTTAATGTACAATTATTTTCACACATTCTGGCATCTAGTTTATAGACAGACAATAATAATAATCTACAAAGTATTAGTGTTATACTTCTGACTTTTAACCCATGGAATATTGAGATGGACACCTTCTGAAATCCTAAGCAGTTAAAAAAAATAATGCACAGTTGATATTTAGATATGTGCTGTTATAATGTTTACTAAAGAACCTGAATCTGATAATGATCACCTGGTCCGAATTGCAATTTTAATAACATCCTGATTGCTGTGACATTTCCACTCTCTATGAATGGGGTGTAATTATAACACCCCCATATTTAAAATCAGGAGATAATTGTTCATTTGTAACATGGTTTCTTGGTTAATGATAGTGTTTGAACCTCTGCTGTAAGCAAAGAGAAATAAAAGGAAAGAATATTAATTGGGGAAAAAAACAACTGAGGTTGCATCCTGTCTGAATGAATGGATGGCTGTACTCCTCCAGCAGATGAGTGGAAACACTGTGCCACTTTATGTTCACTTAAGGTGGAGCAGGTTGGGAAGGTGTTGGTTGAGTAAAATTCTCCTGGGGTGCATTACTGGGTCAGAGATCAACTATGCAGTGGAGTTATGTAGAGATCAAGTGCTCATTAGCATCAGAGGTTGTGTGTAAATGCCCCAGCAGCACCTATAATATCCCCAACTACACTATCCTCATGCAAATTACAACCAGAGCATTACTCATCACCTTTACAACCATGATGTATTTTTTAAAAGCAACTCCTTTTTAACGATTGAATTAATCTGAAATGTAGTTGTTTTTAATACCATATCAGTTCTGCATTCTGCAATGAATTATTATAGAAATTTATATTCTGTTCTTAACTGCCAGTGAAACCAATGTACTCTTGTACAAACAATATGATTAACAGGGTGGCTGTGTTCCAAATCCACATGAATCTTCCGATGTGTGGTGATAACCCAAAAATTTTTTTTTTTCATATTGCAGAAGAAGAAAATAATCACAATCACAAATCAAAGCAAGCTGTTTATTTACCAAATGCTACAGGGTTTCAATTCAAATATGATATTACAAGAAACATCCCTTTACATTTCATCAGCTGAGCTTTCAAATCTTAATGCAAAGTATTGACACCATGAATTATCTGAAGTAATTTGTCTTTATTGTCACTGGCTAAATCAAGCATGTTATAAAAGCACAGATGGTCTGTCACTGGTTTCTGCTGGTCCGATGCTTGTTTCAGATGAATATGTTTTTTATACCAACCCACCCATTATATTCCACTTTATTTTATACTGGTGATGCACACGATTTAGAGCAGCCAATTAACCATGAATCCGTGTTTTTGTACTGTGAGAGGAAGTCGGAGAAATCCAACGTGGACACGGAGAGAAACTCCACATATATCGGGATTCGAACCTGGAACCCCAGCGCTGAGAGGCCACCCTGTTTAATTTATATGTATATGTATGTATATATTTTTGGTTTGTTGGTTACTGGTGTCTGTTGCTTTGTTACAGATTTCGGTTGGTCTGCTACTGCTTTTTATTGACCTTTTACTGGTTAGGTTGGTTTCTGCTAATCTGTTACTGGTTTAAGATCATTTCTTCTGGTCTGTTATTGGTTTCTGTTGGTCTGTTATGGTTTCTGTTGATTTCTGCTAATCTGTTACTGGTGGCTGCTGGCCTGTTAGTTTTCTGTTTGTCTGTTGCTGCTTCCTGTTTGTCTGCTACACATTTCACTTGTTTAGCAAAAATGCAGGGTCTCAAATATAGTAGACTGGGTTAAATTTTCAAAAACAATGTCACAGACACTGACTTTCGCTTGCAGATGTATTTTCTTCACTAATCAATTAACCACAGAGTAGACATCTGCTTCCTAACCAGCATGCATATGGTCAGTGTATGTGGATTATCATGTGATAAAGATTTTTTGTTTTGTTTTTCATGTACTATTTTTTTAACATGAACAAATAATAGTATGTATGTATCTTAAATGCAAATGAAACTGAATCTGTTTACATTTCTGCATGAGTTTAGTTTGACTTTGATGAATATTCTCTGTCCCAGGAAGTTCCACTGTTTTTTGATTCCACATCTGGAACTTCTTCTTGCCATATCGCACACCCACACCCACCCAAACACCCACACACACACACACACACACACACACACACACACACACACACACACACAGATACAAACACAGATTCACACACTCTAAGGTACACATCCACAGCTCCACATAGACACAGATATACACATACTGCAGTCTCTCTGTGTTTGCAGCTCTGAGTAGGCAATACAGATGATGTAATAAGTGTGTAAGAATGAAAGATTGAAGGCTCAAAGGAGAAACAGCACAGAAAATAAATAAATGCGTGAAATAAAATTATTTATTTACTTATATTAGAAACACAAAAGTTTGTATGTTTCAAATAAAAGAAATTACAAATAAAAAACGTAGCAAAACAAGAAATGCAGTAATATCAAGGATCAGGTGAAACATCCGCAGCCTAGTTCCAGTTTCTAAAACTGATCCTATAGTGCATTAGAAATACTTTAAGATTTACTTATTTTTTGTGTTAGTCAATTAATCAAACATCTTAAAATTTTATTTTAGTTTATTATATTTCAGTCATCATTTGCATTTAGGAGTCTTTAAACAAACGTTATAAACAGGAACAATAAACAATAAAAGTTAAAAGGGGCTCAAATAGGTCAGGGCCTTCCCCAAACTGTTAGATTGTCTTTGTAGGCCTTAGCATTAACATAATGATTTTTTTTTTAACTGAGGCTTTACTTCAATGAGAACGAGAAACAGAGAACAAAGAAAATTGAGGGCACTGCCTCTAGTGCTTCAGAGTAATCAGTCATTGTGTTTTGTACAGGATAACTAGCAGAACTTCATATGTCTCACATAATTCTCTAACTACACCTGTTTGAAATAATCTTCTCAGACCATTTATTAAAATTCCACAGTGCACAGGTTATAAATTGCTGCATGGTTGTTCAAAAAACGTATATATTTATTGGAAAATCTTTATACAAGCTGTTCCACAACACAATGGACTGGTATCTTTGAGAAAGAGGGCTAATTCTCCAAGTTTATATCGTGTTCAAATTTACTGGTTCTAATCTTAAAGAACTTTTTTCTCTTGTGGCCGTTCTCTTGATGCATATTATTTGATGTTGCTGTTTTTTATGCCCAAAGCGAGCCAATAAGATCAGACAATTCAGATGGAGCCCAGCAGGGAGTTAAAAATATTATTAGTGACGTTATGCTGCCTCTGAGTGGACAAACCACCGAACTGCAAGTAAACTAAGACTTGTTTAATTTTTAAACTTCTATGGATGAATGGAAGGATGGACTTCTTCATGAGTTTTATTTTAAGCATTTAAATATACACAGTTTTATTTTTTACATTTAGTCATTTAGCAGACACTTTTATCCAAAGCGACTTACAAATGATAGATAGATAGATAGATAGATAGATAGATAGATAGATAGATAGATAGATAGATAGAATACTTATGTATCCCGAAGGAACTTTAACAGCCAGTTGCAGTAACAGTGCAATAAAATAAACAGTATTTTAATAGAGGGAATTAATTAAAAAAATATATTTACGAGAGAGAACAACACAAGTCAGTAGTTAAGAAAAAAAACAGGAACACTGTAGAATTATGAAACCTGATCATTATCCGATCCCACCATTTTTTTACATCAAGTGTTTGTCGAAGAGATGTGTTTTGAATTGTTTCGTTAAGAATGATAAATGTATCAGCCTTAAAGACAGAGTTGGGTTCGTTCCACTATTTAGCAGTGGTGAAATTTCAATACAGCAACAAACAGTGATAGGCCAATTGTACCACGGCTCTCTAAAGCATAATTATTTAGGTCTTGCTGTTAGGTCTTGCAATTTGTTGTTAAAACCATTAAAAACTTGTTATTTTGCAGTTAAAATTATTTTGGTACACTTTGTTTTGCCCAGGAGCTGAACACCTCAGTGACACTGTTGGACAGAAAATAATTCATTATGTCTAACCCTCACATCCTGTATGCAGTGTCCTGTGAGCACTGATAGAGGATAAGGAACACAAACTATGCAGAACCTGTTTACACATGGGGTGCATGTATCATCTCCAGTTTTCCAGAGGGAAACCAGAGCTTCTGGAGGAAACTCTTGTGGATATGGGGACAATTACCATACTTTTAAAGTGCCTAGATATCAAGCCATGGAGTGGTTAAAATCACTTTAGTTGGCAGGAATAGATGAAGCTGCCAGAGCTTTTGTCATTTTTTAAAACAGTCAGAAATCTAATGAGCTCCTCAGTTCTGTTAACAGAATACATACAGTGCTTATACATGGACACGATTTTATGCGCCTGTCAGCATTGTGTCTTTAAAAGTCTTTAATTTACATTTATAGGGTCAATAAAGAGTAATACTCTTTTTGTAACTGGTGTATTTTAATGTTTGTGCCACCAGATGGCAGAATCTAAACAAAATTTAGTTCAATTTGTTTTTTGTCTATATATACAAAATATATAATATATAATAATAAATATAATATAATATAATACATGTAGCTAATGTATGAAATATGTGCACATTAACTGCTTATTGTATGTTCATATTTTAATGTATAAGTACACAGTATATGAAAGTATTCTGATATAATAACATTTGCAAATGTTCTTAAACTCACTAAAAGAAAGTCAGCAGATTTGTTAATCAAAAATTAAACCTACATAGATCTTTCTAGTCATAGATAATTTCACCCAGGTAATTTGCTGTAGGATAAACATTTGCTAGAGAATTTGGCAGTTCTTAATAAAGAACACCTCCCATCTACTACAAAAGATGGTGGTGACACTGGGTAGCACCTTTAATAACATCCATGATGCTCAAAAGAGATATCATAGCGCCTTCATTCTGCCATAGGAATTTGTAATCAGCACCACCCTCAGGTGCACTTACCACTTACAATCCTGACACCCTTAAACCTGCAACTGCAATAATGTTATTATATATATATATATTACATGTGCAGTAATGTGCAATATATTTCTATTCAGAAAAAGTGATGTGCAATTTGTAAATGAAAGATTCTTTATTACCTTGCTTTAGATTTATATTCATGGTTTCATTTTTATTTTATCTTGTAAATATTCTTATATGATCTTTATTTTCACTGTTTTTAACGCTGCTGTAGCAATGCAAATGTTCCCCTGTGGGATAATAAAAGGCCTTTTTTATCATATCTAAATGTAAAATATAAGTTTAGCAGCATTCACATTTCCCAATCTTCTAAATTGTGTTTTTAATTTTTAATTTTTTTTTATTGGAAATGATTTTAGTTATGACCCTATGAACCTTTATATGGCCATCATGGTTTCTTATGACATGGTATCTTTGATACCAATCTTTACTTTATATTTCCGTTACACTTCCATTACTTTTATAGGTGCATTGTAGTTTTCATTTTACTTTGAAGAATTAACTAATTTTATTTGTGTTTTTGTCCAATCACATTCAGGTTTTGCAAATAAAGGAAAGTAATTGAATTGCTCATAAAAGTAAATGTGAAAATATTATTCACTGGAAAATAACTGAGGGTTATGCAGTGCTAGACACTTTGCATTATATATGTGGTGTTCCTTCCTTTCAGGCAGTTCCCTCGGTTGAGCCTGACTTATTAAAATAATTAATCTTGGGTTCTGTGAGCAGAAAGTATGGGTGTGAAACTTACCAAAATGTAGAAGGATAAAGAGGTGAGTCTCAAAAATTAGATTTTAAAAAATCATGATTAATTTAGCCTTGCAGAGTTAATGTGTTGTTAACTCGATTAACATATATTTAAATATAAATATAATTAAAATATATTTTATGCTTTACAACTTGTATTTTGTAGGCGAAACATTTACACACAATGCACTTAGCATTTCAGCTAATTTATTCATCTTATCTTTCCTTAATCCTATACTAGGGACTAGAGTCACGGGGGGGGGTTCCCATGCCCATCCAGGAGAGAACATCTGTCTGTTCGGCACTTTCATTCACACAGAAAAACACTATATAGGGGCAATTGAGAACAATTACTTTACCTTGAATCAATGTTTCTCCAACTGTTGGAGAAAACTGGGGACACGGAATGTGCGCTTGTTGAATTGAAAATAAAATACACAATACAAAAAAAAATTGATAAATATACCATGCCATGAAGCAACACTTTTGATAGTCCCTCATGGTATTCTTTTTTTGGCAGCGGGTTCGAGCTGTCCTCTGTGATCTATGTGAGAAATTGGTGTGTAAATGTTAATGAGCTGGAACATCAGGTGTTATTTAATATTTATATAGGATCAGTGCAGCTCGCTGAATAAAATAAACACTGAAAGCTGATATTATAGAGAGAGATTTGCACATTTCTTCCCATGCTACTCCCTAATATAATCATTGTTTCTTTAAAATGTATTCAAATATATTTTATTAAAACCTGCAACAATGAACAGACTTTCGTAATGTTAAAGTCAATAAGAAGACACCAATACTCACACCTTAAAACCTTATATTCATTATTATTAATAATTAAGTAATTGGATTAGCGGTGATAGAGTTATACGGTGAGTAAATGATATGGTTCTGTTGTATTCCCATCTGTTCGGTACTTAATATTTACAAGAAAATCTATTTGTCCTCCACAGGCACTGCTGTTACTCCTCCAGCAGAACATCAGGCTAACCCAGCACCCACAGCTTCAGCAACAACAAGCTGGAAACCCCCGTGACCCTAGTAAAGGATTAAGCTGGAGATGATGGCTGGACGGATAGAATATTCATTTGAGTTTACCCTAGTGTTAAAAAATGTTTCCAAAAATGTAAGTTTTTTGTTCTGTACTAATGATTTGACATGCTCAGATGGGAAAGGAACCGAGACTTGGAAGTAAAAAAAAACTTTCAGTTGTGAACAAATAAGCATCTTCTATACTACGATATAATTTAATGTCAAGTATCAGCGTGAAAAATTTGTCACAAGATCTGTATATTTATTTATTCCCCATGGTAAAGATTAATAATTCACTCACTCATTGTACTTTGACCATGTTGAAACAATTTGTCATATTGGTTTGGACAAAAACTGGTTTTGCATTTAATTTATCCTGTTCAGGTTTTGTGCCAAAGATTTATTCCAACATAATTATGTTATTATGAAATTATTCTCTGTGAAGATGATGTTCTTAAGGTAATAAGTAAAACGTTGACTTTCCACCAATTGTACCACTGAATTGTCCATGCTTTCTGCTTTGCTGAGTCCAGGAACAGGACATTTTTGTATTGTATATTTATCCCTTCACCCTTCACTCCACTGTGGCTGTTTTTTTAACAATTTCTCCATCTGTCTTTCAGATCACTCCAGCTCCAGAGTGACCTAGTAGCCACTAGTATTAACCTTTTAAAAATGAGTAACCAATTTGTTTGTACCTATTAACAAATCATGTGCAACATCAAAAATTATGCAGCATCAGGAATTTAGTGGTTCTGATTGCAGTTTGAATGCTGTGCCATATGGGCTGGTTTTGTATTTTGGTGGCTGGTTACAGTAAAAATTTTATCATGTTCATGACTACAGCATGTTAACAGAGCCTGGATAACTCAACCTGTATTTCAGTATAATTGTACTCAGTTTATTCTCCAAGCTCCTATCACTTTTACATCTGATTTTTTTACTTTGTCCTCTTCTAATTTCACAGAGGGTTCCTTGTGCCCATCCAGAGAACGTTTTGGTCACTGGGCAGATACATATAGGACACATTGCCAATGTATCGCTGAGCACACACACACATACACACACACACAAACACATTATATAGGGGCAATTTAGATAGGGTCAATTTAAAGCAGCCAATTGACCTTGAATCCATGTTTTTGGACTTTGGGAAGAAAACAGAAACTCATAAACACATATTTCATCTTTGCCCCTACTACAGATATAATGGTGTGAACTTTATACAGAAGAACTTTATAAGGCGGTTACATGTAATAAAATGAACATGGGTTTATAATAAAACAGAGAGTACAATTCATTATGATTATACCAGAGTTAAATTGTTCTTTGGGTGATAAATGTATTTTATTGCATTAGCATTAACAATGTGATTCAATAACAACAGTTGAACATTGTATTTATTTATTTACTTTAATATAATATATTGGCAGTCAAGTGTGTTACTGCCATTTGAATGCATTATGTGTTAATATGTAAATAAAAAAATACATGAAAATATTTAGAAATGCAAGGGTTTCTTTTAATTTTTCAATTTTGTAGTGATGTATAGAAACCAAAAAAACATATAAAAATAACCAATTCACCTTGAATTCATTTTTTTTTATCCTTTTTGTATAAAAAGTTAAATAAACTTTGTATAAATAGTTAAATAACATTATACTATAGTACACTATACTATTCAATACATCTACCACATATCTGTGGTACACAATCCAACCAAAACTGAGATCAGCATATCTATATTTTAGGAAAAATATTTGCAACAGGATGTTCATTAAGTATTCATAGTGGAACAATGCTGCTAACTACTGAAAATCCTACTTCATTTACTTCAGATGATGTGGCTTAACTTGTATTAAAATAAAAAATAAGTAAAAACAGCCTATGTACAAGTGAAATGCAAATTACACAAATGAATTAACGATGAGCTTAACGGTGGCTTAGTGGTTAGCACGTTCGCCTCTCAGCGCTAGGGATTCCCGGTTCGAATCCCCATCTGGGTGGAGTTTCCATGTTCTCCCCGTGTCTGCGTGGGTTTCCTCCGGGTTCTCCGGTTTCCTCCCACAGTCCAAAAACATGGATCAAGTCAATTGAATTCTCAAAAAATTTCCCCATATAGAGTGTGTCTGTGTGAGTGAGTGTGTGCCCAGCGATGGATTGGCGCCCTGTCCTGGGTGTATCTGCCCAGCGCCCGAGACGTTCTCCCCTGGATGGGCATGGGGAACCCCACCGCGACCCTAATAGAGGATAAAGCGGGAGATAATGAATGAATGAATGAATTAACGATGAGCGGCACGGTGGCTTAGTGGTTAGCACGTTCGCCTCTCAGCGCTAGGGATTCCCGGTTCGAATCCCCATCTGGGTGGAGTTTCCATGTTCTCCCCGTGTCTGCGTGGGTTTCCTCCGGGTTCTCCGGTTTCCTCCCACAGTCCAAAAACATGGATCAAGTCAATTGAATTCTCAAAATTGCCCCATATAAAGTGTGTCTGTGTGAGTGAGTGTGTGCCCAGCGATGGATTGGCGCCCTGTCCTGGGTGTATCTGCCCAGCGCCCGAGATGCTCTCCCCTGGATGGGCATGGGGAACCCCACCGCGACCCTAATAGAGGATAAAGCGGGACATAATGAATAAATTAATTCATTAACGATGGGGAACGTGATGGTACAAACTAAAACGAGTTTTGCTAGACAGAATGTCACTATTGCATGTTGTCTTTACTAAACCAGATCCCTCCTCTGTCCACTCTTTATCCAAATAGCCTTATTTCAATCTGGCAACCCAGCGATCCAGTACCGCACTTCCGTTCTGTCCTCATGTTTAAACAGTAACTCCAGCTTCAAGCAAAGCGGGTTCGACTGAGTTCACTGCGCCGCGGGTAAGATCCTTTAATTCTGCAGCCCAGAAAGCGATATACAGCTGTTTAAAGTTCTTATAAAGTCGGCGTGTTTTGATCTAAACATAGTCAAAAAAAACGCATCAGTACATATTGAGTACATACAGTACTGTTCTTTAAGGCTGTAATTGAGAGGTCAAACATGAAAAAGTGTTATTTTATTGAGATTTAAATGTGTAAATATGTAAGGAGTTAATTGTGTTTAAAATTTGTAACTTTGTTTAACTTGATATACCTTCAGCTAATATACGTGCAACGTCAGATTTTTTTAAAACTTAAAAAAAACTTAATTTTTTTATGATGTTTCCATTACATTGCTTAACATTTTATAGTAACAACATCATACATCATATATATATATATATAGAGAGAGAGAGAGAGAGAGAGAGAGAGAGAGAGAGAGAGAGAGAGGTGGGGGCAGTTATCTACGTGTTCACTGTAAACGCTGACCGCTGGTTTGTTTACTGGTTACCGTAATACGGGATATTGAGGCGCAAAATTCATATGGATCGCATTACCGTCGTGTAACGGGGCCATAACGGTCCTTTAACCGTAATTACCCGAGGAAAAGAGGGTCTGAAAGGGAACCGCAAATTTATAAACAGCAAAGGCAGAGGGTTTTCTACATTTTGAACACGCTGTCCGTCCGAATACCTAATCCCTACATTTTGTACAAGTCTTCATTAAATGAGCGCAACAGGACAAGCGACAAGCGAGGCGAGTGCACATAAACCTTTCTTTAATACTTTTCCTGAGTCAAGAGGCTAAACACATCTGAACCCGATGCTTCGCATTTCTATAGTGAACCAAACACAGTGGACGTTGCGAAAGGTCAAAACTCTACACGTTAAAAATGCTAGTGCGACTTTCAGAAATTGAGCTGCGGACCTTCACACGATGCTTTACGATCATTTTTCTGCGATCGAGTAGGACAAACACAATCTGGGTTTAAAATCAGGTTCATAACTGGATGGGTTTATTGTTATTTTTATTTCTAATTACCGCGGTTACCACGTTCCAAAGGTTCCAAAGTTAGCATTAAGGGTTATTCAGAAGCTGGAGAGCGACAGGTCGCAACGTGAAACTATAGCTCTCTTTGATACTTCATACAGCCAGTACTGCAGTTAGTATACCAATTATGTTTGCGTAAAGTTTATTACCTTTTCTAGCATTAGAGTGAATTGATATGTAATTACTGTTCTAAATCAAGATGTAAATTCGTGTGGTACAACATCACATCTGGTTTAGGGGAGCGGTAGCTGAGTGGTCAGGGCGTTGGGCTATCGATCTGAAGGTTGGGGGTTCAAATCCCAGGTCCACTGAAGTTACCAATGTGGGTCCTTGAGCAAGACCCTTAACCCTCATTGCTCCAGGGATGTTGTGATGAACCCTGTGCTCACCTTGTAAGTCGCTTTGGATAAAAAGCGTCCAATAAATGACCAAATGACCAAATGAAATGAAATGACAACAAATGATCGTTCTTAAGATTAATAGTTTACAATGTGGAAATTGCTCATTGTATATTTGTTTATTTGATTTATGTTGCAGTTCTTAGGGTTGGGTGTAAAGTTATGTACAAAGTTAAGGTGCAAACTCAAGAATAAATCTAATCACTATTGGCAAGAATATTTGTGCTGTCGACTTTAAATCGGAGGGAGCTACAGCTATTAAATCGACCATTTCTAAAACTTTCAAATAGTAACAGGCTTAGTGGTTAGTACGTTCGTCTCTCACCGCTGGGATCCAGATTTAAATCCCAATCTGAGTGGAGGTTCCATGTTCTCCCCATGTCCTCGTGGGTTTCCTCCAGGTTCTCTGGTTTCCTCCCACAGTCCAAAAACACAGATTCAATGTGAACTGAATGCCCTAAATTGCTTCATATAGAGGGTTTTTGTGAATGAGTCTATGTGAGTTAGTGTCTGCCCAGCGATGGATTGGTGTCCTGTACTGGGTGTATCTGCCCACTGCCTCGAAACATTCTCCCCTGAATGGGCATGAGACGCGCCCCACCCCTGCGACCCCACATTTACATTTACATTTAGTCATGTAGCAGATGCTTTTATCCAAAGCGACTTACAAATGAGAACACCACAAGTTAAGGATTTAGTAGAGGATTACACAGACTATCATGAATGAATAAATAAATAAACAAGGTGTTGATTAATAAATGAATAATTTAAGGGACATTAGCTAATATTTTGGTCAGGGCTGGCTGCGCATATTTATTTAATACTTTGTTCTTTGTTCCTTTTGCAGCGATGTCTATTAAAAAACAGTTTAAGCCCAATCTAAGCCATGTTCAAGTCATGGAGATCGCTGCCCGGCTTTATGGACTAACCCTCACCAGTATCAAGCCTTTACCCAGTTATGATGATCAGAACTTTCATGTGGGCAATGAGGCTGGTAAAGAGTTTGTGCTGAAGATCATGAACTCATCAGACAGTGAAAACATTGATGTGTTAGAGCTGCAGACCTACAGCATGAACTTTTTAAAGGAGAATGGGCTTCCTGCACAATCCCCTATTAAAACCGTTAATGGAAACATGATGAGCCTGGAAAACATTGGTAAAGATTTAATATTTTTAATTTGGTTAATAATTTGCAGCTTCCCTGACTTTTATATACTTGTTACTTGTTAGTGTATATATATATATATATATATATATATATATATATATATATATATATATATATATATATATATTTGTGTATATATATGTACTTGTTTTTGGGTAGTTTGTATCACAGGGTCTGCTGATATACAGTGGTAATCATTGATCATTGGGCTGAATATGTTATGAATTAGTTGATATATCCCACATTTAAAGTCACAGCTTCAATGATTGTCAAACAAACTTATGAAACTTATGAATTAAATGGTTTCTTACTTTATATGTTATTTTGTGAGAAAGTGTGAGAAACTTTTATTTACCTAGATGTTTAATGTGAAATGGTTCCAGGTGATCTTTTTTCTGCCATTTCTACACACTGCTCCAACCGGTCCTGTCTCTCACTGTTTGCTGTTATATGAAGTATCTGTCACATTTTCTTCTCAATGTTTCCATCTGAAAGTTTATTTGATGTTCTGATTGATGGTTGTGTATTACAGATTGTGGTTTTGGAGAACAAAAGTATTTGGTCAGATTGTTGACATTCCTGCCAGGAATTCCTATCGCCAAAATCACCTGCACATCTGAACTCTTATACCAAACTGGAAGAATGGCTGCTACAGTGGATCAGGTTCTGCTGCGGGTACTAGATTGATTTCTTATCAAAACACCCATCATGTTGACTTGATCTTTTTTCTCTTGAATCGAGTTACTGTGAATAGTTATTCTGTGATTATGTGGCTACAGAAACAGATCAATAATAAACTGACAAAATAAAGTTCATTTTTATGTATGTTATTGCAGATGGAGCATAGTAACCTTCATGTTCTTCAAAGAGAGAACTTTATTTGGAGTCTATTCAGCATTCCTCTTTTAGAACAGTATCTCCATGTAATGGATGGAGATCCAATTCAGCCCATCATTAAAGGAGTTCTTCAGCAGTACCATCTCCAAATTGAACCAAAACTCTCTTCCTTTTGTAAATGTGAGTATGTGAGCGATTAACTCTAAATGCACTTTGTATAATTACTAGATTTAAACCAACAGTTCTAATTACAAAACTCTCATTATAAGGCAAGCACATTTGCTTAAATTTAACCCTCAGAGCATTTCCCGTAATCACTTTATATCAGCAGGAGAGGTGTGTTGAAATGACTTTTATTTCTCACTCTGTCTTTTTGTTTTTCTGACTCTCTCTGTATTGTTGAATTTTTTTGTGCTACTCTCAATCTAGGATCAAGGCGTGTTTTGGGAAAATCATTTAACATGTAACCATGGCCTCTCCAATATGTCAATAGATTTCAGGATTATAATGTAGCAATGAAATACATTAAGTGCCACAAAGCAGATATGGGTTTTGTCTCTGGTTGCTTGGAGTTAAAGTGAGGAAGGTGGGTGCGGATGATATGAAAAAAATGTAAATTTCAAAGATTCTAATTTAGTAAATAAGGAGGTTGTGTCAGAAGAGGCATCTGGTGTAAAACTGTGTAAAGTTAAGTATGCTCTGATGAGGCTCCTCCCAACAGGAAGAGCTGAAAGAAGACCTAAATACCTTCCCTGCACTTTACAGAATTAGGTGCTGAGTTGAATTTATTTCTTAATAAAAGTAGAGTTTTTTCAAAGCTGTGGAATATGTTGCTAAATAAATCTGCTAAGAACTCACGTCGGGCAGCATGGTAGCTTAGTGGTTAGCACATTCGCCTCTCAGTGCTTGGGATCCAGGTTCAATGTGAGAGTTTGCCCAGCAATAGATTGTCATAGATTGTGGGTGTATCTGCCCAGTGTGCCCTAGTAGAGGATAAAACGGAAGATAAACAATGAATAATAACTAAAATGTTCTTAATAAAATTTTAAATATGTGTTTACATTGTCTTAATTATGTATGTGTTTGTACTGCAGGTGTGAACCATGGTGATCTAAATGATCACAACATCCTGGTTGAGAGGGATGAAGATTGTGGTTACAGGATTAGTGGGATTCTGGATTTTGGGGATATGAACAGTGGATGTTTGGTGTTTGAGCTGGCCATCCTCATCATGTACATGATGATCGAGAGCACTGCACCATTAGCGGTGGCTGGGCCGTTGATAGCGGGCTGGGAAAGTGTGTTTCCTCTGAACCAAGATGAACGTGATGCCCTGTACCTGCTGGTACTGAGTCGCTTCTGTCAGTCACTACTGCTTGCACGTCATGCCGTCACCCAGCAACCTGAGAACCGCGAATATCTGATGATTACCGCCAAGACTGGAATCAGACATCTACAGCTGCTATGGGAAAAGGGCCAAGAAGAAGTGCAGAGGACCTGGTTTCAGGATGCTGCTCAAGTTATTGTTAAATGCTGATGCAAAATAATGGTATAGATATTGCTAAGACTAACATTAATGGAACTTTTCTGCCATATCAGTGAAATGGTTCATAGTGTAATTATGACAAAAATTAACATCTTTTTTTATTAAGAGCTGGAGGAAAAGCTAAGTTTGGGTCAGAAAGTTTACTAATCGACCTAATGTACAGCACAGACAGAGCCCTGACATCAACCCCACTAAACACATTTGAGATGAGTTAGAATGAACATTGTGACTCAGGCCCTTTCTAACAATATGAGTTTCTAACCTCACAAATGGGGCGGCACGGTGTTAGCACATTCGTCTCATAGCGCTGGGAATCCAGGTTCGAGTTTGCGTGTTCTCATTGTGTCCGCATGGGTTTCCTACAGGTTCTCTGGTTTCCTCCAACAGCCCAAAAACATGGATTTAAGGTAAATTGAATGCTATAAATTGCCCCATATAGAGTGTGTCTGTATGAGTGTGCCCAGCGATAGATTGGCACCCTGTTCTGGGTGTTTCTGCCCAGCGCCCTGAAAATTTTTACCATCCCCCTGTGAACCAAGTAGAGGATTATGCTGAAGATAATGAATGAATGTCACAAATGCTCTTCTAAATGAATAAGCAAAACTTCCACAGACACAATTTTGTATAAATGATTCTCTAAAAAGTGGATAAAAACAAATGTGTTTACAGGAGAAGATTTTTATAGTTTGTCTGAGGTACATTGCAGGATGTACATGCTGTGCCCTATATGTATATAACCCTCACAAACCCAAATGGTGTATCCGTAAGATAATAGAGTTGCATTTGATAAAGGTAAAAATGAAGTTCTGAAGTTACGGTGACATAGGTAAATGAAATATTAACAGTAAGTATTGACAAGTTCTAATAAAGCAAATTTGTGCCATGAACCCAAAGCTAAAACAGTTATTTAAGACATGGTATCTAAAAATTCTTTCTGAGTACAGAATATTTTGAATAAGTCTTTTTTCTTCATATAATTAGTGAGCAGTGATGCATTTAATACAAAGTGAAATGTTTTATTGCTAAGCTGTTGGTTCACAGATGTCACGGTTGATTTTCTATTAACTTTATCATCAGCTTTTTAAATTAAATTTTATGAGAAATAAATAAAAAGCACATTGGCTTTTCATCCAGGTTTTGCCACACTCAAAAATTATTTTCTTATTGTGGCAATCAAATGTTATTTCATCATAGGTGGGGAAAAAAACAATTATAATATATTGTAATATATTGATTAATAAAGTAAACTTTAATTATTTTTCTAGAAATGCTTTTAATAATTTTAATTTTGTTAGTGTGTAGCAGATTATGTTAAACAATGCAAAACCAAAAATCAAGTTTGGAGATTGGCAAAAGTTTAGCAATAGGATGATAACATGATTGATTTGAAAGACACATTTCCATTTATACTACAATGGAGAATGATGGTGGTAGCATAATGATGCGGGGAGATTTTTCATTACATGGTAATCTGGTCAGATTGTGACATGGGAGGGATTGAGTATCCAAAACTTAGATGAGATTGGGATGGAGCTTTACTGTTTAACAGGACACACTTCTAAACATCACACTACCAACACTTCAGTGTCACAGCAAAGCTGAGAATTAGCTACCAACAACTTATACAGAAAACCACTTATTGTAGATGTACACCAATATAATAAGTGGAACAAATTTAAATAGACAATGAGTAAGGTTTATGTAAACTGCAGTGGCATTTTATTTAATATTAAGAGTGTGGAATCTCAGGTGGTTGGTTGGAAGATGTTCAATGACAGAACATAAATTCATGAATAAATTAAATCGTTTGTTGTTTCTAGATACTAGGTTTATTATCAGTTCTCTTAAGATGTTTAATTCTAGTCATTTTAAGAAGATAAACTTTTTTAATGATAATAACCATCTGCTTTTTAGGGAAAAATAATCATGTTTTATGCCTTAATTTGCATTTGCTGATTTCTTTCAGTGACTATGTCTAGATTCTAAATGGACCATCATAAGCTGCTGTATCCCATACACACAACTTTTTGCAACATGAGCAATAAATCATTTTTTATCTATACTCTTACCTCTGGTTGGTCTCATTTACTCTGTTTACACAATAACCAAATTAAAATATTTCTAATTGTTTTCTAATTTATTCTATACTATATAACAGTTCTATATATTCTAGAAAACCACAGTCCACAAGACTAGTCTAAAGTGAATTTAACACTGAACAAATTCTATGATTTGTTGATTTGCCTCCTAAAATTCACACAGACATGAAAAAACTAAAAATATAAATCTAAAATTTACCTGCAAATCATTGACTCTTAATTGTAAGGGAAAAAAATTACACACAAACACATTAATTGTGCTTTTAGTATGGAACCACATCCAGCTATTTGTTTTTTTTTGCTATTTATAGCTGTTTGCTATTTGCAAGTTTTTTTTACTATGAACAATTTTATCTTATTTTGCTTAGAAATGAAATATATAACGGAACTTGACTAGTGCAGAAAATAATTTGTCACGAAACAAATTGTAAACTCTGGGCTTTTCTGTCATTTCATATTTTTTACCTCTATCTAATCCTTTTATGTGTTTCTTCTTACTCAAACCACGTACCAGTATTTAACATAACTTCAAAGAAGCATGTGCATGTCAAATTTTCTTTTATCGCTCATTTGACATGTGAGATGCTTTAGGCACTACACAGCTAAATCAACCAAAATGTACAAAGAGTTACTAGATACCCAAAAGTTTTTAAGGGTGTATAAATCCATTTTTATATAAAAATCACATTTCTAGTTCAGAACCGATGTTTCAACTCATGGTAAATTCAATTAGTTGCAGGTACAACAAACAAATATAATAAATTAGTTTGAATTACAATGTAGTGCTGGTGTTCTTTAACACCCTACAGCTTGTTCCTCCACTGCCCCCACCATCATCAAGTGTAGAGATCACTGTACCTAAAGGAGATTTATACCGCTGTGAGAGACTCTTAACTGAGGGAGAAATACAGAGAAGGAGAGTGAGAGCACAAGCTGGTGCAGGATGAATTGACCATTCCTGTTTGTCAGACATTGTTTGTTACTTATTTTTCCACTGACTCACGGAATATTTCCCTTTTTTCTTAATGACATGGATCTACATACAAACTGAAGCATGAGAAACAGCAGCAGGAGGTAATTTCTCTCTTTTTATTATATTCTGTATCATGTACACGGACATATGGGTTCATCGATACGGTTTTAGTAGCAGTAAGAACTTAAATTGGTTACAGAAAATAAACATTTATTCCAAAAAAATTGACTACTGGAAAGAAAATAATAATAATACATATGAAACAAATTAGTACTTCAGTTACAAAGAATTATGATAATGTAATATCAATGGTCACCATTCAGGGTGTTAATAATTGAGTACCAAGTACTGAAAAAGCATGTTTTTTGCCAGAACCTTTATTTGCTCCACAAAGCAGTAATGATTCTTTTTTGTCAGGCGCTCTGCTTCCTCAGTTATAAGTGATGTTATGGCACTGTGTTTTAAATTCATGTGGAAAACTTGACCAAATCATTTTGTTATGTGGACTTCACTGTGATAGTTTGAGGCTTCTTAATTCGATCAGGTTGAGACTCAACAAAGTTATGTAGATAAAACCAAAAGCACTGAGTGATTTGGTTATCTTTTTATGTGGAATCTTTCTTTTATGTAATCATGGAAATAAATCATGATGCAATGCCAGCATTAATCAGGCTTGTATTGTAAAAGAGATGGAACATGTTGTAAAAAGAACATTGCAAGAACATTGAAACATTGTAGAAAGCCCTCAACAGTTGTATATAGGCTATTTATAAAACAGGTAGTACCATCCTTAAATCGGATTGGCTGAGTCATTTGTCCAGCAATGACATTATTTACAATAACACACACTTTTGACCACATCTTTATTTATATTTTTATAAAAATTATAAAAATATATATATACTTTTTAAATATATTAATATACAAAAGTATTTACAGCTCTTTACCGTGATTTATTTACAATAATTCATGCACTCTTGATTTGATTTTGAAATATATAAATATATATACACACACAGTACCAGTCAAAAGAAAAGTAAACAGACTTTGCGTGAGGGTTGCACTACATTATGGTAATAGTTGTAATTGTGTTTTCAGTTTAGTTTGGTTCATATTGGGAGAATCAGTTCTTAGTGGTTAGCACGTTTGCCTCTCAGCACTAGGGATTCCCAGTTCGAATCCCCATCTGGGTGGAGTTTCCATGTTCTCCCCGTGTTCTCCGGTTTCCTCCCACAGTCCAAAAACATGGATCAAGTAAATTGAGTTCTCCAAATTGCCCCATATAAAGTGTGTCTGTGTGAGTGAGTGTGTGCCCAGTGATAGATTGGCGCCCTGTCCTGGGTGTATCTGCCCAGCGCCCAAAACGTTCTCCCCTGGATGGGCATGTGGAACCCCCCACGACCCTAACAGAGGATAAAGCGGAAGATAATGGATGGATGGATGAATGGGTTCTTGTTAATTGAGAGGTTTATTGTCTGTGTTTATGTTCATTGATTGCAGCTGTGTCTCCCCGCCTACCTTCTCCGGTGGCTATTTAAACCCCGCCCCCTTCTCTTACCTGCTGTTTATGACGTATGTCGCGTTTGGCGCTGTTTGGTGTTTCTACTCATCCCTGTTTTTTTGGATTATGCATCGGCGGCACGTCGTGAGACTTTGTATTTCTACAATTCCAGACTGTAATCCTTCTGTTTATGTTTACAGTAGATACTGTGTTCGTCCCCTTTACTCTGTTCTAATGGTCAGAACCTCAATAGTAGCACCACAGAGCAGCTGTTATTTGGTTGGTGCATTATTCCTATCCCAGCAATGTCACTGAGGTGTTTAAATAAAAAGAAAACCGTAAAACTACAATCTACACCCTTGTGGTAAGTGGAGAAAATAAATTTTCGAGTAAGAAAGGGTGTTTCCAAACTTTTGACTGGCACTGTATATATGCGTGAATAATTTTGTTTATATACTGTAATTTTGTCATTACACACACGAACTGGCCATCAAAGTTCTCAGTTCTCTCAAAGATTTATTCCTCTCTGTCAATTTTAAATCTCTGACATAAATAATGTATAAAGCTAAAACACAGCCAGTTACATTTTACAGCTTGTTTCAGAAAAGTGCTTCATAAGAGTTTTATCTATTTATGATAAATCAAATAAGATTTCTGAAAATGTTGGAATTAATATTTATTTTTATAAATGTTATTATAAATTTAGATGTTGAAAGTTGAGTGGGCAGTATTCAGTTTGTGTTCAGTGCAGGTCAGACCATCTACCTAAACCAAAAATGCCTCGCTATCAGTCAATATTGAATTAAGTCGGAGGCTGTGTTTACACTCCCCATACCAAAAAGGTTTCCCTGCATGTGCTTAAAATTTTCCAAACAAATAAATTTAAACTATTTTTTTCTAAATGTTAAAAAGGTCCCGGTGAACCGTTGTGGATTGTTTGATCAATAAACATTAGCATGCAGCTGCATCTGGTGTGGTCTATGAACTAATAAATAACTTGTGATTATTGATTCGGTCATCATTTATCATTCATAAATGACAGTTTATATCCCACTGCAGATTGCTTAATATGCCAGTACAAATGTTCTAGACTGACAATTACTTCACTTAATCCTTTACGCCTCGTGGGCAATTGAAACTACTTTCCCATCTTATGGTGTGATAACATGGTATGTGAGAACATGCCAAATTACACACACTACAAACCAAGATTTCCCTGCTTTTGTATATTTACAACATTAATACCAATTAAATGAAATTATGTTAATGAATGTAAAGTCATCACTCTAAGTATTGTGACTTGGATTATTAATTCGGTAATTTGCATATATTTTACAAAAACAATTGAATAAACAAAAACAGAAAATGTGATGATGGTTTTAAGTGTCTCCTATTAGGCCCTCATTAAAATGTGCTTTGTGATGATTAAAAGAACATTACCATTTTACAAAGTCTCACAGGAGAGAGAAATAAATTGCTTCAGCTTCATTTTTCATCGTCCTTTTATTAAAACAGAATGAATAAATAAATGAATAAAGGAAATGGTTGCCACAGAAATAAAAGTAACGGACACTGATGCTTTGAGGAACAGCTCCTCTGCTCTTGCTCCCATTAATATTTCACCTGCTCTGAAATCTCCACGTCCTGTCACAGAAACCAGCAGAACCTGCAAATAGAATGTATTTGCACTCGGAACTCAAATTATTCTGATCATTACCATTTGAATAAAAATCATGTTATTCTGCCATAACCTTGTAAATTTATTAATTTAGCTAATTATATGAAGTTATATAAAATGTGAAAAAAAAACATTAAACATGTCTTTTACAAAATTATCTCAAGAAGGAACAGAGTTCGAGTAATCTGAATGTATTCTTAATGAACAGGTTTTTGCAAAAATTTAAATAATTTATTAGTATTTTATTACAACAGTTTTTCTACAACACTGTAATGTTTAAACCAAATGTGCCAATACCAGTGAGGGAGAGAATTGCATGTTTTTTAAAAATTCAAGGATCCAGGTTTAAATCCTGATTTGAGTTGAGTTCATCCCAGGTCTGTGTGCCCAGCAATGGATTGGTGCCCTGTTTTGGGTGTATTGTCTGCCCAGTGCCCCCCCCCCACCTCTAGTCCCAAGTTTCACTAGTATAGGATTAAGCAGAAGACGATGAGATGAGACAATAATATAATAAACACATCTTTTGAATTTTCTTGTTAAATGTATTGTGTTTTGTGGTAAAAACAGATAAACTCTGTTTAGGTCATTGGCTAAATAAATATTGTTACAATAAATGTTTTTTTCTTTTAAAATATCAATATCAATGGCTTTATTAAAGTCTTTTTTGCAACAAGCCTGTTTCACTTTTTTAAATAAGGATAGACCTTGTATTCAACCAGCCCAAGTGAACTCATGTCACTCCACTACTCATTTCTCTCCACTGGCTCCCTGTAGCTGCTTGCATTCAGTACAAGTCACCGACTCTGGCCTACAGGACCATTTCTGGATCTTTCCCCTCTTACCTTAAATCTATCTTTTCAAAACACACTCCGACTCGTTCACTTCGCTCCGGTGATGATTGCCACCTGGCGATTCCACCTCACAGAGGAGTAAATTCTCACTCCGTGGCGTTCACTACTGCAAAATGGTGGAACGATCTTCCCAACTCTGTCCGTAAGGCAGTCACTAGGCAGTTTCAAGAAACTACTGAAGACGCATCTTATTAACAAATACCTGTTTTGTACGGGGGCTTGGTGGTTAGCACGTTCGCCTCTCAGCGCTAGGGATTCCTGGTTCGAATCCCCATCTGGCTGGAGTTTCCATGTTCTCCACGTGGGTTTCCGCCGGGTTCTCCGGGTTTCTTCCCATAGTCCAAAAACATGGATCAAGTCAATTGAGTCCTCCAAATTGCCCCATATAGAGTGTGTTTGTGTGAGTGAGTGCCCAGCGATAGGTTGGTGCCCTGTCCTGGGTGTATCTGCCCAGCACCCGAGACGTTCTCCCCTGGATCCCCGCACCACTAATAGAGGATGAAGCGGAAGATAATGGATGAATGAATGTTTTGTAGGGACCAACAACCAAAAAAAAGGGGGGGGGGGGGGCGTAGTGGTTTAGGTTACAGTGTAGTTGGTTTTCTTCATAACTACTGACTTGTGATGTTCTCATTTGTAAGTCGCTTTGGATAAAAGCATCTGCTAAATGACAATGTACATAAAACAGAACCCACGTACAAGCCATTATAGTAGTATTATATTTATTGTTATGTATTATGTAGGGCTGTATTCAACTAAGGTTTTTCATAGTCGAATCTGATTCGTCAGATTTTCCCTATAGTCGACTGATAGTCGAATCAGTTAAAATTTCACCACAAGATGGCGCTATAAGCGTGGTTTTAAAAAAGATTTTTTTTTTATATTTTACTCGTTTTTCTAGAGCACCGTAAATGAGATCCCCGTTCTGGACTTTTTTCCACTTCAAAGGAAAAACCTAAAAAAAAATCCTAAAAAACCTAAAAATTAGGATGATTTTATTTGACAAAAGGCTATATATATAACGAAAACAAAGACATTCATTCATTCATTCATTCATTATCTCCCGCTTTATCCTCTATTAGGGTCGCGGTGGTGTTCCCCATGCCCATCCAGGGGAGAACATCTCGGGCGCTGGGCAGATACACCCAGGACAGGGCGCCAATCCATCGCTGGGCACACATTCACTCACACAGACACACTCTATATGGGGCAATTTTGAGAATTCAATTGACTTGATCCATGTTTTTGGACTGTGGGAGGAAACCGGAGAACCCGGAGGAAACCCACGCAGACACGGGGAGAACATGGAAACTCCACCCAGATAGGGATTCGAACCGGGAACCCCTAGCGCTGAGAGGCAAAGGTGCTAACCACTAAGCCACCGTGCCGCCGAAAACAAAGACATTTCATGTAAAAACTAATGCTTAGCAGCAGCCATGGGCGCCCCCATGTGGTCAAAATGGTACATTCGACTATGAGGTTCATAGTCGACTACGGTTCTCCGAATCGAATCGTCGAATCAGCGAATATTGCAGCTCACCCCTAATATTATGTCCCTGTGGTTTGAAGTTTCAGGACTGTGGTGATGTCTGCACCGAATTGCTCTGTGTTCCAAAGCTGCCTTCAGGAGGAGCTGCCATGCAACACGAGTTTGGCAGGGAACTTGAGCGAGGTGGAGGTGCGGATGGGAGTCCCCGCAGAGCTGGAGGATCACTGCCTGAGTCTGGATGATTACTTGGAGAGGTACCTGGGCCCGCGCCGCTCGCCCGTCTTTCTGCCGGTGTGCGTGTCCTATCTGCTGATCTTCAGCGTGGGCGCCGTCGGGAACGCGCTCACCTGCGCCGTGATCGCGCGCCACAGGGTCATGCGCACCCCCACCAACTTCTACCTATTCAGCCTGGCGGTGTCCGACCTGCTGGTGCTTCTGCTCGGCATGCCGCTCGAGCTCTACGAGCTGTGGAGCAACTACCCGTTCCTTCTGGGAGCGAGCGGCTGCTACTTCAAGACCTTCTTGTTCGAGACGGTGTGCTTCGCCTCGGTGCTGAACGTGACCGCGCTCAGCGTCGAGCGCTACATCGCTGTCGTGCACCCGCTCCGCGCCAAATGTGTGGTGACGCGCGCGCACGCCAAGCGCGTCATCCTGTGCGTGTGGGTCGCCTCCACGCTGTGCGCGCTCCCCAACACCAGTCTGCACGGCATCTTCACCCTGCCTACCCCCAGCGGGCGCGCGCACGGCCACGTGCCTGAACCCGAGCCCGGCTCGGCCACCTGCATGCTGGTGAAGCCGCGCTGGGTCTATAACTTGATCGTGCAGGTGAGTGCGCTCCTGTTCTTCGTGCTGCCCATGGCAACCATCAGCGGGCTTTACCTCCTGATCGGACTGCGCCTGCGAAGAGAGAGGATGCTGCAGGTCCGAGCAGCGCGCCACCACCAGGCCAATGTCACCCGGGCCGGGCCGCAAAAGACGCGCCGCCAGCAGGTCACCAAGATGCTATGTGGGTATCTAAGAGTGATTTCAGTCCCAATACTATTCATTCATTCATTCATTCATTATCTCCCGCTTTATCCTCTATAAGGGTCGCGGTTGGGTTCCTCATGCCCATCCAGGGGAGAACGTCTCGGGCGCTGGGCAGATACACCCAGGACAGGGCGCCAATCTATCGCTGGGCACACACTCACTCACACAAACACACTCAATAGGGGCAATTTGGAGAACTCAATTGCGCGGTCACGTTCAGCACTCAATTGACTTGATCCATGTTTTTGTGGGAGGAAACCGGAGAACCCGGAGGAAACCCACGTGGACACGGGGAGAACATGGAAACTCCACCCAGATAGGGATTCGAACCGGGAATCCCTAGCGCTGAGAGGCGAACGTGCTAACCACTAAGGCACCGTGCCGCCAGTCCTAATACACTGTCAGAATCAGAATCGCCTTTATTGTCATTGTAATTTTCATTGCAATGAGATTTGGGTGCAACTACAAAGGTGCCAGTAATGTACAAATAGAATATGAATAAATTGAAGTAAAATAAGCTAAATGAAATCAAATTAAATATAAGGCATAAGACATAATATATACAACAATATGAATACCCATATCGCATAATTCACAAGAGTATATTGCACTTGTTATGTATTGCACACATTTATTTTGCTTACAGGATACTCTTAACAGTTGGTAGCTAGTTATTATTTCCTATTGTTCAGCATAATGATGACTTTTGGATAAAAGCTGTCCCTTAGCCTATTAGTAAGTAAGTAAGTAAGTAAACTTTATTTATATAGCACTTTTCATAGGCACAGGCCACAAAGTGCTTTACAAAAGGATAAAACATAAAAAATAAAAGAGAATAAACACAATAAAAGCACAATTTACATCACATAAAACATAAAAACATAAAAACACAACAACCAAGACTACTGGATAGCCCATTTGCCCAAATGCCTGTTTAAACAGATAAGTCTTTAATTGTTTTTTAAAAGAGTCCGCAGAGTCCGCCAATCTTAAAAAAGGGGGCAAAGAGTTCCACAGTTTGGGAGCAACAGCCTCGAATGCTCGATCGCCCCGAGTCTTTAACCGAGTGCGAGGAATAGATAGTAAGTTCGAATTGTTAGACTGGAGCGAACGAGCTGATACGTGTTGATGGAGCAGACCAGACAAATACATAGGAGCCTGATTGTGTAATGCTCTAAAAGTAAGAGTTAAAATTTTAAAATAAATCTGGTATTCAACAGGAAGCCAGTGCAGGGATATTAAAACTGGGGTTATGTGGGAACGTTTGTTTGCTTTTGTCAGCAGTCTAGCAGCAGCATTTTGAATTAACTGCAACCGGCTACGAGCAGACATGCTGAGAGAGGAAAACAGGACATTGCAATAGTCTATTACGAGATGAGATAAACGCATGTACCAGCATCTCTAGTTCTGCGTTTGAAACTATAGACCTCAGTTTACTGATATTCCTCAAGTGAAAAAAACATGACCTTGACAGCCGTTTAACATGCGTGTCAAATACCAAGCTCTGATCAAACATCACCCCCAAGTTTCGTAGACTTGAACGGACAGCTGAAGAGAGAACCCCCATGTTTTGCTTAATTAGAGGTATAATATTTTCTGGAGCAATGATTAGGACTTCTGTCTTGTTGTCATTTAGCTGCAGAAAATTTGTTGAAGTCCATTCTTTAATAGCTTGAAGACAATCTAATAGCCTACGCAAACGTAGTCAGTTTTGAAATAATGCTTAACTGTCTTTAAAGTAAACAATGAAAAAAATGGAATCTGTTATACAGAGACTTTGATTTTAGCCTATATTCCCTGCTATTATAACCTGTTTTAAGTGTCACCTGTCTGATTAAAAGATCAGTGTGTAAGATTTAGCGGCATCTAGTGGTAAGGCTGCTGATTGCCTCTAACTAAATACATACACTGCTCACCAGTGGTGGTGGTGAGACTTCATGTGTTCCTTAAGGAACTTTAGTGTCCTTCATAAACTTTACAAACCAGTGGTCTTTAATTAGCATGTTTTTGTGTGTTGCAGTCATCTTGGTGGTGATGTTTGGTATCTGCTGGGCTCCGTTTCACACCGACCGTCTCATGTGGAGCTTTATGGATGAACTTTCCGACACCAATGTGGAAATCCTCCAGGTTTACGAATATGTCCATGTCATCTCAGGTGTATTTTTCTACCTGAGCTCAGCTGTTAATCCAATCCTGTACAACCTCATGTCCACCCGCTTCCGGGAGATGTTCAAAGAGGTCATGTGTGTTCATAAGCGAGGTTCTGTCCACCGAAAGTTTTCGGTGAGTGTCACTCGGGCCACTGTGCGCAGTGTTCTGAGTGATGTCACCCCTGGGAATGGCAGCACTAGTGCAGATGGAGATTATGAGTTTTATGAATGTCATGACAATGAAACCACATTTGACTGAATGGAACTAAACATGTTACTGACAAAATATCATGGAATATGTGTCCAATCAGGAACACTATGTTCTGTTCTTATTGTAAGAAATCAGTTTATATGACCTGCTATTGATCCATAGACATAAATTAATGTGACGCCAATATGACCTTTGGGTTTTTAAACATATTAAACTAGTGATGTATTTAAAAATATTGTATTTGTATCTGTTCTGGATTTACCTTTTAATTAATATAGTATAATCTATTCTAAAAATGTCTTGTGCTTACTTATGTTCACCTATACATTCATTTACCCTTTTATTCTTTCTATATGTCCATTAAAATGTATCACAAGTGTGTGAAACTTGTTACCCTGTGGGCCTACATTTAATTCAAGTTTTGCATGTTTACAATAAATGTATTTATTTTGATAGTAGCATCAGCAGATGAGAAACTGCATAGATTAACAGAATTTTATGTTTGAAAAAAAACATTCTCCTTATCCTTTTTGAAAGTTGTACCTGTATTTCAAGCATGTGAGCTCAGGATGCTGCATCAACTGCTTCTAAGCACTTTCATTGTGTGCAGGATGACAGCGAAACCTTATCAGAATTCTAATCAACCTTGACATTTTCTCTGAAATTTAGTGAAAAAAAATCCCATGCTGCCCATTACACGAAAAACTACAATGAATTGTTTGGTAACTTTTTTTTTTGCAATTTGTGTTACAGTAGATCTTTTGCGAGTTAAGACCTGGCAGGCAGTCCTTAATGGTCGCCCTTTCTTGAATCAGTTGAGGTAGGTACTAAACACTTTACCAGAAACAAGTCAATAGAGCTGATCTGATACAAGTCAATCTATCTCAATTTTCCAATATATGACCAAAGTAAGTATAGATCAAACTAATGTGTTGCCAGTGCAATCATCTACTGGTCTATGAAATAGATGGTTGATTGGTGATTGGTGTGATCATGGAACAACCTCCTTCAGGAGGTCTAAAACATCGTATTGTCAAAAGAAAGTACTTATTTTGAAGCTAAAGGTTTCTGGTTAAGTAGATGTTCCCTGAAGTCCTAAATAACACTTTTGACCTGGAGAATTCGTCTTAAACATAATTAGGTTTCTAATGAGATGTAACAGGTGTGTTTGTTGGTAGTGCAGATTTACAAATCATGCTACATTATGCAGGAAGAGCATACCATTAGCGCCTTATAATTTAATAATGTTCATGTTCTTTAGCACTGCATGAATTAGTCTCTTTTGTTTACCTACTCATGTTGTTCTATTATTGTCTTATTCATCTTATTACTTAACCAGTAGGAAACACACACACATATTATGAATATATATTTAAAAAGCACAACCAGATATAATGTTTCATACAGTATCAGCCCCAGGAGATAATTTGAGTATGAATTAGTCTGCATTAATGTTTTTGCTTTAAGGACATGTTGGAGTATTGTGTAGCTGATATTTTTAAAAGGTGCAGGTCTTTTAAAAAAACATTCCACTTTATTTGCCTTCTCTGCGACCCCATCACTCTTGAAAGTCAAAATAAGTAATTTGTGTGAAGTATAAGGAAAGTCAGAAGACATTAATGTGGTAGCATCACCCGCAGCTTTAGAGCAGGTAGAATGCATACATCAGTGCAGCTGTTAAAAATAAGTGAATAAAAAGGTGGCAATATAAACACATTAATCGATGCAATCGAGTATAATCGTATAATTGATGCATCGATTTAAAGCGATCAATATTTACACCTGTACTGATAACATTATATTAATACTTATAAAATAAAAAAAAACTTTTTATAGTCTAGTATAAAATCATGTACACATCATTTAACAGATGCTTTTATCCAAAGCTTACAAATTAGAGAACAACAGTCAGTATTTAAGGAAAAACCTAATCATTATTGAATATGGCTTTCAGATACGTTTTTTATTATTATTTATTTTTTCCCTTTTTTATGCCAAGTGCTTGTATGAAATTTTGGATTGGTTACACTATAGCTGTTTTTTTTAGCTGTTTTTTTTCCAAAACGAGAGCACAATCTATGTACAGCAGAGTTCTTCTTATCAGTATCAGTAATAATAAATTCCAAACACAATGGCAACACAAAACAAAGAGTCCTGAAAGAGAGAAATAGAAACAAATAAGACATCTACATCACAGAACATATAGCTATTCAGAGGTAATTAATATATTAAACAGATAATTTAGATCATGATTACATCAGCAGTACATGAATGTGGAATATATTCATTCATTCATTATCTTCCGCTTTATCCTATATTATGGTCCCCATGCCCATCCAGGGGAGAACGTTTCGGGCGCTGGGCAGATACACCCAGGACAGGGCGCCAAGCTATCGCTGGGCACACACACAGACACGCACACAAACACACTCTACATGGGGCAATTTGGAGAACTCAATTGACTTGATCCATGTTTTTGGACTGTGGGAGGAAACCGGAGAACCCGGATGAAACCCACGCGGACACGGGGAGAACATGGAAACTCCACCCAGATGGGGATTCGAACCGGGAATCCCTAGTGCTGAGAGGCAAACGTGCTAACCACTAAGCCACCCTGCCACATGTGGAATATAACAACTGAAAATCTTGTAAATACTGTTCCCATATTTTTATGTTCTATTGTTTGGATTTGGAACAGCTTTATTTAAGACTTACATTCATGTATACATCTTTAACACAGCAGTCTGTGTCTGAGTCCCAAAAACACTTGGATACCATCCTGCAGGAAAAGGAAAGAGCTTAGGCATTTAAAACACACACACAGACACAAATTAAAAATATATTAGTTTAGGTGGTAGGCTAGTGTGATTTAGCCATACCTGACTCCTTCTCCTCGCTGCTCCCCGATCACTACCTGTACCACCAGCTTGTAGCGCTCAAAACCTAGTTCTGTATACAAACAAACATCAAAAATAGGTCTATTTACTTACATTTATGGTTCAACACTCAAATTCAATGTTTTGTTTTCTAATATACTGAACGTCCTGTCTCTAGATAAATCACACTGCTGTACATGTGCCTTAGAAAGACAATTAAACTGATTGATTTCTTTATAAGACACAGCATAACATGTTTTACACAACAGTAAAACCTTCTATTGTAATATACATTTAAATAGAATAGATTCTTATCTTGTGTAGAATTTATTCACATTGCAAAGAGCAAAATTAAAGAAAACTTCTTTTAATTAAATTTAAGAAAGATTTGGTTCAGAAATCAGAGGTTTTCATCAGGAGCTCTGGTTTCCTCCCACAGTTCAAATTCAAATTATATTTACATTTAGGAAATGCTTTTACAAATATTCCAATAGAACAGAGTGGTGTACTGTACAATGAGGGTTAAGGGTCTTGTTTAAGGACCCACATTGGTAACTTCAGTGGACCTGGGTTTCGAAGCCACAATCTTCAGATTGATAGCCCAACACCCTAACCACTGAGCTACCAAACAGTGGCATGTCTGAATAAAATGAAATATATGTTAATCAGACATGATTTCACACCAACTGTCTCATGTGGAGCTTTATGGATGAACTTTCTGACACCAATGTGGACAGATTGTACACACAAATGGATTTGTGAGCTGTCCAGGGTTTTTGTTTGACTTTAACAGCCCATGTGACCTTAGGGATTCATTAATTCTATGCAGTGTTAAGCATTTTAAACCTACTAAAACATTGTGTGACGATGAGGAAGAGACCATGAGTTGGGTAACCATTTTAGCAGAAAAATCTTTATTACACTCCAACTCATTCATTCATTATCTCCCGCTTTATCCTCTATTAGGGTCACGGTGGGGTTCCCCATGCCCATCCAGGGGAGAACGTCTCGGGCGCTGGGCAGACAGACCCAGGACAGTGCGCCAATCCATTGCTGGGCTACAGTCCAACTGTTCTCCTTGAATGCAGCCTGCTCCCCCTTAGGAATGCTGGGAAAACCTACGGGAACCATTATGATTGATGGGGCAACCCACAACCCAAATGGCTGAGTGTGGTAGCACAGTGGTCAGGGTGAAGGTTCAAATTCCAGATTCACGAAAACCAATATACAAATTATACCAGTTACCAAAAAACAAAAACAAAATTAACCCTTAACCCTCAATGATCCAGGATTGGCTGACTCTGTGTTTTGACCCCAACCATCAAGTTGGGATACTTGTAAGTCCATCCATTATCTTCTGCTATTATCCTCTATTAGGGTCACAAGGGGGGGGGGGGGTGTCCCCATGCCCATGCCCATCCAGGGGAGAACGTTCCGGGCGCTGGGCAGATACACCCAGGACAGGGCTCCAATCCATCGCTGGGCACACACTCACTCACACAATCACACTCTATGTGGGGCAATTTGGAGAATTCAATTGACTTGATCCATGTTTTTGGACTGTGTGAGGAAACCGGAGAACCCGGAGGAAACCCACGTGGACACGGGGAGAACATGCAAACTCCACCCAGATTGGGAATCCCTAGTGCTGAGAGGCGAACGTGCTAATCACCAAGCCACGGTGCCGCCCTACTTGTAAGTTCATTCATTCATTCATTATCTCCCACTTAATCCTCTATTAGGGTCGCGGTGGGGTTCCCCATGCCCATCCAGGGGAGAATGTCTCGGGCGCTGGGCAGATACACTCAGGACAGGGCGCCAATCCATCGCTGGGCACACACACAGACACACTATATGGGGCAATTTTTGAGAATTCAATTGACTTGATCCATGTTTTTGGACTGTGGGAAGAAACCGGAGAACCCGGAGGAAACCCACGCAGACACGGGGAGAACATGGAAACTCCACCCAGATGGGGATTCGAACCGGGAATCCCTAGTGCTGAGAGGCGAACGTGCTAATCACCAAGCCACCGTGCCGCCGTACTTGTAAGTTGCTTTGGATAAAAGTGTCTGCAAAATGAAACAATGTTAATCACGTTAGTACTTGTTTAAGTTGCTGACCTGTGAGGCGGAGTTTGATGACGTCAGAGAGAGCTCGCGTAAGGGTCGGAGTTTCATCAGAATCGTAGTCAACACCTGATAATCTCTCCCTCAGAATCTCATTTAAACACTCTTTTACCACTGCGGCTTTAAACCTACAACACACACACATACACACATACACACGTCTGATTCTTTACATTAAACTGTGTTTAAACATTACACAACGCTTGTAATAAAGTTCGTTATCAACCCCTCATTCAGTATAAATGTTTACTCATGATTATTAAACGAGTTCTCGTTTAAACTCTCTATATCTTTTAATGAAAGCCACTAATGAATTATGAAAGCTCATTATCGTTACCGATGTTTATGTTGAGGTCTGATCCGGTAACTGTTCGACTCCTCCATTTTTGTAAACTACGTTCTGCGTTGCTATGGCAAACATCGTGTTACATCCGGGAACTGCATATGCTGCCTTCAAAACCTCCGATTTTGCGATGAAAAATTGAAAACTTTTATATTACTTGTGACTAAACCAAAAGTCAAAGGTTAGTGCACTATAGAATTTTATTCGAAATGCATTTCTTATTTTATGTGCGTTAATATTCATTCATTCATTATCTCCCGCTTTATCCTCTATTAGGGTCGCGGTGGGGTTCCCCATGCCCATCCAGGGGAGAACGTCTCGGGCGCTGGGCAGATAGACCCAGGACAGGGCGCCAATCCATCGCTGGGCACACACTCACTCACACACACACACACACACTCTATATGGGGCAATTTTGAGAATTCAATTGACTTAATCCATGTTTTTGGACTGTGGGAGGAAGCCGGAGAACCCGGAGGAAACCCACGCGGACACGGGGAGAACATGGAAACCACCCAGATGGGGATTCGAACCGGGAACCCCAAGCGCTGAGAGGCGAACGTGCTAACCACTAAGCCACCGTGCCGCCCGTGCGTTAATATCATTAGCATATTTTATTTCTCTTTCTTAATTTAATTTCTTAATTCTCTTTCTTAATATATTATTCTCTTTCTTAATTTAGTAATAACACCTGATATTCATAAACGTTTTTTTCAAAGCTGTCCTGTTTTTTTAATTCAAGCGAAGTGTAGGTCTGTCTCAGAGTTCAGAGGGTGGAATGCAGGGACGCTGCATAATTCAGGTAAGGTTATGTTCAAAGGAACTATTTTATATGTGGTAATGTGGCAATATGTTCTGCGAGAGTCGCGCATTGATACTGTTAATGCCACACGGGTAAGAATCTGAGTGATATACAGCCAGTACAGTTAGAGACCTTTCATTCATTATCTTTTGCCTTATCCTCTAGTATTGTTGGGACAAGGGGGGTTCCACAAGCCCATCCAGGTCAGGACGCCAATCTGTCGCTGGGAAAACACAAACACACACACACTATATGGGGCAATTTGGAGCATTCGATTTACCTTGAATTTATGTTTTTGGACTGTGGGGAACACGGAGGAAACCCACACAGACACAGAGAGCACATTGAAACTCCACCCAGATTATGTTTTGAACCTGGATCCCCAGCACTGAGAGGCGAACATGCTAAGCCACCGTACTGCCAGTAATTGAACTTAATTCCGGTTGTTATTTGTTTGTGTTAAAGCAAAAACACAACAGGCAATTTTGAACACAACATTGATTAAGAATAGTGTGAGTGACAGAAGTGATGCATATTATTTATATAATTCAATAATCAGAGTCATTATAAGACAGTAAATTAAAACAAAGCAACATCCAATATTGTAAATCCCTTTACTTGGGAACAAGCTATTCTTCAGTATGAATGAGACACTATGAGGAATCATTCTGAATCATTTGTCCTATGAGTCATCCATTAATTCATTCAGTTAAATTTCCATTGAGATGCTTCACTTTTATTCTTATTTGGGACAAAGCCAAGCGACTTTAGAACCGGCAACCAAAAAAGGCTGTTTTTAATACAAAGTAAAATATACTAACTCTATCTTTCAAACCGTGATTATCTGAAAAACATGAAGTAGCTGAACAGATGATTAAAAATGGACAGAACCTGAATAAGACACAGTAAGCTTACTGTTTCCTGTACAGAAATAGTCACAGTGACTGAGTGAGTTAGTGTGATTCAATTCTTCTGTGATTCAAAGATGAAAGAGCTGTGTTGAATGTCAAATAATTATTATATTACAAATAATACAAAAACATGAACCTGCACATTACATTGTGTGATGTAGTAAATGGCTATTGGTCTTCATCTTTTCATGTCGGTCTCAACCAAGTACATTAGTCTTTTAAGATATGCAGTTGTAATAAGCTTTATTCTGCACTTGACATATACCATTCATCCATCTTCCGCTTTATCCTATATTAGGGGGGCGGGGGGGTTCCCCATGCCCATCCAGGGGAGAAGGTTTCGGGCGCTGGGCAGATACACCCAGGACAGGGCGCCAATCTATCGCTGGGCACACACTCACTCACACACACACACACACAAACACACTATATGGGGCAATTTGGAGAATTCAATTGACCTTGATCCATGTTTTTGGACTGTGGGAGGAAACCGGAGAACCTGAAGGAAACCCACGTGGACACGGGGAGAACATGGAAACTCCACCCAGATGGGGATTCGAACCGGGAATCCCTAGCGCTGATAGGCGAACTTGCTAACCACTAATCCACCGTGCATGACATATACCAATTAAATGATTTTATAGCTGTTATCAAAATGTAAAATTGTTACACAATGGTGCTTTTAATTTATCCCTACCTAAAATTATATCATAAACATTGTGGTGGGATAATTTATCTGACATGCAGCATTTTTTTTTTTTTTTTTTTTTTTTTGCACTTAAATCATTGTGCATAAGTGTTATTTAGGTCTCTGAATAATTAGATGCCATGATCTGATCAGTGAAAATGATATTGTAAGCTTCTTTCAAACTTTTTTTTTTTCTTTGACACCTACTTGTTTTCACACTGAATATCATGTATGTAAAAAGAGAATCTGGTGGTCCTGTGGTAAACACAGGAAACCATAAGCCCCCAAGTTAAAGCAGAAACCACACAACCCACCTGTAAAAGACATTAACCCTGATAACACAATAACTCACCCACACATGCACATTTTTGAATATTTATATCAAATTTATTTGAATGTGCAAATTTGCATTCATGTGTGTGCTTAAACTAATACCAAAGATTTATATTATAATCATTAATAAGTAGTATTTTAAAACAATGGTTATATTAGTTTTGCTTTAGATTTTTTTATATTATAATTTTATAATATGTAATGTTTATAAGTTGTGGCGGTTAAGTTATTTAAATGTTATTCCAAATTTCATTACAGGTTTTACTTGTAATTATATGATCATCCGGCCTGTAATACAATGATATTCGGCCCCGAGATCATATTTTTTTGCAGCATGTTCATAGTTGTAACGTTTATCATTTTGACGAGAGATATTTTTATAGAGAGCAAAGTATTTTAAGTTTATTTATTGTGGAAGAATATTCCTGTCTGTTTTTATTCCTATTCATGCTCAGAAAATATTTACTTTTAGTGTGTTTAATAAATGTTTATCCTGTTTAGCCCATGCTAAATAGTGCTTTGAGTTGTGGCCCCCCATGCAATTGGGTTTCAGCAACAGCAAAGATAAATGCAGCCAGATAAAGTTAATCACTTGAAAAACTTTGTGATGTTACCTTTTAATTTGACAATGACCTAAAGAAATGGTGGCGTGTCTTTGAGGCAAGTCTTTGGGGCACCAAGAGGCCAAGACAAAAGTCTCATATGCTAAGAAACTTAATGAAGCCAGTTGGATGGAGCTAAAGTGAATCTTCCATAAAGAATCACATGATCAACGCCAGGTTTGAATACAGGTTTAAAAAGTTTGTAAATCCATATCCGAACCAAGTTACAGCTGTAACAGCAATAATTATTTGTGATTTTACTTCATATAGGACTTTCTGTGCATCTGTGTGTAGGTGTCTTGGTGCGTGTATCCTCTTTGATATGGGTTTTCTCAAAAGCAGCACACAGGAAAAGTGTGCACACTTCAACCTTAGTCTCAGTTTAGCGTGTTTCAGTTTGCAGCATGTTCTACCTCTTTAGCTTCTGCGTCGTTATCACACTTCCACACGGTGAGACACAGTGTTCTACAGATCTCTTACTTTCTATATTATTCACTAAATTATTATCAGGACTAATTTCATCCAAAACCTCCTCTGCTTCTTTAATTTGAAGACGACTACATCTTAACTTTAATGATTGTAACAGATTTATGTTGCTGTATTTAGATCAAAAGGATAAGGACTGAAATGCTAGCGAGTTTGAGATAGTTGACGGAAAGTGTGAAGGTGGTTTTATGCTTCTCAATCTACTCAGCTTCATCATACTTCATGTTAATTCATTAGGCACATGCCCGCATGGGAGCTCTATTTTACTGGATATTCCAATGAAATCGCTGTAAACACATTAGAATCAAGTACGGCTCTGTGCTGTTTCACATTTCTGGCTAAAACTCTACAAATGTTTGAAATGTTCTTTATTTCTTGTTTCTGCAAACTGTATTTTCTTCAGTAATGGAGCAGGTTCTTTGACTGAATTTTAAGTAATCATTGCTATAAATATATTTTTACACTAGCTGTTTTTTTAAATGTTAATAAATATCTTTTAACACAAACAAAAAATATGAATATTTTAGCTTTTTTTCACACTTTCATAAAAGTGTGATAGAAAGTGTAATGATTATTGTGTTTAATTGTATGTAAACATGTTTGAAAGGATGTATGTGCTGGATGTAATAGTTTCAAATATTGTGTTATGGAGTGTAATTTATTAATGAAGGTGTGTAATATGTAGCTTTACATGACAGCATGTTATGAGATTGATGTGCACGTCAGTTTGATAGGGTATACTCTTATGCAGTTGGTTTGTATGGTGTGTGTGTGTGTGTGTGTGTGATTGTATTAAAAATTGTTTTGATTTAAAATGTTGTTTAATGTTGGGTGATGATCCCTGGCATTTAAGGTTGTATAATTGGGCATTGTGCAGTCAACACTATTTAGACATTTTTAATTGTAATTGTAGCCGTGCATGTTCAGGGGCAAATGCTACAAGTGGTGTTAAAACCTTTTATTATTTTACATTCATTTTGTACTATTTCAATGAGCATTTATAATGGGCTGTGCAGTGGTCTATGGTTTTGAATAGTGTGTATTATGTGTGATGGGTTGTAATGGTGTCAAATTCTTCATCTGAAATATGTGTAATGGCATATACACAGGAAAAAAAACAATAATAATAAATAAGCATCTTAATGATCTGAAATTATGTTTAAAATTGTATTAGTATTTGTACAATGTATTTGTATTATTGTTGTTTACTTAACATTTAGATATATTTTATTCTTGTTCATGGTTACATCCTTTGTGTTATGACATTCAAGAATGTTTTAACTGTTTGTGAAAAATGTATAATAGCATACAATATTATAATGCTGAAAATTATTATTATGTGATATGTTTTGGTATGGTAAAATATAAAATTATCAGTAGCATAGCTGTGTATGATGCACATTTTTTGTTTTTTTACCTAGGACCGTGTTCAAATAAATTGAAGCCAGGAATATAGAATTTTTCTTATTAACATATTTTAGAATATTTAAGCAATGAAGCAGTGAGAAATCATAATAGTCTTAGCTTAAAATATTTATTATAATCAATTAACTATATGACTTTTGGATCATTTTTAATAGGCACTGAAATGTAAACTTTTTCACAGACCCGCAAGATTAGTTTTGTTGACCCCACTTTAGGAAATGCTGCTGTAGTGGATTGATTTGAAATCATGTTTCAGGTGCAATGTGTCTAATGATTTGTCGTGGTTTGTGATGATTTGGAATTGCTGAATATATTTACAATTATAATATGACTAAAAAGCACTAAACAATTATAATAAAATTATTTGATATAAATCCTTACAATACGGAAAATATTGTTTGGTAACAGATGCAGTTTTGTGGGGGTGTAATTAATTTGCTTCTTAGTTTTTTTTTTCAGGTCTGCTGGTGTAGCTCAGGTTTTCTGTGTAAATGTACCTCAAATGTGGAAAAATACCCTAAAAAGGAAATATTAGTTTTTCCTCTATGAATTGCTGACTCACCTCCCTCACTTAATCCTCAGTGGTTTATTCCTTTGATGGGAAACCAAGCAAATTGCTGCCCTAATAAACAGTTTTTCTTCACATTTAACCATCATCATCACTAAAACACACAAACCTTTTGCTCAATTAACAATTATGCTCTTCACTACTGCTCTCCACTAGCTAGCAGTGTTCATGCTAATGAATCTATGCATCTGCCTTATTTTCTCTTAAAATATTGTACATTTTATTACTTCTGCTTACCTTATCGATGAACTTTGTATATAATTGGACAATTATATGATTACACATTGTAGTCCATCAGTTGTTCTGTATATTTTTTAGTTTTTTATACAACATTCTTTGAATAGAAAATCTTTCCAACTATTCTTTAAGGTCTGCCCATCAAATATAAGCCCACAGATGTGCTATATAAGAGCAAGTTTCTGATAAAAAATAAAGTAATGCTGGTCCATGATAGAAAGATGCACCACAGCTAACCAGGTGTGAGGTGTGAATGTGTGACAATATCGGTCAATATTTAAATATTATTTATAAATGTGAATACATAATTATTGCAAGCACTTAACTAAAATGTAAATATAATGAGAGTGGGTTAACATGATTCTCCATGGTGACTAAAGAGAAACTACTGATATGAGGCAGTTGCTTAAGTGGTCAATGTATTCAGTCTGACATTTACCTAAACAATCACATTAGTAAAAACACACAAGTCAAATAAGTGCACTGATAATTTTTCCATAAATTAGATTTTCTGTTTTTTCATTATCTGTTCCTCATTACTTGAATGAATTTATTTAATGTTTGTGATGTGTGTGTGTGTCTTTTCTTTCAGTGCAAGGTAATGATATGCGCAATGTAAGTGGAACAGAGGGCACAAATCTCATCATAACTTTTATATTCTCCACAAACGACAGCAACAGCCCAATGACTGCGTATAGAAATGACATCAAGTTTCTGTCTACAGCCAACAACTGTACTATAAAAAACCAGGATATTACAAAGATCTGCTTCCATAGAACCTGCAGCACTAACAATGCCCTGCTATTCACTAATCTTACAACCAATGACAGTGGAGTTTACCATCTCACCATTTTCCTCATCAACTCACCCAACACCCTTCTACGGAGCGACAAAGTCAATCTGAGTGTACACAAGGCTGATAACACCAATTCAGGTATAAATACAAGCACAGGTGTATTAAAGTAAATGGTGTTCACTAGTTAATACACGGGCGGCACGGTGGCTTAGTGGTTAGCACGTTCGCCTCTCAGTGCTAGGGTTTCCCGGTTCGAATACCCATCTGGGTGGAGTTTCCATGTTCTCCCCGTGTCCGCGTGGGTTTCCCCCAGGTTCTCCAGTTTCTTCCCACAGTCCAAAAACATGGATCAAGTCAATTGAGTTCTTCAAAATTGCCCCATATAGTGTGTGCCCAGCGATAGATTGGCGCCCTGTCCTGGGTGTGTCTGCCCAGCGGCCGAAACGTTCTCCCCTGGATGGGCATGGGGAACCCCCCACTTTATCCTAATATAGGATAAAGCGGAAGATAATGGATGGATAGTTAATACACTGAACTACTGTTGATCAGAAGGTTAAGAACCTAAGTATCAACACTGACTGCTGTGTGAAAATATTGGGTAGTGCTATAATAGCACATTAACAAGGTTTTCTGATGATCAGACAGGTTTTAGATGTCTGCCTTTGTGGGTTTTTATCTAAATTCTCTAAATTCCTTCCATATTTAAAAGACATATTTGACTGGACACCTATCCTATGTGTTTACTTGCCTTTCATCCTAAGAGTGTGATTGTTTCAGCACTCTTTGTCGCCCTAGTTATGATGATTCGTACAGGAAAAATCAGATCATTATGTTTTAAGTCACTTTTTAAAGGCATCTGCTTATTCTAAAACTCATTCAAAGTAAATCAAGCGGTGAACATACTATTTTCGGTCATTGGTTCAATAGGAACAGCGTGTAAATTCTGGTACTGAAACTGTTGACATATGAGCAGCATACCCAGTAAACACTCCTGCCTTACAGAATTGTATATCTGAGTATGTTTGTGTGTGTATGTGTGCGTATGTGTGTTTTATCTGTCAATACCAGGTAATTTTCTGGAAAACATCAATGAAACAGAAGGAAGGAACCTCAATATAACATTCACATTCCCAATGAAAAAGATCAGCGGCTCTGTGACTGTGTACAAAGATGGATTAAAATTTCTTACATCAATAAATAACATCTTACCAGGGATCTGCAACCTTACAAACACTACACTGTTCTTTTTCAACCTCTCTCACGTGCATAATGGAGTGTACCAGCTCACCATGCTTGTAAAAAATCAACCGCTCCATGAGAGCAATCAGGTTATCCTTTGTGTACATCCACCTGATAATACATCTACAGGTATACACACACAAACACTCCCATTTTATAGTATTTTTTTTAGCTATTCTTATCAGAAATAATGACTTTGAATTCCATTTACATTTCTATATTCTTTATTAGTCTTATTGACTGATTTTTTTTATCAGAATCACCATGGAGTAGTACTGTTATTATTAACACTGCTGGGTTTGACCCATTTATACCAAAACAACACACTAAACCCCACCATCACTGTCAGTGTCACTGCAGTGCTGCAAATAATACTATGGGTCACCCAGAAGTATGCAGAGAAACAAATTACCTACAATCTGTAAATTTAAAGTGTACTAAACTGAAAAATGGAGTGTGTACAAAAAGGTTTACAAACAAGTGTAACTTTTAAATGAAAATGCTTTTGTGAGCATGGTTAATTAATATTATAAATAATATAAAATATCTAATGTATTAATTGTGATTTTGAAATTAATGATAGTGGTTGTTTATTTCAGATTCAGGGGTTTCGAATGAAATGGAAAACAGAGAGAGGAACAGGAAAATGTTTATCATAGGCACAGTGCTTGTGGTTTTCATCCTGTTGCTGATTATCTCCGTAGTTGGATGGATTCTTAAGAGCTATATAGCAGGTATAACACCATAATTATCCATGTGACATGTGTGTGTGTTAATATAAATATCAGTGTTATGTGTAGTTGTGGGCCTTTATGTGACTGTGCGAGTATGTGTATTTCTCATCTTTGTGTGGTTGCAGTCACATAACACACACACACACACACACACACAGGAAATTCAGTGGTTCTAATGATTCAGCGTTTAGTTCTGGGGAAGCAGCTATTCAATTACGAGAAAGTGTGTTAAGAAATGAGTAGAAGTGTTAAAAATATAAATATACTGTTTTATTTGTTTACAGATGAAAATGGAAATCGGAACACTGGAACAACGCAGCAGGTAACCACTGTGACACCAACACAATGCCTGCACTGGATATCATTTCTATATTTAAAAAAAACTTCCAAAAAGATTACAATTAATAATTTGAATAAATAATTTTTAATAATCAGATAGATAAACTTTTGGTTTTATGCTTATTGTACATTTATTCAGTTTATTTAATCTGTTCATCCGTTTAACATAATAATCTGTTTAGTAGTTTAGTAGTGTAATAATTATCTACAGTTACATGACGTACATTGTTAGTTTCATTTTATGAATGTAAGTGTGTGTGTGTGTGTGTGTTGTGCTAATATGGGTGGACAAGACACAGTAGTGGTTTTCATGGCTAGACTCCACTTTGACTCCACTTTTTTGTCTATGGTGTCTTTTTAAATACTGAAGTCACAATTCTAAAACTCTTCATACAAATCATAGTATGAACATGCTTTTAAAAAACATTTAATTGAATTTTGACTATGAACCACAACTCATAAAAAACACATACTGTTACGGGGCACGACATGGTCGGCTTCCATCACATTTAGCAATTGGCTGGCGGCACCTGTAGCTGCAATGATTTACAGGTGCATCTGTGCCATTATTCGCGTCAATACCAGGCATGGCGCTAATGCGAGCTGAATAGCTAGAGGTAAAAACTACTACACGTACAGTCCTGAAAAAAACACAAACAGAACAGAACAACAAAAAGAATCTCTCAATATTACTTGTAAAATACATCCATTGTCAAAACCTGCTTTTATTATGAATATGCACTAATAAGCTATTAACACTTCTAACATTAATACCACCTGTCTGATATTGTGTGGTTTCATCTCGTTCCTTTCCATAGTGCATCTTTTCTTCCCAGTTAAACAACATTTCCTGCTGGTTTAAGGATAAACTGAAAATCAAGTTATTACAATGTGGTCATTTTCTTTACTTAGCCTCTCATAACACATTTTTTAATTTAAATCATGAATTTAAATAATTTAACTCACATCTTATTAAATGTTCTCTCGGGCTGTACAACTTGAAAGAATGATAAATCAAGTGTGAAAAGCATATTCTTCCCATTTCAATAAGTTTAATCAGTATCATCAAGACTGCTAACAATAGCAAACATTATTAATTAATAACAAGAACATGTGTGTGTGTGTGTGTCTGCATGTATGTAGGTGCTTCCTGATGTTAACTGTGTAGAGTACTGTGTTCTGGATTTTCCAAATCGACCGCCTCGGCCCAACACTGTAAGGAACACAGAGGAAAGGGTGGAATATGTCACTCTGTCATTTCCACTAAGAAAAACAGCACTGCACAACAACAGCATAGCAACCACAGCACAGGACACCGGCAAGCATTTAACCAAAGGAAAACCAACAGACAACGAAAGAAAGCGAACAGCAGAAACAGTGGACACAAAACAGCCCAGCACAAATCAGACTCTTCATAAAAAAGTAAAAAATAAGAAATGTTGATATGACGCAACACACAATGAGCACAACATATAGAACTACATCTGTATCTGATCACCTGCTACAAACCCTGTTTTCTACTGATTTGTAGGAAGTGATAGAAGTCACATGTTGACTTTTCTCAAATCACACTGAGGGATTATTTTCCACACAGGAAACACTACAAAAAAGCAGCCTTTACAAACCCACACAAAACTGTGTGTGCACGTTACTGTATGGTTAATTGTAGGGGTAGTAAGTCAGTAGATGCAGGATTATGGTAAATATTTGGGGTTGTAGGATAGTGAATGACATCGTATGGTGAATCTTAGCGGTAGAATGTCAATAGCCGATGGTATACATACTAATGTTGTATAGTGGAAGTCAGTTGTATTTAGTTGGTAAACGATGATGACTATATGGTGGATAGTATAATTAGTAGATCACTAGATGTGTGGTGTATAGTGGATGTTAGTTTGCCAGGGTATTTTGATGTAGGTGATGCTGAGGTTGATAAAATAATATATGACAGTTTAATGATGGGTAATTGAGTTCACACCAGTGTGTTGTTGATACTGGGTGATGTGATCAGGTGCTTCATGGTGTTAATGTTAAGAATGAGGCCTAAATGTAAAAGTTGGAGTGAAGTAGTTTTTCTTTTTACTCTTTATTTTATTAACATTACTCTTAATCATTATTCTTACTATTAAACTTATTTTCTTCATCTTTATTTCTTTAATTTGTTCAATCCAACCTTGTTTTTTCTTTATATTACTCTAATATAATTTTTTTCATTTTACTGTAACTCTCACCCTATGTAATCTTTATTAATCACACATATTTTGTTTAATTACGTGTTAACTTTGTTTACTTTGTTCATTACAAATTGTTTATATTGTTATATAAATGTATATCATGAAAATAGATTTAATATAATAAGCACTAACACTAAATATGCTTGACTCACCTAACTGTAATATTGAATATTCTGTTCATCAGTGTGTTTATTACTAATAAAATGGAAAATAGCCACACTGTAGTGGGTGTGAGTGTGTGTGTTTTTGTGTGTGTTTTAACAACATGGCTAACTGTTTAATTTTTTTCTGCTGGTACACAGAAGCCTGAGAGGATGTACTTCTATTTATGTCTAGAAGATGATTGTGTACACTGAACTTCAAAAAACACTACGCTGCTCAAGCGTTTCTTAGCATTTCCACACACATCTTCCCACACACACGTGCATGCACACACACACATCACCCCCACACACACGTGCGTGCAAACACACATATCACCCCTACACACATGCACATTGCCATATTATGACATTTTTACATTAATTATAAATTAAATACGTATACATATTATACATTAAGCATTTATACAAATTGTCCAATTTTTTAGGAGATGGGTGGATGGGTTTCTACAGTCCAGTGTTATTCAGTTCAAGGAAACTGTGAAGATCAATATGAGAATTGAAAGAATTGTCTATGGGTTGGCATGGTTGACAGATAAAGCTTCATGCGATTACAAAAAGTTTAGCTGAGTCAGATGTGGTGGTGCACCAATCCACTGATTTGTTTCTAACACAAACATAATATTCAAGACATCCTTCCTGTGACCTTGTAACAAAACCATCATTTGGACATCAAAATAATGTTGGGTGGATATAAACGCAATAAGGCATTAGTGGAAGAAAACAACAGATTTCACAACACACTGTTAATTGACCTGCACATAAATATACTTTCATTTAAGGTTTAATTTATTTATTTGTGCCAGGTGTGGCTTGTGAAATGCTGTAAATTATCCTTTGTGTACATCCACCTGATAATACAACTACAGGTATACACACACAAACACTCCCATTTTATATATCTGAAAACTATCTCAAAGTCTTTTGCAAAAAAAAATCAAGTAATAAATCTTGATTTAAAAAATATCTGTGGAAATAAAATGCCCTAAACATTTATTGGCATTCCTGATAAGAATAAACAAGAGAAACAAGACAATTAGGAACTTGATTTCACACTGCACTGATCAATTCAAACAGCTTTATTATAGTTAAAAAGAATCAAAAGATTTATTTTCACATATTTGGTAGTCTTGCCCATTCTGGGACTTTTATTTTATCGGTGTTCATGCTGTTGGCTTCACTGTTTACTCAGGTGTTTTAATTTAAGTGTAATTCAGTGTTTCTTCTTGTTTTGCTTTTGTATTTAGTTTTGATTTGATTTTCTATCTGAAGTTTATTTTGCTGGAATTGTTGCTTTTGTAGTTCGCTGTTTTGTGATGATAATGGCGGCACGGTGGCTTCGCCTCTCAGCGCTAGGGATTCCCGGTTCGAATCCCGGTTCGGTGGAGTTTCCATGTTCTCCCCGTGTCTGCGTGGGTTTCCTCCGGGTTCTCCGGTTTCCTCCCACAGTCCAAAAACATGGCTCAAATCAATGGAGTTCTCCAAATCGCCCGAAACGTTCTCCCCTGGATGGACATGTGGAACCCCCCCCCCACGACCCTAATAGAGGATAAAGCGGAAGATAATGAATGAACTACAAACAAGAAACTAAGCAATACTAAGTAAGAACTGGAGAGACAATAAGAATAAAATAAATATATTTATTAATGAACATGAATGAATGTTTTGTGATGATCATCCCGGTTCCCTGTAAGTACCGTTTAATTTTTGTTTTCATCAGTTTAGTTATTGTGGATGTGCTGACGCACAGAGAGGACATGTGTTATTATTATAATTAAGTCGTTATCTCGATATTGTTGTGATCACGACTTATTTGAGCGACTGGAGGAGTGGCAGTACAGTTCTGTCAATACAAGTTCAAGTACAAGTTATTTATTTATATAGCGCTTTTTACAACAGTACATTGTCACAATACACTTGACATACTGTATATATTGGGGTCGGTTTTATGACAGTTAGAGTTTTATTTACTGCAACGGTTGCATGATTAATAGTGTGTTTTAAAAAAGTGTTTTATGACAATTTGAAGGGAGGCACGGCTAGCCTTTCATGTGGAACCTAATTTTAGCAGAATAAGCCAGGCTTGACTTTAAAAGCCCGGCTTGTTGAGTTACCGCTAGGGATTCCCGGTTCGAATCCCCATCTGGGTGGAGTTTCCATGTTCTCCCCGTGTCTGCGTGGGTTTCCTCCGGGTTCTCCGGTTTCCTCCCACAGTCCAAAAACATGGATCAAGTCAATTGGATTCTCAAAATTGCCCCATATAGAGTGTGTCTGTGTGAGTGAGTGTGTGCCCAGCGATGGATTGGCGCCCTGTCCTGGGTCTGTCTGCCCAGCGCCCGAGACGTTCTCCCCTGGATGGGCATGGGGAAACCCACCGCGACCCTAATAGAGGATAAAGCGGATGATAATGAGTGAAAGGACAATTTATTCTGGTTCTGAATGTTAATAAATTTAGAAGTAAGGGCAATTTTGTAATAGCTGTTTTTCATGGAGGACGGCATGGTGGCTTAGTGGTTAACACGTTCGCCTCTCAGCACTGAAGATCCAGATTTGAATCCCAATCTGGGTGGAATTTCTATGTTCGTCCCATGTCTACATGGGTTTTCTCTGGTTTCCTCCCACAGTTAGATTTAAGGCAAATTGAATGCCCTAAATTGCGCCATGAAGAGTGTGTCTTGGTGAATAAGTCTGCCCAGCGATAGATATTAGATAGATGTTCTCCCCCACCTTTATAAAACACTTTATTTATAATGCAACTGTTAAAGTAAACCCTAAATGTCATAAAACCCTAAATGTCATAAAACCCTAAATGTCATAAAATCGACCCCTTTATATATAGGTTAGGTGTATTGACATAGATAACAGAAATGTCCTGCCACATATCCGGTCATTTAAAAATAAATCGTGATCACAAATAAACGTGATAACGACATGTCCTCTCTGGGCTTCTGTATAGATGTGCTATCTTCACGATGTTCATTAATAAATATATTTATTTTATTCTTATTGTCTCTCCAGTTCTGACTTAGTGTTGCTTAGTTTCTTGTTTGTAGTTGATAATGATAATAATAACTTAAATAATGACCAAATAATGTATTCTACTAATGTTGGCACCCCTACAAATTACAGAGACTATATAAAGTTTTTATGAATTTCTAATTTACTTATGAATAGAATGAAATACACTAATTCAGTAATTCAAGTCTTATTTACTTCTCTAATAAAAGAAATATGTTTTTATTACAAAACAATCATTAAATCAATTAACTGAATCTCTGCCAAACTGACATGGATAAACTATTATTGTTTTTTTTTTACTGTTTGTTATTTTTGTCTTTACAGAGAGAGGATGTTAAGAGTGGGGAAAATAAACAACAGTTATATTGCAGCATTGTTTCCGAATAGAGTAGCATGATTATGTCTTCAAATTTACCATCAGATGTTAATAGATTAATCAGATGTCTTAATTTAGTTATTTAGCCGCTTTTATCCAAAGCAGCTTACAAATGAGAGAACAACCCAAGTCATTAGTTATAGAAAAAAACAGCTACACTGCAGTAACATCAAACCTGATTATTATCCAATCTTGCTTCTAGATTATTATTTTCTTTTTTTTCATAGCCAATGAGATGTGTTTTGAGATGTTTTTTAAAAATGCTAAGTCTTGTCAGAAAAAAAATCTTTCTATTTTATCTAACCACAAAAGAAAGTTTCTGCTGCAATTGGAACTGTGTTCTGTGGTCAGGTGACATAAAATATAGCTTTCTGGCTATGGTTTGGTACCTAAAAGAATGCATGCACTGAAAAGCAGCCCATACCCACTATTAAGCAATGTGGAAGGTTGTAGAGTTGTTTTTCCTCTGAAGAGCCTGCAAATCTTTTTCGGATATCAGGATATTTTAAATCAGAATCGGTTAATAATTTGATGCATATGTACCGATCAACAACATGCAAATGGTTTCCTGAATAAAATAAAACATCTGGCATGGCCATCTTGACTGATCCAAACAGAAGTGAGCTACAGAGGAAAAAGAAAACAAGATCTGGTGAGATTTTATAAAAAATATTTTTAACAGTTTGCTTTGTAATGTTCAACCTAACCAAATTAAAAATCAAATGAATGTTGTACTAGGTATGATATAGGGATGTCGGTAACTGGATCACATGGTTTTGTTTAATAGCTACTATTTTTCTCCAGGATTATTTTTTCCTCTCCTTTTTCAGAACAACTTCTTGTGGCTCTTTTCACCCAACAGGTATAGCATTAACTGGTGGAGAGAATGATTACTCTTTACATAAATATATAATTTCTATTGCAAATCTGGAATTTGACTTGTGTTGACCTCTATCAAATACCTTTTACACGCTGTTCTACATTAATCACAAGAGCTAAATGGGTCATCTGTTCATTTCATCAAAATATTTCCATTCAGCCCTCAGATAAACCACAATGCTGCTTCAGCGTTTCCACCTTGCTACAGAGTATTTGTGTGTGTGTGTGTGTGTGTGTGTGTGTATAAAAGTAGTGTGGGTGTATGTACATGCGTATATCAGTAGTGCATGGGTTGTATGTTCAGAGCGTTAAATAAAATACTGTTTGCACACCCCATAATACGTTACATACAACAGTCTTTAAACCTGCCTTATTCATTTTCCTGCATGCTGGAATGCTGTGAGGGTTTGCACATGATGTTGCACTGTGCGAAACATATATTACCTTTCTCTTTGTAATTGTACAGTTACAAACATGATTAAAGCCTCACAGTATGTTACAATTATAATGAATGCTTTAATTGATAAATTATGTAAATGAAATAAAACTAAATGATGTAAACACAAACTTTTAAGCTTATAAGTAACTTACTTCAAATGACATGTATTTCAATCTCTAATATATCAAGCAGATTATTATTCTTCATTATAACCTTTTACTTTAGTCTATCTGTTTCATTACAAGTCCACTTTACTCTGCTGTTTCGTGATCACAAAATATGTAAACACTTCTGTCACTGCTGGATTAAACTGGATTGAGTTCTTGCTGTAAAAAAATTATTACTATGTTTTAAAGCTAAGTGAAGTTTCTCACAGTATTCCAACAATAGTACAGCATCATGTACACAGACTTATAGCACCCCAGCACACCAAAAACTGAATAAGGCAGTGTATGAAATTTAATGATATTTGTATATAACATTTAATATTAGCTTTTGTGACCCTGTTTTCCCCCAAATTTCTTTTGACCTAAATATTTATGAATTCTAGGTGATAAAATCATACAGAAAAAAACATACAGTAAGAAATGTCTTTAAACTTTAAATGTTGTCTTTTTGTTTTTGCAAATCTGTGTGTTGAACCTTGATTTATACTGACTTCCAAACACTAAGTGTATTTTCCTTAACCAGGTAAATTGTTAATTGTGAAACCTTTCCGAACAGTGTTACTAGAACTCTTTCAGTCAGATTTTGTTTTGTACCCAGTTTTTTTGTTTATTATGTTGTTGAATATTAATCATCCTGATTGATTTATTTTTATTTAAAAATATATTTTTTTTTACTTTTGTAAGTTAAGAAATAGCCTCCAACAAATATTACACATATATTCTCTGTAGTTTACCCATGACAAAGTGTGCTGCTAAATCATGTGTCTGTGCAAAGAGGGCTAATGTTTGTGTCTTACATTAAATTGGATATAAAAGTAAATTTTTAAATAATTTAGTCCGACATCACAGCTTGAGCATGTGATTTAAAATGACATTTCATATCTGTCACTGCCAGGGTTCTAGTGGCTGCAGAGTCACACATTGCTAAACCAAATGCAAATAAACACTTAACCACCCAAATTTACATTTTTTACAAAAGCTTTTGTAAATCAAATGTGGTGTTTTATTTATTATTTGACATTATTGTCTGTACATTCCTCGGGTCAGTACACTGTGAACAAACATCTATCTTAACTATCTAACTAACTATCTTTTATCACATTTAGCTTTATTGATAAATAAGTAATTATATTTATTTCAGAGCACTATGACGGAGTATTGTGCTCATTACACACACATATATACACATACATCATTAAAAATGTCCAGTGATTATTCCAACTTTAATTACAGGAAATTCTATGAACTGATGCCGTGCCATGAATTAATATCATCTGGCCTTTGAAATGTGTAACTAGAGAAATTTTGACAGTTATGCTCCGTCACCCACTGGAAAATGTTAGAGCGCTCAAGGAGACGCAAGTTCTTCAACTCCAGGCCTTAAATTAGCTGAATTGTTCCATAGCAGTTGGAACAAACTGAACTATGTGGTGTGTTAAGCCTCTTACGTTTTTTACTCTTTCTTGTTTGAACACAAACTATATTATTTTATTTGGCTCCCATATAAATAACATCTATTTGAGTGAGCTGTGTGATTTGTTCCCATCTATAAACACTAAGAATACAATATCCTGAATATTATTATTATCACTAACTTGTTTCTATGGTTTTTGCATCAAAAGTTCAGAACGTTCAAATGAATTCTCTAAAGTCATATCATATCATAGAAAAGGTAAAAATGTACAGTTGTGATCAAATTTATTCAACCCCCAATGCTGCGAAGGGTTTTATGGAATTCAGTGCACATTTGTAATTGTGTTCATAATGAAATCTTACAAGGACTTGTTAAAGAACTAAATGCAACTAAGATAGCATCAATTGTTTTTGTCATAAAGTATTAAATGGCCTTTTTGTGATTTCTTCATTGACACAATTATTCAACCCCTTTACAACTACCACTCATAAGAACAGAGGTTCATTCCAGTGTTTTCAATCAGGTATTGAAAACACCTGTGGATGTCAACGAGCAGCAATAAAGCATGATAAGCACCAATTAGGCAGATTTAAAAGGACTGTGATACTCAGCTCCTTCTAGACATCTACTGGTGTGTTTACAAGCATGGTGAAGGCAAGAGAATGGTCCCAGAAGACAAGAGAAGAGGTTATTGCTCTTCACAAGAATGGCAATTGATATAAAAAGATTGCGAAGTTGTTAAATATTCCAAGAGACACTATCGGAAGTATCATTCGCAAGTTCAAGTTAAAGGGCACAGTGGAAACGTTACCTGGTCGTGGCAGAAAGAAGATCCTGACCGCGACTGCTGTGCGCTACCTGAAGCGTAATGTGGAGAAAAATCCCCGCGTGACTGCTAAGGAACTGAAAAAAAAGACCTGTCAGATGTGGGCACTGAAGTTTCAGCTCAGACAATAAGGCGCGCACTGCATAACGAAGACCTCCATGCCAGAACTCCCAGGCGCACCCCCTTGCTGACTCCAAAGAACAAGAAAAGTCGACTGCAGTATGCCAAAAGTCATGTGGACAAGCCACAAAGGTTTTGGGACAGTGTACTGTGGTCAGATGAAACTAAATTAGAACTGTTTGGGACAATGGACCAGCGCTATGTTTGGAGGAGGAAGAACCAGGCTTATGAACAAAAGAACACCTTGCCTACTGTGAAGCATGGCGGGGGGTCAATTATGCTTTGGGGCTGTTTTGCTTCTAATGGTACAGGAAAGCTTCAACGTGTGCAGGGTACCATGAATTCCCTTCAGTACCAGGAGATCTTGGAGGAAAATGTGATGGAGTCAGTCACAAACCTGCGGCTTGGGAGACGTTGGACCTTCCAACAGGACAATGATCCGAAGCACACATCCAAGTCCACTAGAGCATGGTTGAACATGAAAGGCTGGAACATTCTAGAGTGGCCATCGCAATCACCAGACTTAAATCCAATTGAGAACCTCTGGTGGGACCTAAAGAAGGCAGTTGCAGTGCGCAAGCCTAAGAATGTGACTGAACTGGAGGCTTTTGCCCATGAAGAATGGGCTAAGATACCCATAGGTCGCTGCAAGACACTTGTGTCAAGCTATGCTTCACGCTTGAAAGCTGTCATAACTGGAAAAGGATGTTGTACTAAGTACTGAAAAATAATGTCACTAGGGGGTTGAATAAAACTGATAATGATGTGAGCACAGTAAAGACATTTGTGGTTATTCCATCATAAATATTATGTTATATTTGTCTAATTTATAAGTGCCTCTTTGATATAATTGTAAATAAGATGACTGAAATGATCCAAATCAATGTCAAACTTGCCAAAACACTTTATTTCAGTGGGGGTTGAATAAATTTGATCACAACTGTATGTCCCTCAAGTCCTTGCTAAGGAATTAATGGAAATGTAAGTTTGATGTTTGACAAAAAAGAAACTTTGTATAAACATACTTTTCCAATAAAGCTTTCAGATTATTTAAAAAATAGTGTAGCAATTAAGAGAGATGTGCTTAAAGTTTGGCAATATTTAGAATAATTTGCATTCTAAACAAATTAAGGTTGGTACGCTGGTTAATGCATTGCTTTAAGAATCAAGGTTTAAACATTAAATATAAATGTAGTACAGTTATATTGTACAGTACATACTACAAGAGTGATATAAATAACTAATCATGACAAGCCAATGGAATAAGAGCGGTTTCAATGGTGTGTTCTTTGGTCAATATAAACTTTATTTATACTGAATTAATCAGAACCAAAAGAAATCCTTAATTGTTAATATTCTAATTCATTTTTTTAATGCTCATCTATCCATGAGCATCCACTTACCATTCTGTCATTCTAGACAAAAGTAAATTTACTCCATGTGATTTGCTTGCTGTGAAGAGGAGTAGCAGCTCAGTGACAATCATGTTTGCATTCCTGTATGTAAATCAGAGGTTAAAACACTTAAACCTCAACACCACACATACTCACCTGTAATACCGACACTTATATTTGGTGACATTTCATATTTTCTCACTTTGTCATCATGGCAGCAGGACTGTACCTTCCACAGGTATCCCACTTTATTTAAATATATGTCTTTCTATATTTATAATAAGCTGATGGAGTTTACATTATCACATGCTGATTTATAATGCTTAATCCATTTACACAGACTTATGTTGTTTGTTGCAAAAGATAATCAGTGTTCAGTACAGTGGAACATGCAAAGTCTGTTTTAAACTGGGCTGCACAGTGTTTGTATTAAAACGTAAAGTGTGTGTATGGTTGTAGCTTTTTATTTAATTTATTTATTTGTTTTGTACATTTTCATTCACCATTTTAATGAAGCTGAGGCTTATTATTCAGATTTAAAATCAACATTTTCTTAACTAGTGTTTAAATTTGGATAATTTATTATGGCTATACTACTAGTTTTGTGTTTAATTATTGCTATCTGTTCCACTGGGTCAAACAGTAAGAGATAAATTATACTAAATCACAAATCAAGCACCAGGTAATCACTCCGAAACAGGCACATGAGTAAAAATCACTGCAGGTTGTTGCACTGCAGATTCAGAAAATATAGGTTAAAACAATAGAATTCAAGGAAAAAATAAAGTCAGTTAAAAGGGCTGAAGAGTCTTAAAGGATTAAATAAATTAAAAGCAATTCAACAGATCTCACTAATAATTAGAGGAGTTGGGTAGTACTATTATAACTCATGCTGGAAGATGGGGCTTTTGGCATAAAAATGCAAACCATGTTTTATTTTAAAATCCCAGATTTTATTGATTGTTGGTGTACTAAAGACTTTGATTTATTAAATAATAAATAACAAATATTTACTTAATTGTGTATCAGTAATAAACTCAAGTGTTGCATTTCTAATTCATTGATTATTAAAAGTGTTAAAGTAATAATGATGCTCTCTGTCCAATTTCAGTCCCTTATCATCATCGGCGTTCTGTACACAAACAGTAAGTTAACGTTATACAAAATATTTTGGTACGATCATGTTGCCAGTGGTTCATCTGATTGTATGTGTTTGTGTTTCCTTTTCAGTTTTTTTAATTGAACATTGTGGTTGTTTGAACTGCTCTAAGCCAACCATGGATTCATTACGACAAGCTCTAAAAGCAAGCATCTTTGATAAAACTGAAGTACGCCCTGTTATCAACCCAGACTCACCTGTAAACATCTCTATTGACCTTTATATCTACGGCATACTGGATGTAGTAAGTATTACCTTTAATACATTATTATTGCCAATTTAATAATATAAATAGTTCCTTTGAGTGTGAAAATGTAATGTGTGGTTTGTGTAAACAGGATGAAAAGGGACAGGTACTCGACATGTTTCTCTGGGTTTATTTGGTAAGAATAAATATGCATATATTCCACAGTGATGATGATGTTGATGATGATATATTTTTTTATTTGCATAATAATTTGAAAGGATAACATGCGATTGAGAACAGGAAAATATCAAATGTTATAACTGGGAAACATGTTACCAAACTGGGAAACAAGAACATGAAAGTCTTAAATCTCTTTTTGAGCTGCAATTAATTCTATATATTCGTATTAAAGGTTATATTCAGATCCACTAAAGGGCACTCTATAACATTGTGTACTGTAGTTCTGGCAGCTTGAGGGTGTGTATTGGGATCCCGTGGAGTGTGGAACAAACAGAGTCTCTCTCCCACGGACTGCTTTGTGGATGCCAGATATAATCATCAATGAATTGTAAGTCTAAGTCTCCATTGTAGCCTTTTCTCATTTTATATTTTTTAAATACAATGCCACACACTCTACACTGAATAAAAAATATATCCTTTATGTATGCCGTAGTACAACCAGAAATGCATGTTCTTTATAAAATTCTAAATTATGTATGCCTCATACAGGTTGTACTATATTTACACCCTATTTTAGACTCTATGTAACATGTGAAGGTTACTTACTAAAATAAAGTGTAACCACAAATGAACCATGCATCATAAATGCAAACTTTATGATCAATTTTACAAATATATACCTTATATGTATGTATGTATAACACTTGTGTGTTTGTTTTTGTGTAGTATGGATGAAAATAAAGCCCCACCCACTTATTACGTATATGTTGATAATAATGGCAATGTGGAAGATGCTCAGACCATCCATGTGGTCAGTTCGTGTAATCTGAACATATATACGTTTCCATTTGACACTCAAAACTGTACTTACACTTTTAACTCTAATCTGCACAGAGGTGAGTATTAAACATAAAGCCTGTCACCTCAAAGCAATTGCTCTATATAATGTCTGCAAAAACAAAACACTCTGACGTAAACCAAACACTAACTATTACCTCACAGCCACCTTTGTTGCTATCATTAACAATCATATTCATGTTTAGATATGTGTACATATAGAAACTCATGGCATGGACATTAGGTCCTAGTATCAGTATTCAAAATATATTGTTTACATAATGAAATTTTACATAAGTTCATAATAAAGCAAGTTGAAATCTTGTAAATTATGTGTTCCGACATCGTACTTACTAACCACAAGCTGAGTTGCACCACCACCGTGCTAAGCATCACTATTAAATTATCACACTGTATACCATTTCGAATCCACTACGTTGTACAATATTACCCAGTATCATCGACCTTATTGGTAATGGGAAGTGGGCTTAATTTAATTCCAGAAGATGGATACTTATCTTTTTATCCCTGTGAAAAGCTTGCAAAGAAGTGAGTGACTTGTTGTGCTAGAAAAGAGAAAAAAAGTAATGGGTTAGGCCCTATGTGTGTAGCCTGATTAATAAGGTGCAGGGTAGTTTTCTCTTTAATGTTCCTGTCAGTTACCACATAAACATTCATTCATTCATTATCTCCCGCTTTATCCTCTATTAGGGTCGCGGTGGGGTTCCCCATGCCCATCCAGGGGAGAACGTCTCGGGCGCTGGGCAGATAGACCCAGGACAGGGTGCCAATCCATCGCTGGGCACACACTCACTCACTCATACACACTCTATATGGGGCAATTTTGAGAATTCAATTGACTTGATCCATGTTTTTGGACTCTGGGAGGAAACCGGAGAACCCGGAGGAAACCCACGCAGACACGGGGAGAACATGGAAACTCCACCCAGATGGGGATTTGAACCGGGAATCCCTAGCGATGAGAGGCGAACGTGCTAACCACTAAGCCACCGTGCCGCCCCACATAAACATAATTTACAGATTCTTAGTAATCTCACACTTCATATTTATATTGTGTTTCCTAACAGCGGCCGATGTGCAGCTCTTTTTTGCAAAGCCAATGGCAAATGCCCTTCAAAACTCTCTAGCAACTATTGGTACTAATGGAGAGTGGGATTTAATCGACCTTATACCTGTAAAGCCAGAAAAATGGGATGGCTTTGACCCAAAGGTAAACTGGGACAGTGTGGTATTGCATGTGAGTATTTGATTTCATTATACAAAGCAGGCCATTTTTATGCATCCAGTAAACATGGTCAGTTTTCAACAGTTATTAAATAAAATAAAATTATACAATCAAACATACATGCACAGACACATTTTAAAATTGTGGGTTGGGGTATTGATATATATATATATATATATATATATATATATATATATATATATATATATATATATATATATATATATATATATATATATATATATATATACTTCTGATTCTGATCTAAAGTCTGATTCTGATATTCCTTTTTATCTCTTAAAAACAAAGCAATAAGAAATAACTTTGTAATACCATCATCAACTGAATGTCCTTTTGGGTTTGTGTTAGATTGTACTGAAGCGGAAGTCTTCTGTATACGTTGTCAACCTACTGTTACCCAGCTGCTTCCTGGCAGCGATCGACGTATTAAGCTTTCTTCTCCCAGTGCAGAGTGTGGACAGATCCTCCTTTAAAATGTCACTGATCTTGGGATATACTGTCTTCCTGCTGCTCATGAATGATCTGTTGCCTGTCATTGGCAACAACATTCCCCTTATAAGTATGTGCAGATACCAATTCATCGCCATCACAAATTGTGTTTACATAAATAAGTTGATTTTATTGCAACACTCTATAATTTTAGTTTAGGCTTTTAATACCCTCAACATGTTTGCTTTTTTTCCTGTGTAGATGTGTTTTTTTCAATGTGTCTGGCTTTGATGGTGACCAGTCTGATAGAGACCATTATCATCACTTGCATTGTGTGCAATGCCTCGAAGTACCCCCCCATGCCTGCCTGGATCAGGATGCTCTTCCTGCAGTGCTGTGCACCCATGGTCTTCATGCGGATAAAAAAAAAATCCCCAGGTAGATATGTCTTTGAGATTAAGAACAGGAGAAAGAGCAGAGGAACATCCAAATATACGCAGCTAGTCTTGTTGTAGATCTCTTTCTTTCAGCAGATGGTTCTAGTAGTCTTTCATTCTGGTTTTGTGCTTTAATGTTTGAACCTGAATGTATTTAACAGGACCATACTGTATGTTGATGTTCTAATGTTGGTGTGATGTATTTCTTTCTCTGTTTTTCTTAGTGAATGAATCAGATGTTGGTGATGTTCTCGCTTTTGAGAACTCCGAGAAATCGCTAACACTTCAAGAGAAGCTGAGTAACTCCTCTGCAGAACCCATCCTGCAGGAACTGAAGAATATCAGTCAGGCGATGACATCTTTTCAGCAGAAGATAGATGAACATCTGAACACAGATGAGAAAGCAGAAGAATGGATTTATCTTGGCCTGGTGATTGACAGATGCTTCTTTATCATCTATCTTGTGTTCATCTGCACCAGCTTTGCCACCATCATGTTTCTCTGGCTGCACTACTACAACACAGCAGTCAAGGATTAGTCACCCACTCCACAAGAAAAGGAAAAGAGAATATTGTCTGATATATATAGATCTGTTAACATAAATTAAGGCTTAACAACAAGGACAAAAAAATTAATCACTAAATTGTTATGTTTAATTAACGCAAAAAAATTATTCATAAAACCTCTTCTAGTCTCTTAATCTTTTTCACACTGTCTTTTCTATTTACCACTATCTTCAGAGCCTCTTTTTTTAAACCATTTTCCAACTCTGTTTGACCCACAAGCATTTTAACTCTAATTTAGAAGTAACCTTCATTCACATTAACATCACATGATTAGTTTTGAGTATGAGCTTGCTAGTGTAACTAAGAAACATAATCATTTCAGCCTAATGTAACTAATAAAACCCATCAAGGAGCTGAGTGAGTTCCTAGGTTATGCTCATTTGCTCTATTAACACTAAAATACAACCCTGAATTTGTCCTGAAAAGGTTCCAGCACCTTTTTAAAAAGTTTTAGTTTTATGTACTCAAACTCTGTAGTAGTATGGACATTAGTCATAAACGTGACAGGAGGAAAATGCATGTATTAGTGTAAGGTTAGCACTAATTATCATCACAAACATAGTTTTATTGTCTTGAATATGATGTTTTTAAGAACAACTGCATTTAATTGATATATTAGTGATGGTTTAATGCAAATTTACAAAAAAGAACTATTTTTATAGACTTAGACTTATGATGATGTATGGAATATCAAGTGTTTGTGTTGCTTGCTAAATAATTTGTAATATCATAGTTTCATCATCTTCATCATAGTTTCATCTTTCATCATCATGATTCTTTAACAAGAAAAAAGATGTGCCTATTTCAATATGTTAGTAATTTTTTTTATTAAAATTCAAATGTCTTATTTTAATTTTGGGTTTTTGGTGGTTTACGATGTCTCAATAAAGCCTGATACAAGTCTTAATAAAGGCATTGAACAATGCGCAGAAACTAGTTATTATTTAAATTATAATTGTGGACCTAATTAAAGGTGTGAGTTTTGTTGGAAAATGCGATGACTGTGCGACTCTGGTAGGGAACATTGGTAAACAGGTATGCTGAGTGCACATTGCAGGTGTTCAATAACAGCCGTATAAATTCAAGCTGCACTGTGTACCTCCTGTGTGCTGAATGCTACATCTGAGTGCATTATGGGTAAAGTGAAGGAGTTTCTGTTCCCAGTGAGTTTTGTTCTGTTCACAGGTAATTATGTCTTAATTCTCATTTTTATGTGTATAATTACCTACAAATTGGTTTTTAACAAATAACAATTTTATAATTTATATATATTTCTGCATGCTAATCAATACAACCTACAGAAAGAGGAAAAATCAAGATCAAATAGTATTAAAACCATTATTGTGAGGAAGGTGAAGCAATAATTGATTTCAGTTTTAGTTTTTAGGAACTAATTCTATCTAAACAAACAAGTTTTATTGCCATTGACAGAAAAGTGTACAAAACATTACAAACATTGTGCAATAAATTCTAAGCTGTATATAACAAATGCATTGTACTAACTAAAACTATAAATACTATTATACTAAATACTATTTAAACTGTGCAACAAATTACAAATAAAAATAAAAAGCAAATAAACCATTTAAATAATAAAGCAAGCTCATGTTTTGGAACATCATTTAAATTTAAACAACCTTAATTAAAAGTTATTATGCAAAACAATCTAGAACAATTTTTTATTATTTTTTTATATAGATTTCATGTTGCTAGTAAACACACACAGAACAATGTACAATGTACAGAACATACTTATTTGCACTTTGCTTAGAATTCTATGTATTCATTTGTGTGTATGTATTTCAGCCACGGTGTGCATGTGTATGTTGGAGTGTAAGCAGGGCCACAGTGGGCCGTCCCACGAGTCTCTTCTAAAAGTGTTTGAAAGGAAAGCATTCCGGCCGGCAGTGAACCTCAGTAATCCCACCATCACCAACATCTCCTTTACACTGTACGCCGTGCTTGGAGTGGTAAGTGTTTCAGCCCCTGTAAAACTAAACGGATGTCAGTACTCAGACTTTATGCAGTCACTGTTTTGTGGTGTGTGTGTCAGTGCATTTGTTATACATAATGATTTGCTTATTACGCACTCTTTCTCTTTCAGAATGAGAAGACACAGATTCTCACCACATTCCTTTGGCTGCGGCTTGTATGACTTTGTTTTGTATCTACATAGTGGATTTAATATATTATATTGTGTTATTATACAAAATTCACAACATAAAATCTAAATAATGTATGAAAGAATACTTCTAAAATATTGATGTACACGCACATTAGAAAATGGAGTGAGACTTGGATAGTACATTGTGTGGGTTTCTCATGTTATACATGAACATATATCATATATATATATATATATATATATATATATATATATATATATATATATATATATATATATATGTATATATATATATGTGTGTGTGTGTGTGTGTGTGTGTGTGTGTATGTATGTATGTATGTATGTATATATATATATATGTGTGTGTGTGTGTGTGTGTGTGTATGTATGTATGTATGTATGTATATATGTGTGTGTGTGTGTGTGCACTATGTAGTAAAATGAAATGTGGTATATAGATGGGAACTTTAAAAAGATCATGTGATTATTGCAGTACTGGTTCCATGAGTTCCTGATCTGGGATCCTAATGAATGTGATGGAATCAGCAAGATCTCACTTCCTGTAAACAACCTGTGGTCACCTGACATCATCGTCTATGAATTGTGAGTTTTGTTAAAAGTCATTAATGTATCACCAGACATCAAATTAGGAAGGCCATGAGACCTAAAAAAAACATTGATGTAATCTTACTTTTGTAACCTGTGTGCCTCAAGGTTTGATGTACAGAACGTCAGAATGACCAAAACATGAGTAACTGTAGCTTTTGGGGCAACTTAATCCAATTTGGGCATTTTCTGTAAAACTGTCACACAAAGGCTCTTCTTTCTAGTTGTTTATTTTGTTATTTTTATTTTGTACTGCATTCTCCCTGGTCCTCAGTATAGGAATTAGCAGAAAATGAAATAAGATGAGAAGTCTGTGTGTCTCTCTCACACACACACACACACACACACATATTGTGTGTGTGTGTACTTGTGTGTGTGTGTATATATTCATTCATTATCTCCCGCTTTATCCTCTATTAGGGTCGCGGTGAGGTTCCCCATGCCCATCCAGGGGAGAACGTCTCGGGCGCTGGGCAGATAGACCAAGAACAGGGCACCAATCTATCGCTGGGCACACACTCACTCACACAGACACACTCTATATGGGGCAATTTTTGAGAATTCAATTGACTTGATCCATGTTTTTGGACTGTGGGAGGAAACTGGAGAACCCGGAGGAAACCCACGCAGACACGGGGAGAACATGGAAACTCCACCCAGATGGGGATTCGAACAGGGAATCCCTAGCGCTGAGAGGCGAACGTGCTAACCACTAAGCCACCGTGCCGCCTGTATATATGTGTGTGTGTGTGTGTGTGTGTGTGTATATATATGAAGCTGACTTTGTCTCTGTCTTTCTTTCAGTGTTGATGACGATGTTTCTCAGGCGTGCCCATACGTATATGTGAATCATACAGGTCATATAAGGTACGACCGCATGCTCCGCCTTGTCACAGCATGTAACCTGGAGATATTCAGCTTCCCCTTTGACGTTCAGAACTGCACCTTCACATTTGGCTCCTACATGCACACAAGTAACTTTATTCTAATCTCACTCCATCAAACTTTCCATCTTTCCATTAGAAACCCATCTTCACCCTCACACTAAAAACACTTACACACTTCCTTCATCCAACTTTACTTTGTTTATATCCACCCCATTCCACCTTGCTACATCTCACATCATCTTTGCTTCTTTCTTACTCATCCTTATTCATTACTCTTTCAACATCCATCTGCTCAACACGGATGCACACCCAACCATTTATTATTCAATCTCTGTGTATAGTTCGAGATGTCAGGGTAAAACCTGCACTGCCGTTTGAGCAAATGTCATCAAACTCTAAACGTTATCTGGAGGCAAGCGGTGAGTGGGACCTTGTAATGATTCTGGGTGATTCAGACATTCTAAACTTTGGCATTGATGAGTGGGACATCATCACCTTCTGGGTGAGAGAGACACACTTATTGTGGGTTCATACAGAATATCGATAAAATAGATATAAATGTATTAAATACACATTTGTGTGTCCTTACTGGTGTTTGATTCTTTGTGTGTTTGAATCTGTGTGCAGGTGGTGATAAAGCGGCGGCCGATACTGTATGTGGTAAACCTGCTGATCCCCAGTTCTTTTCTCATGATTATAGATATATTATCATTTTATTTGCCACCTCACAGCGTTGATCGTGCTTCTTTCAAAATGACTCTGATATTGGGGTATACCGTCTTTCTGCTCATTATGAATGACTTGTTACCGAGTACAGCCAATGGAACACCAATCATCGGTACACACTTTAAATAACATGCATTGTGTATGTGTGAGGTTAGATCTATGCTATTTATATACTCTGTGTGTATACAGGTATTTATTTCTGTGTGTGTTTGGCGCTAATGGTTATCAGTCTTTTGGAGACAGTCATCATAACTAATGTGGTTCATCACAACTCCATGAAGTACCGTCCAGTACCTCAGTGGGTTCGCACTGTCGTTCTCAAGTACATCGCTCGCATTATCTGCTACAGAGCTCCAGACCTCACAAACCCACCACGTGAACTTTGGCAGCCAGATGTTGCTGTCAGCTGGAGTAGCAAAAACGCATACACTGACCTCAAAGATTACACTCTCGCCAACGGTGAGTCACGATGAGCACACCTGCAAGTTTACACTGAGCAGTCATACACAAGTGCTTATGTGTACATGTGTGTGTAATGATGTGAGCAGAAGCAGGTGCCAAGGCCCTCTCTGTACCAGAGCTGGTGGAGATCGCTGAATGTGTTCGGGTGATACGTGGGTACGTGGGCAGGCTGCAGAAAGAGGAGCTGTTCCAGGACGAGTGGTGCCATGTCGGCTACGTTCTTGACTTCCTACTCTTTCGCATTTACCTGCTGATCATCACTTGTTATGCCCTTATCATCATTCTGATGTGGTGCATCTGGATGTACCATTGATGTACTGTCTATAAATATGCAACTTTCATCATATACAGCTAAAAAGCACTACTGTCTGAAAATCATCTTAGAATGTTGTATAGTTTAATCTGAATGGACTATTAAAGATGATGCCATGGCTTAGTGGCAAATACGTCCACCTCTCTAAAGATTTAGGTTCCAATCCTAATCTGGGTGTAGTTTTCATGTTCTTGCTGTGCCTGAGTGGGTTTCCTCCAGGTTCTCCGGTTTCCTCCCACAGTCACAAAACATGGATTCAAGGTAAATTGTATGACACTATGTACAGATTGTTTGAAGGCAAAAAATGCCTTCAATTCTCTGAGAATAGAGCCACTCAGTGGTCTTTGCAAAAGCTGATAAGATCAAATATATTACATGACATCCAATATGATAAAAAAAAAAAAAAAACGTTCACTGTGTAGTATCTTCTTGGGTCATTTAATTCATTAAAATATGTAATTAACAATATTATTTAAATGTGTTTTCAATGCCAAACCTAATTCTGTTTGTTTTTAACAAGTTTAAAAATCAAAGCATGTGCAACAGGGTCATCTTTTTTTAGGATGGTCAAGTTTGTTCTAAAATCAGCCATGTGATGATGAGCATGTCTGCATCTTCACTTTAGCCAAAAGATCCTGTGCTCAGAAATCTTCCCACGTCTGAATGGGGCCTATTTGACTACATTTCACTTCCACTAGGGGCGGCACGGTGGCCAAATTCTCCAAATTGCCCCATATAGAGTGTGTTTGTGTGTGCGTCTGTGTAAGTGTGTGCCCAGCAATGTATGTTTGGGTGTATTACCCCAACACCCAATATGTACTCTCCTGACTGGGCATGGGGAACCCCCTTGCGACCCTAGTATAAACGATAAAGCGGAAGATAATGGATGGATGGGATAATTACCACTTAGAGTAAATGAGTCGGCCCTGACAGACCTGCAGTTTTTCTAAAGTTAGTTCTGGCTGGACCCCAGAATCCAGTGACACAGATGAAGTTAAGCAGTTAACAAAAAATCTATAATCTTTTTGGGTGTGTTGCAATCTTCCAGTTGTGCCAAGAATCTTTTGTTTGTATGTTTGCCTCCTAAAGGTTTTAGGACATTAACAAAGTTTTGATTTTTGTCTTCATTCAACAGAACGGTCTTTAGAAATTTGCTGAAGTGAAAATTTTTCTATAGAAAAACATACCAAGACAAAGAAACAATCAAAATCTTTAATAGGAAATTTATCACAATATTTACAGCAATTTATTTATTCAGTAGTGCATTTACCCAGTGACCACCACACATACACACCCGCACGCACACAGACACACGTACGCACATGGCTCCAGCACTTAAAGGAAAACAGGTTTAGATACAAATAATTGTGACATCTCAGTCAGAAGCAGGGAACTATTAGTGAATCATCCAAGTTTAAGTGCTGCACGGTTGTGATGGACACCCAGATGGAGCTGCATGCTGCCTCACTTATAAAATCTGTACTTTATGTTTTACACAATGAATTTTTTACAGCAGAATTTTGCAACACGTCAATAAAACTAAATAAGCAATTTACTCGAAGGAATCTAATATGAAACAAAAGTACTCAATTCGATCAATTTCAATCTTATCGTGTTTAAGTGCAAATCACTTTTATTTTTTATTCGTGTATTTCTTAATAAAATTCCAGCAGATAAACTATATTTTTAAATAACATGATTTCATTTACACAAGCTAATTATATTTAAATTATAATGAAGTAAAAACCTGCTCTGAACATTAACCAGAGTGTATATAAAGCAAAGGTCTGCAATATCTCTCTCTCTCTCTCTCTCTCACACACACACACACACACAAAGTGCAGATGCATTGTATAAAGCTAACAAGTGCACTCAGAATTACTGAGCACATACAGAATTATAAAATTTGATAAATAAAAAAAAACAAAAAAATAGGTTTTAACCAAATGTACATAAAATCAAATTGTCTAACTATAAAATAATAAAACTAAACAAAAGTAAGGAGCCTTTAGTATCAGTGCTATGCTACACAGATACGTGTGTGTGTGTGTGTGTGTGTGTGTGTGCACGTGCAGCTTTTTGCATGTGTCTATACAGATTTGGGTTAGGCTCCTCCTCCCTCATCCTCTTCATCCTCTGTGCTTTTATTCGTCATCCTCTTGCGTCGCTCCTCCAGGCGCTGACACCGTGGACACACAGTCTTGTTTTTGAAGCAGGTCCGGTGGTAACACGCACTGCATTCTGGATCACAAAAACAGACGTGAGCATCACCTTTATCATGTTCTGTGACAAATATTATTCAGAACCCAACAAGTTTTTTTTTAATGTGTACATTTTTTCTTGTACATCATACTACTGCATGTTGAACTGACCTCAGAAAGTAACACCAGTGTAAGGAGGCTATTATGTAACGGTCATTGTTAAGACGTCAGTTGTAATAGAGACATATTAAACCAACTACACTTGGAACTTAGGATACTGATTCGCAGGTGTAACCTTTGGTCCATTCTTTGGTATACTACACACATTCAGCAGTCGTTTCCTGGCTTTATAATCAGCTCAATGGTTAGGGTGATGGGCTTTCATCAGAAGGTTGGGGTTCAAATCCCAAGTCTATTAAAGTTACCAATGTGTGTCCTTGTGACAGGCCACTAACCCTCATTACTCTAGAGATGTTGTATTACCAACCCTGTGTTCTGACTCCCAACCAAGATGGGATACTGAAAGTCAATTTGGGCAAAAGACTCGGCTAAATGACCATATGCATCCGCTTTGAGAGTGGTTTCAACCTTTCTTGAAGTGTTACAGACAAAGTTTAAGTTTAATTCATAAAATATATATTACCTGCCCAGTAAATTTACTGGATTGTAATAATCCATTTTTTTAATAATACCTTTTTTTTTTTACTCGTCAGTTCTCTTGAACATTGAATTATTTGACAAGATCCTTATTTTATTGCATTTCACAAAATGTACCAACTATGTTCAGAAACAGGGTTGTATGTGTTAATACCACAAGCTTGTTTGCTTGTGCAAGTATACGTGTGTATGCCCGTGATGCGTGTGCATGTATTTCTATACGTGTTGCGTGGTGCAGGCTGCACTCACCCTCACAACGGCGACACTTGTCTAGGTCGAAGGGGAAGATTATATCTCTATCGTTCCCACAGAACTCACATACAAAGCCTTTTGCCTGGCAAAGCTACACCCACACAAACAAAAAACAAGGTGTGAATAATGAAGCTGTACAGCTGCACTTTACACTCATTAACATTAGAAGTAATACATTTTATATTACAGGGTGGAGTCATCAACAAAGCAACTTGACTTCGCTACAGTAGCAATGCTGTTAAACTATGTACACTCACACATGAGTACAAATACTGTTTTAAATACACACAAATAGATTGAAACCTTATTTTTAATATTACAATACTTTTGTTCCAGTTTTATAATTGCATTTATAAAACAGGAAAAGAGTAATGCACAAGGAAACCACTTCTATATAATAATGACAATTTAATATTCCTTTAGTCTCTCACCACACAAGAGGTAACATGTGTTGACCCGGTCTTTATAAGATCACGTAGCTTAGGAGCAAGTTCTCCAGCACGCACAGCCAAGAGGTCATTCAGAGAAAAGACATGCAAGTCCTCTGTTAGGTGAGCAGAAACACCATCAAACTGCTCCAACACCCTGACACACACACACAACACACACCAGTTCTAATTAAATTTGTCTTGAAAGTTTTGTAATTTAAAAATTTTCAAGGGAATTACTCACGAGCTGGAGAAACGGCAGGTTTTAAGAAGGTTCTTCATGTGAAGCAGTCTTATTCTCAGAACCTGTTAAACACACCACCATCAAGTGTTTAGATTCTCTGAAGATTAAATCAGCAAGTTACGTAAGATAGCAGGATCATGCAACCAAAAATAGTAGAAGTTATTGTGACTAAACTTTTAATGTAATAAATATTAAATGAATAAAAAAAATAATAGTAATAAGGAATAATTAAAACTTGTGATCAAAGATAGTAATAATGTAAATAAATTTACAGAGTACAGATGTGTATTTAATGCATTTGATGTTACAACACTGTAGTTTACTCTATGATGTAATACTGCAGTTGAAGAGGTTCCTACCCTCACTGCCTCCAGATTCTTCACCTTCTTGTATAGGTTGCTGTTGATGTCATTGATATTGAACAAAGGATCCTGGGTAATTTTGCTTAGCAGGTCACGAGCGAAGTTACTAACGTAGTATTTACTAAAATCCCATTTTCCAAGGACTCGACCTGGTACCACCGCCAAGGCATTCTCATGGCAACACTGACAGAAATACCGGCCCAGGTACTCACAGTACCGCAGTCTCTTAATATAATCTAAACACAAAGACACACTTTATGTAGTACATACAACATACAAAACTTACATTTTAAAAATAGGTCTGAATGAAATACCTGGGTCGACCCGAATTCCACATCCTGCACACCTGTAATTCTGTTTTGCCACAACCACCTTCCTCCTGATATACAGACATCATAAATGAACAGTCAAGAATATACAGTACAGCAAAACAGGGAAATGAGGAAAACAGTACAATGAACTATAAAACATTTGGTACAATACAAGGTACATACTATAATGAACATAATACATGTAATATAATGAATTCTAGTATAACATTATACTGCATTATGTCAAATCAAGAATATAGTATTCTGTATAATATATAGTACTGTATTCTGTAGTGTAATGTAATTTGCCATAGTGATCTGTATGAGAGGTCAGTGACTCACTTGGGTGCAGGATGAACGTTGAATATGATTTGAGGTCTGGGTGGTGCCCACTCCAGATTCCCCCGTACTCGGATTCGTAGCTTATACACATCTGCATGTTCACCGTCATCAGGAGAAATGGGCACGGAGTCTGGCATAGGCAGCAACTTCAAACACAAACAAATTTAGCATATTAATACACATGAACATCATTTGTGCATGGCACAACATGGTCAGTCGTGCTTGCACATGTGAATGTTAGTTTGAGTAAATATTTTAGTTTTATTTGGTAAAGAAAATATGTAGCAATCAGATTGTATGTAATGTAGTGCAGCAATTTAATGAAAATATTCTATGTGTATATACTTTTTGGGGAGCATCATGTTCAGGGACAAGCCACTCCAGTTCAGATGCAGCAGGTAGCTGTAGACCTTCAAACTGACGCAGCAGCCCCATTGCAACTGACTCTGCACTGTTTGACTGCAGGAAAGAGTGGGAGCTGAATATAAAGATAGAGGGAATAGAACAGAAAGAAGCAAAAGGAGATGCATACAGTGAGCCATATAATGTAAAGCAATTACAAACTCATGTTTACAAAGTCTGTATATAATATATACATTTTTATATACATATTTATATACATAATATATACATTTTATTATGCTGTATATATACACAGCATAATTAAACAATAAATGAGAGCGTGTGAAACTCACACAGATTCAGAGCTGATAAAAGACCTGTTGTTTGGGGTTACATTTGATTTGAAGTCAGGATCTGCAACACAAAACCTTCTTTGAGCATGACAGTATATACATACACACCAAAAACACTATTACTTCGCAATAAGACTAGATGTTTAGTGCCATTTGATGACCTCTACTTTGGTATTTTCCATTTTCTGCATGTCAGCTGTATCAGTGACAGACACAAGTCAGGTAGTGACAGTAAAAAGAGTCATATTTAATGAGATATAGACCGTCCCAAGACGATAAAGCAAAGGTTTGAAAAGAAGAGCTGTTAAAAATAACTTATTTTTGGAGCACAAGCTCTCTGCCTCTTACCCATCAGCTCAAAGTCTTCATCAGCTGAAGCAGAGTCAGAGTACTGAATTGATTCTTGTGAACTCCGCACTGATCCCCCACTCTCTGTAGAGAGAACTGTAAAGAAACAAAACCATATACTCAAAAGACAGCAAAAAGGTGTTACGGCAGTAGACATGCTAAGAAATTACAAAAATATAAAGCTAATGACAAATTATTGGTCAGAGATGTAGCAAATAGTTGCGAAAAACTTCACTCCTGACACCTGCACCATTATTTTCTCATTATTGCTCAGTAGTGAATTGGTGGCAAAAGCTGAAAACATAAGAACTTAATTTAAGTCTTAGTGCAAGTAAAACATTTATGATAACACAGAAACGTTTCATACAAAATAACAAACCAACATTTGTGTTACGACATTTTACACATACAACACAGATACACAGTAGTTGTTACTATTTTGGAAAAGCATCTCTCTAACAAAGTTATTAATTTAAGTCAAGACCGCTAGCTTGAAGAATGATCGAGATCGCGATTTAGAATGAATCACATTGTGTGTGAATGTGTGCGCGTGTGTGTAAGCGCTTCCGATACTGTGCTGTAAAAGAAGCGCTGATACGTGATAAATGCTTTTCTCAAACCTCCATCGCGAGCTACCCAACACCGCTTCAACGTATTGAGCACACCTGATTTAAGTGTTTAACTCTTAATACGTTTTTCTTCAAAAGTGTAACTTATACCATGAGTTGAAATGTGTGTGGCATCTTTTTGAGCCCTCATAGTGAGAAGTGTAAAAATGTAATTCTTAAGAATGTGTGTATAAGTATACAAAAATAAAAGTGACTGGGTGGAGTTTATGTGAATCTTTATAATGTGATCAACGTGGGCAAACTTATGTTTTTTTTACCCCTGATCAAAGTGTTGTAAAAAGATAAATTTAATGAAATGAACAGTAAGAAAACTAATCTATTGATGAACCCATACTCACAATTGTTGGAGGAGCTTGGTGGATGTAGACGGCTGCGGCGAATCTGTTGTCTACGCTGATGGATCTTCTGTTTGAGCTGCTGGATCTCACTGTCACTGTCTCCATCTTCTTCGGCCTCCTCGGCCCGCATCTTGCACTTCATAAGCTCGATGGCAGCTATTAGAGACTCAGAGATACTGAAGTGAGCATTCTCCTGAATCAAACACAACAAAGTCAGTCAATGGAAAAGTCCGATTCCACAGATGCACACTGTCGCTGTACACACACACCTTCTCTAGGTCTGCACAGCTGCCGAAATCTTGCTCTGAGAGGTAGCTGATGAGGCTCTGTCCTTCAGATGGCTTCCGAAACAAACCATCAGCTCCTCCACCATACTGCACTCTCCCTGCACCACACAAAAGATACAGGATCATAACACTGATCACCAGAAACACGAAATCACACAGTAAGACATAGAAGGACTGGCAATTAAAGAAAAAACATATTCCAGTGTATTAAATGCACATTATTAAAACTACAAATTACAATGAACTAAACTAGAAGACAAGAGAGAAACTGTTAGAAACATGTCCACATTTGATTAAATGTTTGATGTCTACTCACCAGCTTCCATATAGAGGGAACTGTGGCTAGTGTTGCTGCTTTGTGGGGTGAACCTAACAAATTCCAACTCCTCATCTGTAACAGACTCTGTAAATACAAACATACACACTTTACTCTGGTATATACTTAAAGTAGGCAGTTCATGATTTCAATTATGGGATGTAAAAATGAGTAAAAAAAATAAACAAAGTGGATTTAAAAGAACATATTAGATTAAAATAAATTATAATGTGGCTTCTTAATGTTTATAATCCTGTTACAGCTCTGATTTAACACTTATGGAGATGTGATACACAGAAATGAGCTGGATAGGTAAGAGATAGTGGTTAACAAAGCATGCAAAAGAAACACAGACAAAGAGGGGTAAAGGTGAAATTATGGAGGGATGGTGGAATAAAAGGGTGGTTGAATGGATGCAGCAGTACAACACTGCCAACCTGCTACAGGATCCTCTATTATTATGGTGATTTTTCTCTGGCTCCCTTCTTCACGCAGAGAGAGACAGAAACAGAGAAGGAAAGAAAGAGAAGTTATGAAGATCTACAGCCTGCAGGTGGAGCCGTTAGTGCAGATTGGAGGAGCAGCAAAGCTTCTAATAGAATTGTTTTTAAGACAAGTTGAATTAGTAATTCCAGTATATTACTGTGTGGCAGTGTTAAGCAAACAGATTATAATATTCATTCAATTATTTTCTAACCTGTTTACCAGGGGTGCTTGAACCTATTCCAGCCTTATATAAAGAATTAAGAGAAATATGCAGAAAAAAATTAGGTTTTCAATGATCTCTTACCTTGTCTGTGTTTATCAATTCCAGTATCAGACAGTGACCTGGTGTGACCTCTGACCATTCCTCGGTTCCTCCCCCTTACAGCGTCAGAAAAGGAGCTACGCCTTGGGACACAAGAAGGAGCTTTGGGGGTTTGACTATTGATCTGAACCCTCTCAGTGCTGTTTGTAGAGTCTCTGTGGCCCCGCATTCCCAGGTTTCCGATTTGCAAATATTCGGGTCCATCATCAACAAGTCCATCTCCTGCCTCATAAAGGTAGGTGCTACCTGAGTGGGTGTAGTCACCTTGAGAATTCTGACCGATTGTGGGGTCTGGGACACTATGGGTAGTGCCCACCGAACTCCAAGGAGCTCCTAAATCACTGACACAAACTAAGGAGCCTGTAAAAAACATACAAATAAATGCTGTAAATACAAAGCTTTTAATAGCTTCAGAATGGAAATAAAAATAAACACTTCTTAGCACTAAGGGCAATATTTTTTATAGAAGTCTGAGGGATCACAGTACCTCTGGTAGCCGAGTTTGCCTCGGCGTTTAGACTGTAGGTGTTATCCGTGTTGGAGCATGATGGAGTCTGTGTAGGCATTCCAGGAAGTGAGAAGATACTCGATGAGTGGAGCAGATCCACAGGCAGATAGTCCTGTAGAGGGGACAACTATAAAACAATTCCAAAACAAGAGAGTGGGTATTATACATCAGAGAGATTCGAGAGGTCATAGCAAATATGCACTGCAACTGTTTGACAACATGGTAAGTATTATGATATATGTGTTTGTATAGATCTTAACAATTATAAAGAAATTAGAAAATGTAGTATTCCATGTAGGCGGCACGGTGGCTTAGTGGTTAGCACGTTCGCCTCTCAGCGCTAGGGATTCCCGGTTCGAATCCCCATCTGGGTGGAGTTTCCACGTTCTCCCCGTGTCTGCGTGGGTTTCCTCCCACAGTCCAAAAACATGGATCAAGTCAAATGAATTCTCAAAAATTGCCCCATGTAGAGTGTGTCTGTGTGAGTGAGTGTGTGCCCAGCGATGGATTGGCGCCCTGTCCTGGGTCTATCTGCCCAGCGCCCGAGACGTTCTCCCCTGGATGGGCATGGGGAACCCCACCGGGACCCTAATAGAGGATATAGCAGGAGATAATGAATGAATGAATAGTATTCCATGTAGTACAGGTTAGTTGATTACACGGAGACAATGTTTTCTGAAGTTTTCAAAAGTTATTGCAGAAATCAGAAAGAAGTCTTTTTAAAAAGCATTGTTGTTTTTTTTCATTACTTTGGAAATAGAAAACATGAATTTTGAATGAGTTCTGCATTTATAAACATTAAAAATATATTACTTTACAGAAAACAATCTGATCTGTATCTGGAGAAATGGCAACATAATCAGCTTATTTATACATACATTTCTGGCCATGTGGTTAAACTGCATAGAGTTGTTTAGAATACTTATTTAACAATTCTTTGGTAGAACAAGTTTGAGCTTTGGGTCATCATTTTGCAGCATGACACACAATATGAGACAGATTCAGTACATACCCGGGTGGTGTTGATTAGAGCAAGCAAGCGGGCATTGTTCTGTTCCACTGCCTCCAAGCACTGAAACATGGCTACTACATACTGCTCACTTAGGAGGAATGCTTCATCTATGCAGACAAACACACAGAGAATCAAACTCAGTATTTAAATACCACTATTATAAAAAATAAAACACATGAGATGTTTATATAGATATATTATAATAGACATATGTATATATGAAACCTATTTCTGCCACTAAGAAGAAAATAAAGGCAAAAGTTTCTCAGAATTCTGACCTTATATCCCGTCGAACTGTGCATATATACACATTGGTCGCTGTAAATTTCATGCTTTCTATATGTTCCTATTAATGTCCTAAATGATTTACTGTTTATATATCTTAGTGGTTAGCACGTTCGCCTCTCAGCGCTAGGGATTCCCGGTTCGAATCTCAATCTGGGTGGAGTTTCCATGTTCTCCCCGTGTCTGCGTGGGTTTCCTCCAGGTTCTCCGGTTTCCTCCCACAGTCCAAAAACATGGATCAAGTCAATTGAATTCTCAATATTGCCCCATATAGAGTGTGTCTGTTTAAGTGAGTGTGTGCCCAGTGATGGATTGGCGCTCTGTCCTGGGTCTGTCTGCCCAGCGCCCGAGATGTTCTCCCCTGGATGGGCATGGGGAACCCCACCGCGACCCTAATAGAGGATAAAGCGGGAGATAATGAGTGAATGAATGAACTTCGTGACATTCCCTGATTAACCAAACACACCTGGCTTTGCAACATTTTTTATTGTTAAAGAACAAAAAAAAATGAACCACAATGTAGCCAGAGTCTTACTGATAGCTATTAAAAGTATCTAATAAAAGTGAAAAGTGCTGAGAAGCATATAATAAAACAGCAAGTACTCAGTGTAGTGTCTAACGGTGTGTGGTATGGTGTCTGTACCTGTGTAGTACTTGTGGGTAGTGTGTGGGTGTGAAAGCAGGGGTTTGAGCTGGACGGACAGTGTGTGACTCTGCAGGCTGTATAGTAACCAGCGTTCAGCTTTATCACTTTCACACTGCATACTGCTGCTCAGCACTGGCCCCATTTGGCTGAACTGTGCACAAATGCACAAAACACTACAGTTAGTGTCTGTTACAGCAGCGACAAAAATTTTATTATTATAAGTAGTAGCATACATATCATGCTGTGTAATAAAGATGTTACCTGCTCTACATGAGAAGCAAGACTGGGACTAACAAAGCGCAAACACCACACAAACTGCCAATAATCTTTCTGCCGGTAGTACAGCTGTGAATACACAAACACCAAAATGAAATTTTACCTTTTCAGGTTGTGTAGAATTACTTTGTGAAGCATAACTGCTGGAGTGTGCATTACCTGTTCATGTTTAAGGCCATGACTCAGAATATTGTTCATGTCTTTGTGTAGTCTCTGCAGGCCACCATATCGAGACCAGACATTGGGGTTGTTCGTTGACAGTAACCCCTCCACAGTTGTCTTCAGGTTGGAAAGCAACTTCCAGTGTTCACGCCTAAGACACAACCAGCATCATAAAAAAGTACAGAGCAATTTTATCCTTCATAAAGTTCTATACACACAAATATGAATTCATATACAATAAGGATAGACAATAATCTGCCACTGTATGAGATTATATATTTTTTTTACATTCACTATCCATTTTGCCATATAGATGCACTTTGCACTTAACTACAGACTGTTTATAAACAAATACATTTCTTGGCATGCTTTGATAGTTGTCCTCTAATATTAAGCACCCTAAAAGGACCACCACAGAGCAAATACAAAGTGTCTGTATGATGATATTAACTCAAACCAAGCAGTAATACTGGATTTTTAAGCACCTTGGTAAAACTTCTGGATTAAGAGTAAACAATCCATAAACCAAAAATCGCCAGCCACCAGCACCAATTGTTTTTTTTATAATATGTAAACACTGCTACAAGCGCAGATTTGATATTAACAAGAAAGTGTGTCTTAGAGAATGCACTATGAGCAGGAACGTTGTTTACAAACTCTACTTGTACCATCACAACACACACCAACACTCATCCACACCCACCTCAGTCATCCACCACCCAAATTACCACTGCTGTGGTGGTCCTGGTTAATAAAGCACAGACTAAAGTAAACTAACTGTGTGTAAACTATATGTAAATGAGTACACAAATATAAGATAATTAAATAAATGTATATGCATGACATTATATAAAACTAGGCCTAGTTTACAATATACATTATATTACAAGTATTTCATCCCAGGCATTTCTGATGTTTTTAGAATTAGGATCAGTGTATGTATCATTTATTTATTACAGTAAAAAGAGCAAATAGAAATTTTATCAATATTCTCATGTTTATAATTATTACTGATTAAAACTCAGCTAACAGGCTAATGCTAAAAGCGCCAGCTCAGTTTCAACATTCATCAGCCGGAATCAAATCTTTTAGGTTACACTAGTGATTAATCACTCAGATCGTGTTTATGATTTAGAATTATTAAAGTTGAACATAAACGTGAAAAAACGAAAGTGAGTTTCACCTTCTCTCTGCGCTGTAAGTTTCCGTGTAATGCTCCATTTTTCTCCAACACTGCTCCAAAAACTCTCCGTTATTGTTGCACTACCTTCAATAGTCATTACATTAACGTTCAACGAAAATTAATTTAGATTTAGTTCTGTGTCTCGACATGTATGCTGTTAACCGGTTATCCCACAGCAGCCATGTACGCCAAGTATACGCCTCGACACACTGCGCATGTGCAGCTCTTTACTCACGAGGATTTGCACAAGTCCCACCCCCTGAGCGATGATTGGCTAGTTTTTACACACGCGTTTAGCTGATTAGCTAGTTGCAGTGCATGCGTTTTAGTAAACATAGAAATAAAAGTGACAAACGATGATGAATGGAATGTTTTATTCATTCATTCATTATCCTGCTTTATCCTCTATTAGGGTCGCGGGGGGGTTCCCCATGCCCATCCAGGGGAGAACGTTTCGGGCGCTGGGCAGATAGACCCAGGACAGGGCGCCAATCCATCTCTGTGCACACACTCACTCACACAGACACACTCTATATGGGGCAATTTGGAGAACTCAACTGACTTAATCCATGTTTTTGGACTGTGGGAGGAAACCGGAGAACCCGGAGGAAACCCACGGGTACACGGGGAGAACATGGAAACTCCACCCAGATGGGGATTCGAACCGGGAATCCCTAGCGCTGAGAGGCGAACGTGCTAACCACTAAGTCACCGTGCCGCCTTGGAATGTTTTATATGTTCATTAATTATCTTCCGCTTAATCATCTACTAGGGTCCCCCTAGGAGGGTGTGGTTGGGGGGGTGAGGGTTTCCAGCGCCCAGCAGATACACCCAGGACAGGGCGCATTTCTATTGCTGGGCAACACACACACACACACACACACACACACACACACACTTTACATACATTTAATTTAGAGCATTCAATTTACCTTGAATCCATGTTTTTGGACTGTGGGAGGAAATGAGAGAACCCAGAGGAAACCCATGTGGACAACAGTGAAACTTCACCCATATTTGGAATCAAACCCAGATCCCCAGCGCTGAGAGGCGAACGTGCTAACCACTAAGCCACCATGCCACCCTATTTTAATATATTATTATTAGTTGTAGTAGTATTGTTATTCTGTCTCCCAGACAATCATTTTATTCCGAATCACTAATTTATAATCATGGTATTAAAATAAGTCTGGAAATATATTTATTTAATTGAGACTTTTGCTCATGTGTTGCTCACATTTGACTGGAAATAATAAGGAAATCATTTTTTGGAGCAAGATTTCAGGGTCAGCTTCAGTGGTGGTTTAGAGATAATCATGATATAGCAAGAAATAACAAGTTTCTGTGATTGTGGTTGAAGCTTGAGAAAGTGTAATCAACTAAATGTAATAAATAGTTGAAACTAATTTAACTGACAGTATTTTTAGCCAATACAAAGAAGCATTCAACACACGTTATTATAGATGTTATTCCATCTTGATAAGAAATCAGCATCAGGTAGCAGTTAAGCTCTCTTTTTATTTAATTCATTCATTCATTATCTTCCACTTTATCCTATATTAGGGTTGCGGGGGGGTTCCCCATGCCCATCCAGGGGAGAACGTTTCGGGCGCTGGGCAGATACACCCAGGACAGGACGCCAATTTATCACTGGGTACACACTCACTCACACACTCACTCACACAAACACACTCTATGTGGTGCAATTTTGAGAATTCAATTGACTTGATCCATGTTTTTGGACTGTGGGAGGAAACCGGTGAACCCAGAGGAAACCCACGCAGACACGGGGAGAACATGGAAACTCCACCCAGATGGGGATTCGACCCGGGAATCCCTAGAGCTGAGAGGCGAACGTGCTAAACCACTAAGCCACCGTGCCGCCCCTCTTTTTATTTATTACTCTAATATGTTTGACCACTTACCTTGTTAGGTAGTCTGTTATACGAGTACAAAAGTTTAAATTAACCATACAACACATTTTAAACACAGGAACTATTTTTTATTAAAAATGTGTGTCGACAATGTGTTTCATTATTTCTCTTTTTCAAATATGAAATTTGAATATGAAGATCCAAACTCCTCATCTTCGTCCAAAGAAACCTTTCTTTTTTGCTGTGAAAAAGACATACAATCTAACATTAGTTACATATTGCAGGTAATTATGTATTGTATAATGTACTGATCTATCTTTTCTAATATGTTGTTAATATTTACAGTAAACCAATCCTAAGAGATATCAGTCATATTTTTCTCCATACCTTCATTTACTGTGTATGTGGTTTCCATTCCAGATGACACATGGTCAGCTACATGGCAGTGCAGGAGCCAGGAGCCGGGGTATTGAGGGCGCATTGTGACCGTCTGAAAAGTGCCAGGAAGTAAATCGAATACATCGGCACGATGGCTTCCACTCACCTAGGAAATAAAGAATAGCTGGTAATAAAGTGGCTGGATTAAAACTGGGTACACATTATGTGGAAGGGTTCTACCTTGTAGTCAAAACTGTGACCGTGGAAATGTGCCGTGTGAATGTCCACTTCACCTCCCATTCCCATCAGGTACCAGTACACCTTATCTCCCACTTCCATATTCAGCCCATTAAGATTTCCATACACCAGACCATTTATTCCTTTAAAGTCATACATATAAAAAAAAATGCAACATTTGCATCATAATAACATTTAAAATATATATTCCGTGTTAAACGTATACACAATTCTTATTCTCAAATTCTTAAGACATCTAATATAGCTACATTTAAAACCACTAATAAAGTTGCACTCTCAAAAAAGTGTACATATATACTTATAGAAGTGGCAAGTGCACTAGTCCAGTTTTTTTGCATGTGTTCTCTTAACCTCACATTGTCAGAATATTGCTCCTTTTCCAATTTATGGTGGCAGCAGTACCTCAACAAAACATTTTGCATCTGTGTTATGCATCGTAGACTTGCCATGCACATTAACATTCTGCATAAAACTTAATTGTTAAAGCCAAACTATGCAGCACTATTGCTAAATGGATGTAGTTTCAATATGAAAGTTCACCACCAGATGTCACTAAATCCTGCTCAATGCCTCTTTAATTTGCTTATTAGGTTTTTATTTATTCCTCATCTTCTTATTGTTGATGTTTATGTTTACTTCATAAGCATTATACCATGATGCCGTTTATTAGTCAAAGTTATTAGTCAAAGCTAGCTTTTTGACTAATAGTCTATTAAACCTGAGACTTGGCAAGCAGTGGTGTGTTTTTTTTTTAGTTTTTTTTTTTTTTACAAAGGTCATTTGTTAATTAAAAGAAAATAATCCTTAATGTAAGTTTAAATTTAACCTAGGAATTAGATTTTTTGAAAGTGTTCACTGAAGAGAAGTTTGAGAGAAACTGTATAATCACTGATAATAGATTTGAAACACTAAATCACAGTAAGATTTTTTCTCATTTTAAAATATTTTTATTGTGACTTTTAGTTCTATTCAAGGTCCAATTGAGTGTCTCTAAAGAGCTCTAAACATCCCTGCTGTGTTATAAAGGAGATCACTGTAAGAAATGTCACTGAATGAAAAAGGGAAATGTCATGTGGTATGGCAAAATTTGGGCCTGAGACATATTTAGAAATATTTAAATATAGACAGGACATCTGTCTCAAGACACTGGGAATTAGTGTTAAGGTTACTGTGTGCAAAATATTTAAAAGGAAATAATTTCATTAAATGTATATGTAAATGTCTGTTTCTATCTTTGTAGTGCAGTGTTGCAACAGCTTTATAATGTTCTTGCAAAACAATTTATACATATGTGGGAATTAGGGGTGGTTCAGTTCCTTATGACTGAAGTGGTAAGAAATGTTACTGACTCTGAACATAATAAGCAAATTGTTACAATAGATATATAGTAAGGTGTTATAAATATGAATGTTGTTTATTATTAAAAAAAAAGTGACTTTAGCTTTTTAACCTTAGGTCCTCAGTTATTAAAATAGTATGTTAGCATAAATATGTGTGTTTTATACTTACCATGCATTTTATTGCTTTCAATAAATTCTTCATCCTCCTTTAAATTTTTTGGAGGATTTTTTATATTGGTTTTAATGTTGTCATCCAGGTACCAAGATTTGTTTTCATCAAATATCATAAAAAGCAATGCAAACTCCTCAATCTCTTTCTTTAGCCCTAGTGTCCTGAATAGACTCTTCTTACAGATAACCAGTGGCCCAATCAGTCCACTGTACAAATCCTGAAAGTAGGATTTAACCAGGATTAAGATTTGGTCAAATGTAACAGTGTTAGAAAGGTCTTGTACTTCACTCTGTTAAATAATTGCTATATTCCTATATAAACAGGAATAGCAAGATTTATCTCCTTCAAAGCATTTTATGGGCTAAAGTTACCGAAAATGACCTAATCTGTAATAACTACAAAAGCACAAATATTATAAAACCTTGTAGTCATGTGTTTTTCTAATAAGAAAATGTTGGATTAGATTCACTGCAGTGCTACACTTTAAAATGTGTAGGTTTACCTTGTTAACATCTATAGCTGAATAGTAGGCACCAACATTACATTCTTCCTGTTCATCTGTTGGTCCTGCAGTCTTGGGAATGTACCAGGTATAGGTTTGAGTTTGTCCTATAAAATATAAAATATAACATATAAAGAAATATAACATCCATTTTAATATGATACATTCTTATATATGTTTCAGAAACTGCATCACACACCAAATACACAGACTCCAAACATAAGATTATAACACCAAACTAGCACTCAGGTGGGAACACGATACTAATACTGTCTAAGGTCATTGATATTTAGGTTTGTGTTATCTCAGTGGTTAGATTGTTGGGCTATTATTCTGAAGATTGTGGGTTCAAATCATAAGCCCTCTAACTCTTTAGGTCCTTGAGCATGGCCCTTAACCCTCATTGCTCCAGGGCTGCTGTATCAGGGCTTGTGTTCTGACCCCAACCAACAAGATGCTTGTAACCAAGAGATACTTGTAAGTCGGGTTGGATAAAAGTGTCTGCTAAATGATCTAATGATCTAATAAGTACAGGGTCAGATATGATACAGCCTCTCTGGAGCAACAAGGTTTAAGAGCCTTGCTCAAGAACCCACACTGGTAATCTTAGAGGACTCATCCAACCTTAAGATGGATAGTCCAACCACTGAGCCAACCACAGATAGGGATTTCATATAATAGTTCCAGTTCACCTGATTTACATGTTTTTTGGTGTCCCAGTAGGACATGTTAATTAAATCAAACCCAAGATTTTGGGTTAAATCAAACCCAAGACGTTTTTGGTATGCACTCTAGTGTATATTCAAAAAGAATTACCTAAATTACTTTTGAGGTGGCTTAGTGGTTAGCACGTTCGCCTCTCAGCGCTAGGGATTCCCGGTTCGAATCCCCATCTGGGTGGAGTTTCCATGTTCTCCCCGTGTCTGCGTGGGTTTCCTCCGGGTTCTCCGTTTTCCTCCCACAGTCCAAAAACATGGATCAAGTCAATTGAATTCTCCAAATTGCCCCATATAGAGTGTGTCTGTGTGAGTAAGTGTGTGCCCAGCGATGAATTGGCGCCCTGTCCTGGGTGTATCTGCCCAGCGCCCGAAACGTTCTCCCTTGGATGGGCATGGGGAACCCCACCGCGACCCTAATAGAGGATAAAGCGGGAGATAATGAATGAATGAACTTTTGAGGATGTATATTATTTGGGGGCATGATTTGTTGGATAATGTAGGTATATGTGTTTGGGTGTTCCTAATAAAGCATTAGGTGATGATATATTCATTAAACCTTATAATGGATTTCAGCAAAGTAAGAGAAGACCATTTTACCTGGTTGTGTTGGAGTGATCTGTGGACTGTCTGTCTTTACTCCATGTGCATGTATAGAGTATGGTCTCTTTGCCATGTTCTTAAAAACAATCTTCACTTTTTCACCAACATTTCCATGAATCATTGGGCCTGCGGTGGTAAAGGTGTGTTACAAAAATCTTTTTTTATAAGTATAAACATGACAAAAATGTTTTTTTTCTTTTGTGTTATATACATATTTACCCATAATTCCTAAATGTTCCATGTCAGCAGACCTTTCCTTTGGCTTTGTAAACGTGTCATCAGTGTACTCCCGGTACAGAACCTTCTTGTATTTGGAACCAATAAACTTTGGTCCCTTATTGATAAAGACATTACCTGGACTGTACAAAGTCAGTAATAGGTTATTGCTTTGCAGTTAATATTAAGTGTAGTTTTAATTAAGTTAAATAGATGGCATCTGAGCCTAGGTTCTAAATTCTGTATGCAAGTACTGTGGTGCCTGGTATTTTGAACAAGTTGAACTTGACAGTTTAAATGCTACATTCAGGAATTGGTTTGTTTGTGAATTTACATGATTTTTACATATTGATCTGTACATGCACTAAAAGAAGGTCTTCACTGCGTAAAAACATCGGTTTACATTTTGAACAGCATATTGTGTGTAAGTTTTTGTACCTTATATAAGTAAAAAAAAGCACCTAAGTAAAATCTTGTGTTTTCTATATTAACCAGGGAATTCTAGAAAATTTGATACATATTTACATATGTATGAATCTGTGTATTACCTATAAGTTTAAGTAGTTTTCAAGTTAATGATCTAAAAACTTGTTCCACCTCTGATATTAAGTTTAAATTTAAACTTATAAGCAGAGATTGTACTATAACATCAAAAACAATTAAGTGAAGCCCCCGTCCCCCTAAAAAGTTCTTTATTTCTTAATTTCTTCTGTCTCATTGACAGTTTTTAGTAAGTCTGATGATATCTCAAATTACCTTTCTTTAAGTCCATGGAACATTTTTTCCTCCCATGTGCGACTAGGTGAATAGTCCCAATCCATCTCCACGGCAGCAATGTAATATTTCTTTTGATGTAACATGACTTCTGACTGCCTGTTCCAGAACCTGCACTTCTCCACAGTGTAGTTAACCTTCATGGATGCATGGTTATCATCTGCTGTCTTGCATGTCACTTCAAATTGCCCTGTTGCAAGCAAGTGTGGATGTATGTAAGTCATTAATATAATTAAATAAAGAAGATGCAACAAGTTATATAATGAATGTAATTCATGTAACATTTGTATTCATTAAAATACCTTCATACAGCTTAAATGAGAAATTAAATGAAGAATATTAAGTACCCATGCTGTCTGGCTCCATTATGACAGTGTGTGAAACATGAGGGAGTAAATTAATTGTGTCTCTTCTTGTTCCTCTGTAAATGAATCTATTCCCTAGAAAGTAAAGTCCATGGATATCGCCTTCTGACCCCAAACCGGACAGATGCCAGGAAACTTTGTCTCCCTTGCACATGTTTAGGCCTTGCAAATTTCCATACATGTATCCATTTATTGCTAGAGGTAAAAATAGAGATGAAATGAACTGTTTAGACAGATGAAGTGATCTATTGCACAAAGCTTACACCCAGAGTAATTTGTCATCTACATTAAACCCACCTGTGTAGTGAAACACACACACACACACACACACACGCACATACATACATACATACATACATACATACTGTACATACATGTATTCACAAACTAGTGAAATGAGCAGTGTGCCTGGAGTGGTACGCAGGCTTGTATACAGTGCCAGGGGAGCAATTGATGTTAGGTTCCTTGCCACTAGGTGGGACCATGAATAAAAGCAGGGGCCTTCAGGTCACAGGGCTGGTTCCGTAACAACAAGCCTGCGACTGCCCCAAATTGTCACCATTGTAATCTGTTTAATGCATAACATTGTATTATCAACACTTACAGTGCATTTTATTTGATAACTGAAAGTCCTCATCATCTTTATTAACAGAATTGGGCTGCTTTGCAAATCTCTTGATGTTGTCATCCAAGTACCAGCTTTGGTTTTCATCAAAAACTGTAGCAAGCAAGTGGAATTCTTTATCCACATTCTTCTATAATGGTATCAAATAAATCATAGCAGTTAGAACAGTCAGCACAATATCTGACTACTGATCTACTGACTACTGATCTGTCAACAAGTACTTTGCACTGACCTGTTTGCCTGCTTTGAGTGTTTTGGGTTTACAGATTAAAAGAGGTCCCACCAGGCCGGAGTGGGTGTCTTTGATTGGGTCCACAGCTGAGTAGTACAGATAGTTGATGCAATCAGGATCATTAGCAGTTGGTCCTCCACCCTTAGGCACCACCCACTCATACTTATAGGTGGTATCAGGACGGACAAGCGCAGCAGGAAGTGGATCAACCACCCCTAAAAATAACAAATATTAATAACTTTGTAATGGAAAAAGTTGACAAGAAAGAATATACATAGTACTATAGTACTGTATAGTACTGCTTACTATAAATAATACTGATATTATATATACATTTTTAAAAATAGGTTTTATATACTAATATAAAATTGATGTTGACAGATAAAGATTAAGATTATTTAAGTACATGTTAAAAACATTTTTAAATATAATTTTATCATCTATTTTTGAACTTATTTCTGTCAAATCACTCATTTTGTTCTTTGTATTCTAAGGGGAAATCCCACCCATAATTTACATGATGACTGAGCTGTACTTACTTGCTTCTTTCTTGAGTTCCCGTAGTTTTTTAGCAGTATATGATTCTACAACAACAGTACAGCTTTTAGTTCCAGAGCTCTGATCAAAGTTCTCACAATAATAAGCAACTTCATTTCATCATTACCTTCAAGAACATTATGATAAAGAGTTCCATCCATCTCAATGCTGTATTGCACTCCATGAGGCTGAATGCTGAATGGTCGGCTGGCTTTGTTCCTAAACGTGACCTTTATGGTGTCTTCCTCTTGGGCTCTAATAATTGGACCTAGGAGAGAAGATTTAAAATTAAAAATACCACAATGTTACATATATCAGGTTTATCATTTAATCTCACAATGTTTCTGATAAAAGAGTTATCAAGATTTAATACCAAGAATGCCAAGGTGCTGCTCCTCAGGAGTTCTTTCCTTCCGTTTGGTAAAGGTGTCATCTGTGTATTCCACATACTGGACCTTTTTATATTTTCCTCCAATGCGGTCATTACGGTTTTCAAAGAAAACGTCAGCCATACTGAAGAAAATAGTTTTAAAAATATAATTTTATACAACAGCAATAGATTGGCGCCCTGTCCTGGGTGTATCTGACCTGATCATGACCCTAGTATAGGATAAAGCATAATAATGCAGATAATGGATGGATGGATGGAATTTCTACAAATTGGAAGCAATACTTTCAAATAAAGTCCGCCATCAGGGTCCAAGCTAGAATAAGACTTCAAACTGGGACAATATTTAATTCACAATTGGTAACAAGGGACTAGTGAAAAGTACTCTAGAAAATTGTTGCCACTTAACGCAGACCATCACTGCAGTGAGAAATGCAACCTGGGTGATGTACTATTATTGTGGAGATCCATACCATTGTTAATTGTTACTTGATTTCAATTTAATTAGTTGAGAAATCTCTATTGTTATTACCTATCATCTTGCAGTTTAATACCAGTGTATTGGTTGATCTGAGTTGGTCCATAGTCCCAGATGACTTCCTCTGCTGCTATGAAGTACTCTCTGACCTCTCCAAATGGTCTGGGCTTATGTACAGCAGGAAAACATTTTTTGATCTCAAAAAAGGCCTGCATTCCAGCTAAAGTAACCAAAGAGGTGACCAAGAGTTAGTATAAAACAGGTATGGCAACCACCTTCAGACTATTCATTTAGTTTTGATAGATGTGAATGTTTTAATATAACAATATGTTAATTAGAAGCTTAACAATATTTGATGTCTTTCAAAGAGACGAGACAGGTTTTCTATCTAACCAGTTAAAATACAAACTTTCCTAATTTGTATGTATTAATTTGTATGATACATAACCCTGTCATACCTTCTAGGTGATCATTGACCTGGCAGCTCAGGAGCCACTGCCCAGGATTGTCAGCTTCCATTTCAACACTAACAAAAGTAGCTGGAAGGAGGCTGATGGTATCAGTGTGATGCTGCCTGTCTTTTAAAATCTGCCCATGGAAGAATGCAGAGTGGATGTCCACTTCATTGCCGATCCCAAAGAGGTGCCAGTGAATTTTGTTTCCCATACACATACTTAAGTCAGGAAGGTTCCCAAAGACATAACCATTAATAGCTGAAAAACAATGATTAATAGTCAACAGGTAAGTCACACTGGTTATCAGTTCAGAATAATCATTTTGAAGTTTGTGTTTAACTCTTACAGTGCATTTTATTGCTCTCCTGAAAATCTTCGTCATCTTTGTTGACTTTGGCGGGAGTTTTGCAGAAGGTCTTGATGTTATCATCCAGATACCAGCTTAGGTTTTCATCAGCAACACTGAACATCAGGGTGTACAGATAGTCACCTGATTTATCCCCATGCACATCTAGAGTACCTAAGGTGACACAACGAATTTAGACCTAGATTTTTAGATTTCTTTTAGATTTGCTCAATTGAAAAAGGCAGGGAACAATAGAACACTATTTATTATCTCAAGATCATTTACAAGGGAGGAATCAAAAGATCCTAGTGTTGTGGGGCAACAGTACTACCCAATTTGCAAAAGTTCCCTATTTCCTAAAATATTATCCTAAACAGGGAGGCGCAGTGGCTTAGTGGTTAGCGCGTTCACTTTCTCAGCACTGGGGATCCAGGTTTGTATCTCAACCTGTATGTAGTTTCCATGTTTTCCCCGTGTCTGCATGGGTTTCCTCTGGGATCTCTGGTTTCCTTCCACAGTCCAAAACCATGGATAAATTGAAAGCACTGAATTGCCCCATATAGTGTGTGTTTGTGTGTGTGTGTCTATGTGAGTGAGTGTGTGTATATAGCGATAGATTGGCCCCTGGGTGTATCGGCCCAGCACCCGAAACGTTCTCCACTGGATGGGCAAGGGGAACCCCCCTCGACCCAAGTAGAAGATTAAGCGGAAGATAATAAATATAAGAAGGACTGAATGAATTTGCCTAAATTTTATAAATAGCACTTTGCTGAATCTTAGGGTTGCAAATTAGTGTGAGCAATGATTTTTGTTCTTAATATATTTATTAGCAAATAGAATATGTACCTTTTTTGCATATAACAATGGGCCCAATCAATCCTGAGGCAGTGTCTTTGGGGGCGTTGACGTGAGAGTGATACACTCTAATCAGACAGTTTGAATCATCTTTGTTGGGGGCGTGTGAAGCATCTAGAGACCAGATATAGCTGTGTGCTTTACCAGGGGCAACAGCATCACCGACTTTCTCGCCTGGCCCTGTCATATCTGGGTAAAGTGCACCTAAAATAAACAGCAGATAACATATGACACAGATTTGATGTTTGTTAAGCCAAAAATGAAAGTGACATAAGACTAGGTTAATATTGTAAATGTGAACTGCAATTAATGAATAATTTAAAATCCAAAAATTATTTTATTATTTTAGCTCATTTACAATTCTCCTATGTTTTTTTTTACTGGAAGTATAATTTTAAAGTATAATAAGTGTATTAATCAATATTTGATTTCATTTTCATTAAGCTTTCTTTATTAAAACACTTGTGAGTTAATTCTACAGCATAAGTAAATATTCAATATATAGTATATTGGTACATGTATTATCATTTGATTTATAATAGGTAGTTACATTAAAAATATCACTAATATTTAAGTTTCCCAGCCATTTAAAGTCTAAAACCATATTTGTGCACATTTAAATTTAATGATTAAATTAAATGATGCTAAGTTTAATGATATTAGATTTCCTCACCTATTAATAACAATACATTCTACCTATTATTTGTTGATTACAAATAGAGTTTAAAGTTGCAGCCAATGCATTAGGTTCAAACAAACCTTCATATAAAACAGTGATTAAAGACCATACCTTCATGTGTTTTATTGTAATGTATTCCATGGGGGTGCATGGAATATGCACGAGTTGCCATGTTCTTTAAATGCACAAGCACAGTGTCATCCTCCTCTGCATTGATCATAGGTCCCAAAAAACCAAGCCATTTGGGCTTTTCAATCTCCTGCCTGAAGGTGGCGTCTGTATACTGAAGGTACACTGCCTTCTTATACACACGTCCAATTCTCTGATCACCCTGCTCCAAAAAAGTCCTGGCATGTCTGAAACACAGCAGATATGTGGGTTATGTGTCAAACTGGAAATAAATGGATAAAGTTTTAAACTTGCACAGTATTATTTACAGGTCTACTATGAACAGTGCACAACCTACAAATGGACTCTAAATGTATTTGGTTATTTGTTTCTATAGATTTTATTTTATATTTCATGTTCTCTAAGCAGCTTTTAAAATTCTTGACACTAATTAAAATTGTTAAAATGATATGGTTAAATGATAAATTTGTTTTTCTCAGCAAAATACCAGATAGTGGGATTATAATGTCAGCCAGCCCTGGTTTGCTGATTTGGAGACTTAACAGTACACCTCACCAATTTTTTAGTCTTATGCCATATATCTTACTTGTTTACATATAATCTTTCATTTTTTAATACTGATAAGAGGTTGTTAAAAAAAATCACTCACTCATCTTCAGCCAGGGTTTTATTTTGAATCAGGTTCTTGCCACTCGGTGCATAATTCCACTGAACTTCTTTAATACCAATGAAATATTCCCTTATAATACCAGACACACTTCCAACACAACACAGTGTTACAAGCAGGGTCCACTGTAAAGTTCCCATGTTGTTCACTCTGGGTCAGCACATCAGAATATCTGTGATTGTCCCTTTTAAAGTAAAGAGGGGGTTCCTTGCCAACCAATAGCAGAGGGGTGTTTAAGGGTGTCTGATAGAGTCGGTCATTCCAAATGACCCGGTTATCTAATATACCTCTGATTCACATCATTAAGTTGTTCTAACTTGAGTGTTGTTTACAATAAATGTTTAATTTACCTCAAATATTCATGAAATTGTATTAAGTTTTAGTAATACAATTTGTAAATCTCATTATGAGCTTTGGCATAGAATATGACATTCATAATTATAAATTTTAAGCTTTAAAGACTTTATATCATTACCATAGCTTTCTCTTTAACTCTCTGATCTGTATATGTGACTTGTTTTTTTCTGAGTTGCACATATTTGGAATTTCCCATCAGTGTACATTTAGTCAATAAATCCCGCTGATAACACTGTTCCAACATGACAGTCTTTCAAAAATTGTGCTGTGCAGTGCAAATGTGGCACAATATTTAACAGTTAAACATTAGTTATATGTGTGTGTGTGTGTGTGTAGTATATATATATATATATATATATATATATATATATATATATATATATATATATATATATATATATATATAAAACAAATGTTTAACTGTTAAATATTTTTTACAGACACCTGATATGGAGAAAAATCAGATCATTATTCAGGATCATTATTCAGTTTGTTTAAATTGACATAAAATATTGTTAAATCAAACTCTTGCAATTAAAAATAAATAAATAAATAAATACTCTTATAGCTCTGCATTGAAGTTTTGTTGCCACTACAAAATGTAAAGATGGAATGAAAATATATCGTCTCATTCTCTTCCCCATGGACACCGTTTCGGGCACTGGCCAGATACACGCAAGAAAGGGAGCCAATCCATTGCTGGGCACATAGTCACTCACACACACTATGTAGGGGTCATTTAGAGTAGCAAATTCACTTTAATTCCATGTTTTTGTGCTGTGGGAGGAAACCGGAGAACCCAGAGAAAACCCATAGGTAGAACATGGGAACTCCACCCATATCAGGTTTTGAACATTATCCCCAGCGCTGAGAGACAAACGTGTTAACCACTACACCACCATGTCACCCCTAAATGCTTTTGTTTAATAAAACTAATACAAACCTGACCTAATGTCTTTAGCACGTTAGACTCTCAACACTGCAGATCTAGGTTTGAATCCCAATCTGGGTTTTCATATTTTTTGTTAATATGAATTAATTAAAGTGAATGTAAAGTAAACACACACACACACACACACACACACACACACACACACACACACAAGAGTTTATTGAGGCAATTTAAACAAATATTGGATGGGATGTTTTTGTACAAAATTTGGGAATTTTGTACAAAATTTCTCATTCTTAAGTTTGCAAGACTAGAGTTCAGACTGAATAAATATCTTATGAAATCAGTAGCAAGAGCATTAGCAGCACCAAGCAAACAGGAAGGTCAATTAAAACTGATGTATGTTTATTTATTACAAGCCAAAAAGTATCCATTCTCCAAACAATGTATTAAAATGCTTTATAAAATGTAAAAAATAAATACTATATTCTTCTTACAATGGCACTTAAATGCAAAACCATGGCTCATTAAAAAATGCATGTTAAAGACTGGACTGCAAATACACACATAATAATTCATACATACATTACACAATGTTAATTTACTATAAACATTTCTTATAAGTTGATTTGATCTCCTTCTTATGTCACTCATATGAAATGAAAACACGTTCTATAAAATTGTATTATACTGTAGATGTATTTATCACATTGTATTACCTATACTCTCAAACTTGAACTAACTTGTATTGATGTTCATAGTAATTTTACTTACATTATTAAAAAGCAAGACTTCATTAAAGTCATCATTGTAAAATCACTCTATCAATACATTATAACTCTATATCATTACAGCTGAGTTACTTGCAGGTCTTAAATTGGGTACAGACTTTGAAGTAGTATTTATTACAATGATTATTTATTCATAAAGAATTAAAATATTAATACTGGATTATTTCAGTTATTGATGTAGAGGGTTCTCTTTCCAAATCATAATATTGATGTTTTGTGGAATATCAAATCTTTTAGCCTTATTTTTAATAGCTGAGACTGTATTCCTGCTTATAGCAGCATGGTCGACACACGGCATTTATCAATCCGCTGATGAGTTGTATTAAACAGATGAGGAACTCAATCAGACTAAGGCCTAACAGAATTGCCAGCAATGTTATGTTCCACTCCACGATGTGACTGGGCTGTTTACATTGAGACCAGGATTCAGGCTCAAACAGGTAACTGAGAATGAGACAGAATGCTGATTAATATTTCATCATTTCATAACAATGAATGACTGTAATAAATTAGTTACATACTCTATCCCAGTATTGTTAAAAGGATGAATCCACTCTGTGGTAAAACAAAAAGGTCCTTCTAAGATGGCTAAGACTGAGATTAGTAAGCAGTATCCAGATCCAGCCAGTCCAATGAGAGCAGCCAGAACCGAGCCACACATCTGTACAATCAAAAAATAAGTAAGAGGTCAAACTACAGAGAATCTAATAGTATTCCACAAAATACAATGAAAAGCTATAAATTATTGATTACATCATCAGTATCCTGTGAATCTTTGTACTTCTGATGATGATTAGTTATAAAGTAAAACTGTGACCAGGCCAAAAAAATGGCAGCTATAAGAAGTAAATAATCATTAAATTTATGTGGATTTATTACAGATTTGTATAAGGATTGAATATCTGCAGTGGTATGTGAAATAAAATAAACACTACATATATAGTTATACTACATATATATGTTGGTTTTGAATTATGAAGAATTGACTGAGCACCTAAAGGGACATGAGTATTTTTTTATTTTATGTATGTAAAGAGCATGACATAATATCTTGTGAGCACAACATGACAACCTGTGCACACTACTTATTATGCCATGCTCACAACATTAAACATAAAAAATTACTCTGGCCCTTCTACAGTAGAGACTCAAACTAATTACAAATCTCTTGATTATGTCACACAATTTCATTCCAAATGGTTCTAGTAGTTCTAAAAAATGTTGACAAAAACTTTAGTTATTTAGTACTCCAAAGTGTTTTGGGGATTGCTGCTGTAAATCAAATCCAGGTGGTTTTCAGTACTAACGGCCGCTGTGGGGTTTGATTAATCAAAAAGTTTCACACTGTGAAAAAAAATAGAAGCTGTGGATAGAAGCTTAATGTGACTCTTACTCTCACATGAATGATAATACTAGATTGTAAGATCAATCCAAGGATGACCACTGATAAATCACTGATGAATCTGATTTCTGGTACCAGACAAAGCACAAGGCAGGTCTTCATGGAGAACCAGGCTCATCAGGAATCAGAGGATAGATCAAAGTCAGTAAGACTTACAATTTCATAAACTACTAAATAAAAAAGAGAAAACTGGCAATTTTACATATTAATTTTATGTATAAAATTAAAACCAGTTTAGTTTTGTTCTTTCAGCCATTTTGTCCCTCCAGTGGTTCAGAATGATTGTACATTGACCTGCGTTATCAAAACATTGTCACCACCTAAGAATAGCAAGATAACTGGAAACACCCCCAAGTCAAAGAGTTCTGCGTCAGTGTCAGAAACATGTGATGTACTGAGTCTCACATGTGATGCATTATTTACACTGATCCACTTTTTACCTACAAAGTTCTGCACTGACACAAGTGGCCAAGATGAGAACTTACTACAATACCAGACATTTATATATTACTACTTTTAATTTGGTGCCATTTTAAAAAAGATTTATCAAAAACCTATGATTTAAACCTTAAAAAATTAAGACTTGGCTAAATAATTCTGTTAGTAAACAGTGAAATACTCACAGCACAACGTTCAGTTTCACATGAGTCCGCACACCTTCCAATGCTTAAAAATGCTAAAGCGGTTATAAGGACCTGTAAAGAGAGTAAATGGCTGATTGAAACTGTTAGAATGGAAAAGCACACAGGATGTAGAATACAAAGCTGTACTATTTTGCTCATCACTCATCCCAAAGGGCAGGAATTCTATTAGTGTACAGTATGTACAAGCCATTCATTGTCTGTTAATTCAGGCATCTTGATATTACTCATGTACATTTGGAACACAATTAATAACTCATTCTCTGAATGTCCATCTTACAAGCTCATTCCAGAAAAAATAACTCTAATAAAATTAGGTAAGTATTAATCATCACTGTTATAGATGCTGTTGTGCCATGTGTTCAGTTTCACCTGAAAACTTGTGAAACTAATGATGACTGTAAACATGTAACCATGTAATGTAGATGAACTGAACAGGTCAGAGATGATACTCACCGCAATCCCGCCGCCTCCAATTCCCATAAAATACCACACATATTGGATCAAATGGTTATTCCTTACAAACTCAATCTCGCCATTGGGAAAAAAGAGCAGTAAGTTGGCCAATATGCAGCAAATGGAGAGTGGAATCAGGGCGAGACCCAGAGAACGAGCGAAACCAAGTGAACACATCTTTTCACATAGACAGAAAAGGGCAAGCAACTCCCAAGCTCAAGAATGTAACAGCTGCTGAGTTATAATCCAGGAAGGAAACTGAGGGAGGCTGAAGAGGAGGGTCACTTTTCTAAAAGACCCCCCCAAACACACTCTCTCTTCTGATAACCAAGCCCTGGTGTAAAGGATATGACACAATGCCTTCCTTTTTTGGGTAGTATGAACTGAATAGAATGTCATGAAAGAACATTAAGACTTATTTACATTATCAAACAGGGAAGGAAGTCTTACAATAGTTGCAAAACGTATAACATACACCCAACGTTTAAAGGGGTCCTGAATTTATAATTTCACTACAAAGAGTCACATCCTTCCTCAGATCAGAATTAAAACATATCATTATACCATATACATGAATCTAAAAAATAGTCCTGCAACACGTGGATTGGCTATTGTGGAACGCCGATCTACACTGCAAATGAAATTAGAGCAGACAGTAGCGGTTTCAACCTGTTAATAATGCCGTGTTCAGATTAAAAGCTCTGTAAAAGCTTGGTCGTTTATAACACCCCTGTTATAAAGCTGCATGTGTGGAATTTGAAACTGAGATTCCATTCAGTATAAAACAAGGCATTATTCACTTATGTAACACCAAATGGAAAACATGTCCAGCTTTTCATACACTTGCTGATTACACATCAGTTGATCCAAGCAGCTTTTACAAGCTTCTGGTTTAGCAATGATATCTTATGGGAGAAATAAGATCAAGAGAAAAACAGTGTTTTTTACTCTAATATGTTACAATAAATCTCAGAATTAAATGATTTATCAACCAGATTACAAGTGTAAAATATCTTAAACTTTATATCTTTTAATCATGATCACATAGAAATACTTAAACCAGCTCACTTGATCACAACAGACAAAATATATCATTTTGATGTGAAATTATTTCAAATTTAAATACATGCTATACAATCATAAATGACATGATATCAATGTAACATCATTCATCATACCAAAATTAAGATGTTTTGTTTGGCTATTTATATTTTAGGTGTGACCACAGTGGGAAGATCAAAATAATCCATTTGTCACAGTTTTATACCAGATGCTCTTCCTGGCACAACCGTCCAATTGCTTGGAATGGGCGCTGACAATTCTTGTATCTCTGTCTTTAGATTGTGGAATGAAGGCGGAGACCCTGGCGTAAACCCACATGGGCATGAGGAGAACATGCAAAGTCAATACAAATGGGATCTGCACTTGCCTCATTTAGAAATCAAACTTGGGACCTTCTTACTGTGAGACAGAAACACCACTGTGCCACCCATTCAACAATTAAAACTGTTACTCAAAATATTTTTCAACATCAGTTCAATGCTACTGAGCAATTTTTAAGATGCTCAGCTGGTATAGGGGTCCAAGCCAACTGCTGAAGATGCCACAGTTCTAGTGTAGCTGTTGGCCCATTCAGCTGTTTTCTCTTAGTGTGATACCAGATAGACTCCATGATGATGAAATCAAAGCAGCATGTCTTACCACACAGATTTTAATTCAGATAAACTGACAAATGAGCAAATGTGCTGGGCCATCTGTACATTACACCTACAGCAGCTGGTATGATGCCCCATACTTAAACATATGCATTTATTTGTTGTTAGTCCTGCTTTGCAGCTATAATAGAGTACAATATTTTGGGAAAGCGTTTTCAAGATTTTCAAGTCTGACTGTGGGATTTCATAATCTGAATAAACCACTTGAATTAAATAAATAAGGGCTGTGTCCAAATACTTTTACATTACATTTACATTTAGTCATTTAGCAGACGCTTTTATCCAAAGCGACTATCACTTTTGTCTGTATAACGTGTTTTTATATGACACTTTTTAAGACACTAAAACATCTATAAACAAAACACTGTAAAGTCACTGTACATGACAGAAAATTACATAACATGTGATATGTATGCCAGTCTTAAAAAAATGTTTTAAGTCATTTTATACTTCACTGAACAGAACAAACGGCTATAATTACACTGCATCAGAGCAGGGGGGCCTTCTGCGGTTTGCCTTGTGAATGAGGTGTGGCCCTACAACTAAAGTAATAAAAGTTTTAACCACATTAATATTAACACATTAAAAGGGTTATATGTTTTTTTTTAAAGTTTTGTATATGATCTGATACTGATCATTTTGGAATTCAGTGAAAGCATGTCATTTTCCTGATCAAATTACACAGCGTCTCTGTCTTACAACCGCTCCACCCCTGCTTTCCATGCGTAAAAATGGGAAGTAAATGCCAATGTGCTGATACACACATTGCCGAATGATGAATAGAACTGTTGTTATGAACTGGCAGAAACACGAAGTGAAAGTACTTTACTAAAAAATGTAGAATAAATGAAAAATTTGTCTGTGTACCTTCACTGTTACATTCCTGCTTTGGAGCATTTGTAATTAAGCATCATATCACATTATTTAAATATAATATCAATAACTCAGGGAGAATATTCAAATGTATAAACATCACAATTAACTTGTATGTGTCAAAATAAAAAGAATTCGTTAAATCCAGTGCTCAAACTCCAATATATTGAGCAATACCAGTAAAGGGGAAAATTTACTTTATCTTAACTTTATCTTGCCTTTGAATCTTCAACACCCATCTATCTATTTTTAAAGCATGCAATCAAGATGTACTTTCTTTTTATTGCACTAGTAACTGACAAGTTCAAGTTCAAGTATTTTGTCATTCCACAATATAAAGTACAGTGCAATATATGTGGAACGAGACAGCGTTCCCCGGGAACAAGGTGCTACATATAACAGCTACTACACAACTAACATAAATTGCATAAAGTGCACATGTGCAAACACAAGGATTACAATAAATACAGGACGATACACAGTATAGTAAACAATAAACATTCAAGTAATGGTACGAAGTAAACCCTGAGTTTGATTATTGTAAACAGTTAACATTTAGTGGAGACTTTCACATCTATCAGATTACTTTTAGACCTATCGGCTGCTATGGTCCTCGATAATTTTTCAAATGTTCTATTTTAATGTTCAATTCAAATGTTTTATTTTATTGCATTTATGAAAATGTGAATAAAAACTTTTTTGTTGTTATTACATTTTTTTCTAGTAAAAATATAAATAAAAAAAGTTCCTGCTACTAAACTACTGTATAAACTTCTCTAAGTGCAGATATGAACACAGGGAGAACATACAAATACCAAACACAAGGAACATCATTTGCCCTGCCCAAAAACTAAACCCAAGACCCATCCTGATGTGATGCAAGAGCATTAAGCACGGCACCAATGTGTCACCTTTGGTAAATGTTTGTAGTCTAAATGTAGCACATGGGTAAATGAAATGGCATGTGAGCAACAGCTTCAAAAATATAACAAAAACTGATGTGTCGATGATTTAAGAAATAAAATATTTATTCTCATTTACATACTTAGATCTGTGAGCCATTTAGTGCACAAACTGTAAATTCATGACTTGCTCAAGATATTCTTAATCCACCCACACAGTTCACTGTGTGAATGTCCCGGATTTTCAAAGAGTCTAAAGTCTGTATATTATGACTAACCAGATTATTCCCTCTCTCTTTTTTATGCTTGTTTCTGGAAGAGAGACAGGAAAGAGGGAGAGCCTGGTGGGTAAGGGATATGCAAACAATGTTATCTAAAGTAAGCACAGTGCCTGGTACTAGCTGGTACAATAAACAGGGAAAGAGAGAGAAATGAAGGGTGACTAATTTTATACTATATTATTGGTATTTTACAGTACAGTACAGTATTATAACCTGCCTGGACAAAAGGAATGTCACCCTTACAACCTGTTGAACCTTTAAGCTTTGGTGCACTTTATTTATTTCAGACATAACAGTTTCAAAGTGTTGAAATCAGTTTTCTGTTTAGGTCAGTCAAATACTACCACAGCTTAGCAACCATGTCTGTATTAAATTTGTTTTGTAAAATGTTATAAAGTCGTGCTGGAACAGAACAAAGCCTTCTCTGAACTCTAAAGCAAACAGTCCAAAATACATAGCTAGCTGCTTGGTTTTATACATTTGTGGCAATGGAATGGATAACACTCTTAAAATCAGTTATTAAGAAACGTTTTTCTTTACTACATCATATCCACACTTGCCAACCACTTTATTAGGTACACTCCCTAGTTAATACACTCATTGTTTGTTTTATCAGTTCCTCTTACCCTGTAGATACATGCTGCATTTTTACAATTAGGAAACGTAAACCCATCTGTTTCTCGTCACATTTTGTTAGTCCTCTTTAGATTTTACTCTGTTTTTTAATTGTCAGGGCCCCATAGGACAGTGAAGTGGGGAAAACTTTGGCAACCCGACTGTTTTTAAGTCACTTATGCCAAGGCAACGCTAACACATCATCTTCATGTCATACTGTGGGGGTTTGCTGGGGGTTTTTATAATACAATGAGGGGAATGGGGTCAATGGGGACAATCAGAGTATGGGGTCTAAGAAATGACAGAATATTATGCATCTGTGTCTGCTTAAATATATACATATATAAATATACAGCATACATTATATACACATACATATGCAAACACCTCTGCAATGTTTACTTGGATGTTTTGAAGTGTATGCTGTAGCTGTGTTGCTGAGGAAATTCTTATTGAAAACAAAGTTCATTTAAAGTGAACTTCCCAGAAGCAGTTTCCAAAAACAGTGAAGTATGATATCAGCATCCACCGATGTGTATACATTATAAATGTCATCAATATAATAAATAGATGAACAGAGGAACAGGTTAGACACACCACATCATCATTTTTCATTCTTACCAACTTTGTAATTTGTAATGTCATGACGTTTGTGTTTTTTGTAATCTCCTCTCCCATCTCATTATTTACATAATTTATTAATTACATGAATTGCATTAAATACAATTGATGATGTAAACCAAACTCTTTTCAGTTTGATTCAGACATGGGTTGGTTTCTCATGCTATTACATGCAAAAAATTAAAGTATTAAAATAGTTCTGTAATGTGCATTTTAGAAATATATATATAACTTCCTTTTAATGTTGAGCAAACCTAAAATAATGATCAAATTAATTAAAATAAAAAACGTTAATGTTAAAAATGTTAAATCAATGTGGTTGGAATGTATTGATTAGGATGAGTGTCTATGTATTTTCAATTCTTTATCTGTGTGTATTGATTATTGATCTTAGGTGGAGTTTGATTGAGCATTCCATTGATGATGTGTCACCATGACGAAAGCATGTTTATAACTAAATGGCTGGTTATCTTGATGGTGCACTTTATTCATGAGCTGTCTCAACTCTTCATTTTATCTTAACTGCTTAAAGTGCTGAATCCAAGAGAACATTCAGCATAAATACACAAAACAACTCACTTACGTAGTTTCACAGAAATTCAGATAAGCAAAACAGTGTGTATAAAACCTGTATAGTCTATACAATTTTAAAGGCGGCATTAACAACCATCTGAAATCTCTCTATGACCTTTTAAATTTGTGACAAGGCAGTGGCTTGTATCAGTATAATATTTTAAGTTTGTGCTTAAGTTTATTTAAGTTGCAGAACAGTTACTGGGATTTTAAAAACATATATATGTCTGTGGGTTTCCTCCTACAGTCCAAAAACATGTATTAAATTGAATTGGCTGCACTAAATTTCCTCTATTTAATTGCCCCTATGTAGTGTGTGTGTGTGTGTGTGTGTGTGTGTGTGTGCACCCTGTCCTGGGTGTATCTGCACCGCAGGCCAAATATTCTCCACTGGACTGGGCTGATGGCGGGTCCCCCCAAGCTACACTAGTAGAGGACTAAGCAGAAGATAATAAGATGAGGTGAGGTTTTCTGTTTCACTCGGCTCCCAAATTTAAGAAAAATAAAGACTTTTTGTTTTCCACATTGAACTATAGATTAGAAAGTTAATGGGTTTAGTCTCAAATGCTGTAGATGGGGCCCTAGAGCAAGGTCATTAACCCCGAGTTGTTTGTATTGTATTATGTAACGAGCTCTGTTATTCATTCTGCATAAGGGCGCCTGCCAAATGCTGCAAACGTAAGGTACAACACAATTGTTCAAGGTGTGACCGGTTTGTAGAACACATTTTTTCTAATGACCATTCAATAAAACTCCCATAAGAGTTTAAGAACTGTGTACTATTATTATTCCCAGTCACAACTGTATTCTTTTATCTGTTTTATTTGTAATACTTTTTGACCAGTTTTAGATTATATTCATTAAAATTGTCGTTATTGTTGGTAATAATGATGTTAGTTTTTTTAGGAAAGCAGAAACAGAGGTACATGCTCTCAGAAATAATGACTTTCTTATGCAGCCGCAGCTTTGTTTCCCTTTTGTTTTCTCAGTCAACTTAACAACCTTCATACATGTTGGTACCAATAAGATAAATCAATTGCACATTCAGAAATGACAGGATAAAGGAACAAGATGATGGCCAGATTTGGAAACAGGAAGTGCAACACACCACACAATGACCTGGGAACACAGCCAATAGCTTGCAACCATTAAAATATAATGGGTGTAGGCTGAATTCATCTCTCTCTCTCTCTCTCTCTCTCTCTTACTCTCTCTCACTCTCTCACACACATTATATTTATATTTTCTTTATTGATTTATTCATAATTCATAATTAATTTCCACTGGGTCACAACCCCAATCCCCATATTTATTTATTTTTACATTTTTTGGGGAAAAAACGACAATATTAATTATTGGAGTTTTTGCATAATACATTTCCAGGTTGCAGTTCTTATAGCAGTGGGTCATCTTTAAAACTTTTAAGCTCATGTGGTTCTGTCCATCACATCCGCATGGTAGTTTTTTAAACAACACCTTAAGGGCAGCAGTTTCCACCCTTGCCTTAAGGAACTGAGGTTTCTCCTGATGCTCTTAATCCTTTTATGAGATTATGAACCGTAGATGCTGAAAGACCTAAATACTTTTCAATCCTGCTCTGAGAAACATTGCATTCCACAAGCAACAGCTGGTTTTATTCTAAAGTAATTAAAACCACTGCACTTGCTGTCAGGTTGTTGGCCGCATGTCCCCATGTGTCATATGCAAGGTGTGTTCTGCAGTGGTTTAAAGCAGATCATTACTAATTAAATAATGATACTTGATTGGAATGATTGTTAAATGAATGAATAAATGATTAGGGTTAATTAATGATTAGGGTTTTATTATGTAAACACTTAATTTATTTTTATGTTGATGGTATATTTGTAATGTAATTAGAGGCTTTTTTCCTCGAGCCATTCTTCACGTTCTGTGATGTGTATGGCCCAGACAAGAGATAGCTCAGATGCACCAAAGAGCTTTAAAGAAAGGTATCACAAATTACAAAAAGTCATGATTTTTCATCTCACCTCTGCTTAGTTATATTCTGCTTAGTGCTTTTCTATGGTCGTGGGCGGGAGGGGGCGTTACAGATACAAACAGGACAGGGCTCCGATGCATCACTGGGCACACACTCACTCCCACAGACACACACTTTATTGGGGCAAATTAAATAGAGGCAATCAAGAGCAGCAAATTTACCTTAAATCCATGTTTTTGGACTGTGGGAAGAAATCAGAGAACTGGAGAACACCCACGCATACACAGAAACTCCACCCAGATAAAGCTTGGTTTAAAACCACATTAAACATGACATTAAATGAACATAATTTAAATTATTTTGGTTTCTTGACTGATCATACGATTTTTCTTTTCCAAAGGGAAATTAAAAATTATTTAGTATTCAGTAATACTAATACAGAACACAGTAATTAAAACACGAATATAAAACTTTAGGATGTAGTAGATTTTTAAATAATCTAAAAACAAAACACAATTTTAAAACTAAAATTTTTGTGCTAATGTGACAACATATAGAATTGTTCCATGAATGACTGCATTGAAGGGCTATAAAATATTCTAAACAGTGAGAAGATCACCAGTCAGTTAAGTTCACAAGTGTAAGGGCAGGAACATGATAAAGTAGAACATTAACAGACAGACTGTTGTCATAGTGCAACAAAGTTGTAAATCCAACCTGAATCTAATGACATCATTACTGCACCTTGTATAAATTGGTCCTGATGTACAGCTCACCTCAGATTTTTAGATAGTACACGCCACGGCAACAGCAAGAAAGAAAAGCAGAAAGAAAACAGACTTAAACATGTGCACTGGAAACTGCGCCAAATGCTTAGGCATCACCCTCATCCCGCTGGCTATCCTCTGCCTTCTCTGCAATATTCTGCTGCTTTTTCCTGGAGGAAAAGTATTAGACAGTGATAAGGTTACAGATGAGGCCTGGTACTTTGGAGGAATATTGGGATCGGGAGCGCTGGTAAGTAAAACAGTCTTAAGTATATACAGAAAATCTAAACAATTGGGTGAACTTAATTGGTCTTACTCAAAAATTAATAAATAATTAATAAATAAGTAAAAATCCCACCATTTACTTTCTACTGCTTATTTTTGGTGGGAAAACCTGAATATTTTTCATGTACACAGAAATAAAACGATAAAATGGATAAAATGTTTGATCTTTTGATTAGATAAAACTTAAAAGCAACATAAGTTCAAATGTTCAAATATTTTTTGGTAGGTTTTAAAAATGTGTGTTTGTTGCACACTTGCAACAAACACACATTTTTAAAACCTACCAAAAAATCTGGATGTTTTTGGACTGTGGGAGGAAACCGGAGAACCCGGAGGAAACTCACGCGGAGAACATGGAAACTCCACCCAGATGGGGATTCAAACCAGGAATCCCTAGTGCTGAGAGGAGAACGTGCTACCACACTAAGCCACTGTAAAATTACAGAAATAATAATCACCATTCTGTGTACCTTAAGATGATATTTCCAGCTTTGGTGTTTTTGGGGTTGAAGACGAATGATTGCTGCGGCTGCTGTGGCAATGCGAGCTGTGGAAAAAGATGTGCAGTGAGTAAACAATTTGAAGAATTTGATGTATTTTACTGTTGGTAGTTTGTGCTGGAGTATACTCCTTCAGTCAGCTTTACATTCCTTTAAGGATTCTGATTTTACATCACAGAATACGACACAGTGTGTTGTTGCCAAGTACATGTGACATTTTAAAAAATCAAAGATCTTTTACTATATTTTAAATTGTAAACAACCATGGCTCTTGTAACTGATTTTAGAGAATGTTTGTATGATTTATATTTGGAATTGCACTTCTCATTTTTTTCATTGGATGCATTTGTTGCTTTTCTCTGTTCATAGATGTTCATTTCTATTATTTTTGCTGGAGTTGGGATTATGGGAGCCGGTTACTCCTTCATTGTGTCAGCAGTTGCTATTAATCGGGGGCCTAAATGTTCAGATGGTGGAGAATATAGATACCCATTTAATGACGGGTAAGCACTCTAATGACTAGAATGAATTTTATTGAATATAAGGTTCTACGTTTATTTTACAGGAGCTTGTTAAATAAATTCAAAACTTCTCCTTGCTTTTCTGATTTTAGTGATTACCTCTCCAATCACACATTGTGGGAACTGTGTACAGAGCCAAAGGACATTGTCTCTTGGCATTTAACACTCTTCTCAATGCTGCTAATTATGAGTCTGGTGCAGATGTCACTATGTGCATTTCAGGCCATCAATGGTCTTTTCGGCACCATCTGTGGAAACTGCTGCGGGGTAATTTAAGACCACTTTACACTTTACACTACAGTAACATATACATACATACATATACGTATATACACATATATATATATATATATATATATATATATATATATATATATATATATATATATATATATATATATATATATATATATATACACACACACACACAACAAGATATATTTATATAAACAAGATTTATACACAAATAATGGCAATGCTGGCAGTGCTATCCCTGCTCATAGGATGAAAGAAGAGGTAAGAAACATGCAGTAAAAATCCTTATCATTTCAATCACTGTGAAAGGAAACTCAGACAGACGGGACAATACCCAAACTTCACCTCAAACCCAGGACCTACTTCTTGGAGTTAAGCGAGGCTCTACAGTGCTGTCCTGCAGCAAAACACATCTATAATTATCTATAATCAATGCAACTTAATCATTAACAATAAACATTAAACATAGTATTATATTAACTTTAGTAGTGTTCAATTAACTGGGTTAATTAATGATTCAGCCACATACAGGATCAACATTGTAGTCCTTATCATTAACACTTTTGTCTTTTTCTCATAGGGCTCTGGCAGTTAATCTCAGAAGAAGACACAAGAACATGCGTGAAGTTGTTATATCATGAATACTGAACACAAAAAGTCTTGAAAACTGTAAAAATATTTTTGTACTGGTTTATTGTGCTCCCTGTGCACCTTTGGCCTGATAACGATGCATATGAAAGCTATAAAAATGTTATATTTATATTCAATTTTATTTTTTTGCTCTCCCTTTTTCTCTCTTAAAGAGCTTTTCTTGTTGCCCAAAGCAAACACATAATCCTTAAGAATAAAATGGCTTTTAACCGAATTGCAGTGGTGTCGTCCTTGCTCTATGAAAAACAGGAAACAGCCATGGAAGGCTAACAGAATGATACTACAGGATGTAACCTCGAAGCCCTTAGAGACTTCTGCTAAAGATCAGCAGTGAAAACATCTGGTTTATTTCTGTACACAAGTGAAAGACTTCACTGCATGAGAGGAGAATGATCTAATAAGTACTAATAATTCCACAAACTCTGGTTGCGAACTAAGCAAATTTTTACTATAATGGGAATAAATTTCTAAACAAGCTTTTTTATGTTGCAAAGTTTTTCTTGCTTTATGTTCACATGAATTATACAAAAAAAGTTTCATATATGATCAATATTCGATCTTTTCAGTAATATTTTAATTTACTAATGTTGTTTTGTCCAGGCCTGTTCACACAACATACCTTTAACTAACATTTTAGACATGATTCATTAAAGCATTATTTATACACACTGAAACAGTTTATTCTCCTGCTTACTAATTAGTTAAAACATCGTTGACTGTTAGATGATAATATTGTTGAAAATTTCATGAAAGCTTCTAGTTTTATATGTGAGGAGGACTATATGTCATATACAAGACATTTAATGATTCTTAAATGTACAGGCTTTAGTTTATGCACAGATTCTCTTATATATTACTGACAAAGTAAACAGTTAGGATTAAAATAGTTAAATCATTCTTAGTTTTCGTAAATACATGAGTTGAAGGACATTCAACGTCTCATCTCACCTGATTATCTTCTGCTTAATCCTCTACTAGGGTCGCAGGGTGTATCTGCCCATGCCCAAACAGGGGAGGAGGTTTCAGACTCTGAGCAGATAAACTTTGGACAGAGGCACCAATCCATTAGTGGGCACACACACACACACACACACACACACACACACACACACACACACACACACACACACACACACACACACACACACACACACACATATATATATGCTGGCAATGCTCATAGGATGAAAGAAGAGGTAAGAAACATACAGTAAAAATCCTTATCATTTCAATGCACTGTGAAGGGAAACTCTCACACACACACACACACATATATATATATATATATATATATATATATATATATATATATATATATATATATATATATACATATATACACACACATATAAACATATACATACACACATACAACCAAAGAACCCGAAGGAATCCCCTGATAGGGATTCGAACCTGGATTCCCAGGACTGAGAGGTAAACATAATAAAATGTATTATAAAACAATAATGATCAGACACATTATTACAACAATCAAAAATAGAAAACCTTTTTAAATGCAAGTCACAAGTTCACTGAAATCATTGTTTAATTCTGTTACTTTTATTGTTTGATTTGGCTTCTTTAAATAGACTAAAGGTTTTGTTTGCTGTAAAAATTCATTTTAAAGACAATTCAGGTCAATAAACAGACTCACAACTTGCAGGTGTGCTAAGCTAACATTCACAGGTTTATGGTCATTCACTGTTCTGCTTTTGTGCTGTTTATGAGTCGACTAAAACAATAAATCTTCCTCTTTATGACGAAAGGTACACAGTTAGTATTATTGTGAAAACACACACTCACACGAGGCTGAAAAAAAACTGTTCATAACGCAATGTCTGCATTATCAGTCCAAAGATGATCTCCAGATCTGAAAACATTTTTTTTTTTTTTTTTTACAATTTTCACAAATGAAATATTCACTTTAATTAGTGTTCTTTAAAAATTACAGTTTATAAATGTAGAAACCTGTGTACTTTTACTACCAAAGACTGCTCAAAGCAGGATACTAAATCTGGCACTTGAGGTTCTCTTTTCTAATATATATATATATATATATATATATATATATATATATATATATATATATATATATATATATATATATATATATTGCATGCATGTTCTTTCTGTAATTATTCAGCTTATTTTAAATAAACTATAATAATGATTGAAAATTATGCATTTGTGAGAGTATTCAACATTCTTGTCGATTGTTTGAGTGTTATGAAGTTTTTTGAACTAAATTGAAAAAAGTAAAAGAATGTTTAAATCTGAGACGAGCAGGTTGGAACCAGTCTGTGAGACTTTGAGAAATGATGCTATAAATCCAGACAAACACCACACACTGAATCTTAATTCTGTGGTAACAATTTTATTCTTTTTTTGTTTCATTTTGTTCAACAAGTTACACGTCAGAGATCTCTGTGAGATTATAGTTCTCAGAATCATCTCCATATTTCCAGAGTACAGTAATCTGTGGATTTGTTTCAGTGTGTACAGGTGTGTATTCTGAGCCCACCAGCATGCATTCAACTTCCATCACTCAACAAAGCAACCTCCTCTCTGTTAGTGTGGCTAGGTAGTGCGCTACACGATCATGCTAAATATAATGCAGCAGAGGATCACCTTCTTATGTCACGCAATGAAGTAAGAAGTGTATTTCAAATCATTTCACATTCCATTTGCATTCTTTCTCTGTCCTGCATATTGCTTATATATATATATCTGTATTGCTTTAACATGCACTAGATGATCATATCCTGTTCGCTACCTCCCTGTGATCTGATACACTGGAGCCCTGGAGCAACAGCTTCATGTGTAAAAAAAAAAACAAAACAAGAAGTATAAAGGACAGCTGCTCCTCAAGCACAAGCATAAATAGAAACTTAATCAACTGAGCCTTAATCACTCTTTATATTTCATTTTGCACAGTTAGAAAGTGGTTTAGTTAGAAAGTTAAACCATTTAATCTGACCTAAAGGATATCATGAGCTCAGTGTGATCTTTCCTCATACATAAGATCATGAAAAAGCCCCATACACAAAAACAATTCAACTCTTCATTGCCCCTAATTGTCACCAGAATATAAAATGTACACTTTTTAGTCACTAAATAGCGGTATTATGAACCACTCAAGGCTAGCAAATAAATCCTTAGACATCCAATATAAAAATATCATGTGGACAAAGATAATAATAATAATAATAATAATAATAATAATAATAATAATAAAAATCACCAGATTACAGCTGGGCTAAAGCAAGTAGGGTCATGTGTTTACCCACGCTCATCCAGTTCGAGTGTTCATTGAATTCCCCTAATTCAGACATAATAATCTCATTTTTTAAAATACTCTTGTTGCATAATTCCCTGCAGATACTATGGAAGTGTTCACCACTAAATTAAAGGCAGTCCTACTGTGCACATGACTTGTTCAGACGGATGAATGAACCTCACAGTACATTAAGAAATAAAATGCAAAGCGGGAACCTTCTATGAAACTCTCAACTCTATCATTTAAGCTCAATCCAACTTAATTCTGTGCTCATTTGTAGTGCTTTGAAATTTTCATTTCAATAAAAAAAAAATATCTAAAATCTATTTAAAAAAAAAATCAAAGCTCTTGATAAATACTAAAATGCAAACTCTATATCCAAACTTATAAAATGCACCTGATGGCAGAGGACACGTCTCGATGATTATAGCGTAAAAAAGGAATACTGAAGCAGTACACAAAAAAAGGACACGGTAGAAAATGGCTACGAATGCCACAGTACAGAGGCACGAGCTTATGTGATGTAGTTAAACTGGGATTGGGTTGAGTACAAACCTGTACATGCCTAAAATATTGCTTTCAGTTTCTGCGGCGAGAGTCATATTGAAGTTGAATACAGCAGAAAATATTTGGTATTTAGAAAGAAGAGGAAGCAGCTTTGTTCATAAGGCCGTGTTTATAGTACTTGATCAGTAAAGCTTCACCCGAGTGCAGGTTCTGTTGCTTTGTTTAAAATGAATAGAACCATGTTAACTGGAGTCACTGTCCATTTCACAGTAGTGGTGCTGCCTCCATCTGCTGGTGCCCATCTAATGTCTCTACAGTTATTCAAAAATGGCGACCGCCTGCTAGTCATTACTGAGCCGACCTGTTCATTCGTGCCCAAAGACAAAGGAATGACATCATTAACATACACAGTGACTGTAAAAATCTACGCTATGCTACAGTATTTACAAAGGGATTCTATGCCTCCATTAATCACACCACACCTGGACTGATTGCCTTATGCTTGTTTGTTCATAGGCTGAATACTTTGGTTTGCATTGTCCTCCATGCTCAGAAACTCACAGTGCTCGGAGTTGGTTTTAAATGGAACATTACAGAAAAATACAAAAGAAATGCTAAGAATAGCTAATTGATTTAAAACTCAGAAAACATAGCATTTGTACAAACAGTCTTTAGCCTCCTCTCTGAAACTGGCCCTACTTTACAACCAGGTGAGAAAGGGCTCACTCTTGTTCAGAACGGATTCCACGTCACTGAGGATGGGCATGAGGTCTGTGCCGTCCAGCGTGCCCAGGTCAACGTTAGTGCCTGGCATAGAATCCAAGAAGTCGGGAAATCGACTTTGCTGTGGCACGTTCATGTTAACAGGCACCATGTTTTCTCCTAAAAAACAGAAAAAAAAGAATGTAATCAGGTTATCCCATTTTCCTTCATACTTTACAAAACTCTTGTGTGTAAACTGAAAAAAGAGAGCCAAACCCCAAATAACAAAGATTGCAATAAACACATAACTGATCTGACTGAACGGGAAACCAAGGCAAGGCAAGTTTATAAAGCAAATTTCATACAGAAGCAATATAAAGTGCTTTACAGAGTAAAAAAAAATATATATTTAAAATAATTTAAATAGTGCAATAAAAGAAAGATAAATAAGTATAAAATCTAGACATCAGAGCAATAAAAAAAAAAAAAACATAAAAGTAAAAGATTAATTAAATAATATAATATAAACAATAAAAATAAGGAGCAAATTCATGTGTCAATACATTGAAATGAACAAACAAACCTGTGTCCATCTCCTCCATGTTGTTTAGGAAGTCTTCAGGGGTGGTCGGGATGCTGTAGCAGCCAAGGCCGAGACCACTGTCTGTGCTTTGCTCACGAGAATGGTACGACCCGCTATATACACAAAGATAAATATTATGAGAAAGGATTTATTTTGTTCAGAAAGCCAAATCAAAAGTGAAAATATTTAAGAACAAAGCTGGTAACCTATAAATTATACAACATGGAAGGACACAGAACTAATAAAGATGGGAGTACCTGCTCAAAAAGGGGTCTGAGCCGCTGGATGGCATTGTGCCTTGGTTTATTGCCGCTGAATTGACAGCAGGAGCCACGGGCGCCATGTTATCTGAGTCCATAGGCATCTGTCTGCAAAGCGCCACCTCCTAAAGCACAGGAAGACTTTAAGAATGAAATGATCTACACTGTGATGGAGAATAGCTCAATATATTTAGCATGTTCAGTAAGTTACATCTAATTTTAGGTCTGTTTGCATAAAGTCAACAAAGTCATTATTGTAAAGAGGTTTAAACAACTGCCTCAGTAACCGACTACATAGATGCACAGCATTAATTACAATAACAATAATTATTTTTGTTTAAAAAAAAAACAATAATTATTTTAGTCCTGCTTTTTTCACTTTGTTGCTGACATCTGATCATTATTAATAATGAAACACACGTTTGGAAATAACAAAAGATATCTTTATATATCCAAAAATCTTTCGGTCGCTGCACAGTGCTTATTCGATCAGCAGAGGGCGCTATTGTGGTAAGTATACATTCCTACTGAGTTTATATCCAAATGCGTACAGTCCAGCAGTTCATCTGATCTCATGATCTTTAGCTTAATCCTCTACTAGGGTCGCGGGGGTTCTCCATGCCCATCCAGGGGAGAACATTTAGGGCGATGGGCAGAGACACCCAGAACAGGACTCGCTCACACAGACATACACACATGTAAATGTATGGCCAGTTAGAGTTCATTTTTAACAAATATTGAGCAGTATAATATGAGAATTAATACAAAATAATAAATAGGGGTCATTCTGAGTTTCACAATAATCACCTGCCTGCTGTACTTTATCTCTTATGGAACACTCGAATCGACCACCATGTAATGATACATTAACCAAAACCTAAAAGACTGCTGTATAATTTAAGCCAAACTGTAGTAGATGTTGGTTTAATTTATCTTCTAAACACATCAACGTTTTCAAAGGATACGAGCCGTCCATTCATAAGGTATAGAATATGAGTGTTCATATTACATACAGGTAGATCATACAAAGCTCATATCTACACACATGACAACATTTCAAATTCAGTTTCAATTCAGTTTAAATTACAGGATCTACAGGATCACACCTACAGCTGCTTCACATCTGAGCTCCATGCTAATGCTTTATCAGATCGAAATATGGGTGGTTCACTGATTATCTGTCTTGGTGAGTCAAGAAAACTGTCTGTTGATTTTGGAAAGGTCAGCAAAAAAGAGCAGAACCGGTTACCGATCAGTTTTTTTTTTACAGTGAAGAATGACTAAGCTGAATCAGAGGGTTTCAATCAAATTGGATTCAACAAAATGGCTTAAAAAATTAGGTTTTTATGTTTTTTTAAGCTTTAACTTTATGTGGAAAGCAAACAAAAATGAATTAGTTGTGCAGTAAAAAACCAGTACATACTGCACTGTGAATATTGTTCACAAATGCAATAAATACAATCAAAGGTAGTGGTTAGCACATTCACTTCTCAGCGTTGGGGATCCAGGTTCGAATCCCAATCTGGGTGGAGGTTCCATGTAATATATTTTTGCCTATTGCACTTACACACAGAGGAATTTGTCCTCCACATTGTGAAACACACTGAAGAGAAGTAAACACACATACCCAGAGTGGTGGGCAACCCTATACATGGTGCTCGGGGAGCAATTGGGGTTAGGTGCCTTGCACAACTTCAGCCATAGTGGGAATCGAACCGAACTGAACCGAACCGAAATGAATCCATTCTAGTGGTATGTGCTGGGGGAAATGTTGGGGTTAGGTGAAAATTTATGTCAGGTAAATCTCAATCTAAATTGGGCTTTCCTCCTTGATGCACTGGCTCACGATCCTATTTTGTTGGGGCATGGTGTTATTATTAGTATTTTGTTTGCAATATAATTTTTATTTTTAGGAAATAAATTAGTTCTAGTTTAGTTAAGATTCTTTGACTCCTGAGCATTTATCTAGGAAATAGAAAGAAAATTATATATATATATATATATAAGTTTTTTGTTATTTTTAATTAGGACAGGAAATAAGTATACATTTAATTCTAACAGGAACCCTTACAAATTAACTAAGTATGTTAAGATATATTAACATAAATCATTTTCTAATAATGATTAAAAAACAATGTTTTTAAAATAGTTGAACAGATTATTAAGACAATATTAAAACTAATCAAGAATGAAGCCTATTTTTTGATAAAATTATTATTAAACTTTTTAAGAAAAGCATTAAGTCACTCGAGCCCATGTTTCAGCTGTTCTAGTACAGAGAGTCCATACCATGTGAACTTCAACGTTCATATTTCGACTCTGTGAGCAGCAGTGATTGTGAACATGTGCTGAAGCTGGATGGTGGACGTGTTTTAATGTAATGTGGAGGAGAGCTGTGTTTAGGGCGTAGGCTTCTAGCTGAACAGCTGCAGCACCACAATCCTGAGGAGAAAAACAGTGGAAATCTTCCAGTGCCAAAAGCCGACACGACTTTACTGACTCATCAATTTCAACGCAGACAGGCTGAAGAAAAGCACCATGGATGTTTAAACATGCCGATGGTCACTCCCTCTTTCTTTTTCGACGTTTCGAAAAAGTTGTCCGTCGTAAGTGTGAAAATCTGCCGTAGTGCAGTTGGTTAAAGAGCCAGAAGACATCTGGCTAAGTCAAACATCTTTACTGTGAGGCTTTAGCACTTCAGAACATCAGAGCTCAAATCTAAACAATCGGCTGATGAATGACTGAGGTCGACTATAAATCTGCCATATTCCAGATATTGTTTTCATCTTTGCTTTGCACTGACACAAAATCTGGATTCACAACTAGGGATCAGAAGACCCCCAACCCCCAATCAGTCCACTTTCCTGCTCTACTGATATGAGGATCTCAGACGGGAAAGTCAACACAAACAGCCTGTCTGAAACACAAATCACGACCTTTATATTGTTTGGACCAACGAGTTTTTAGGAAGACGGGAGGAAGAAGAATAGAGTTAAGCGACTGTGATTAGGCCTCTGCTGTCCTGTCTTGCATAAACTTAAACAGGATGCCTGTGGAGTACAGAGAAGGGAAGCATAGACTCTCTGACTCTCCAAACAAAAGCCATATGGTTCACATGTTTTTATTGGATAAAGCTCTGTTTTCCCACTCTGACTTTGAGCCATCCCCTTTCCAGACACCCTGCACTATCTGATAACTTGCAGTTAAGTTATGTAAACCAGAAATACAATGTCTGCATAAGTTCACAGGTTTCATTTGCCAAACAAATTTTATTTTAAATACACAACCTCGATTGAGTGCCTTAATGCTTTTAATGCTTTTCAAAAATGGCTACAAACACATTATTAAAAAAAAAAACAAGGGTTGATTTATAAATGTTTATTGAACATGAATGTTAATAAACCCTGCAATGTTAATAAAATACGCTATGTAATCTAGATTGTTTGTTAAAGCAAACGTTGATCGCTGAGTATTCAGGGTTTGGTAGCTCAGTGGTTAGGGTGTTGTGCTATCAATCTGAAGGTTGTGGGTTTAAATGCTAGGTCCACTGATGTTACCAATGTGGGTCCTTGACAAAGACCCTAAACACTCATTGCTCCAGGGAAGCTGTGGTCAACACTGTCCTCTTTGTAAGTCGCTTTGGATGAAAGCGTCTGTTAAATGACCAAATATAAATGTAATGTAACAGGATACAGGTTTCTCTAACAATCAATAAATGCCCTTAAGTGGCCATATTACAGAACAACAGGTTTAGTACACATTGGAAATTGGCTCACTATTTATAATAATCTGTATTTCCATTTATGGCACATGATTTACAATAATGCATTATATATTAAGCATTTAGACGAATGTAACGCGGTCAGAGGTGTGTGTGTCAATAATATCACAGCTGGTCATATATTGTAATCGAAGCAACAGTGAGTATTTATAAATGGAACACACACACACAACTTATACATATGTATATACATAATAGCTGATTAATAAATTAGTGTTATGGATTAGTGAAAAGTGTAACTATTTTAATAATCAATTCATAGTTTTTTAAAAAAAAAAAACATTTTGTATGTAAATGCATACTGTATTTACAGCATATCAAAGGCAACATATATAATGTGCACTCACCTGTCTCATTAGTTCCTCCTGCCTCCTCTGAATTCGCTCTCTCTCCAGCTGAATGCGCTGCAACCTCATTTTCTGCTGATGCTGCTGTTGGGCACTTATTGGGTTACCCATGCCCATTATGCCAGGCTGAGGGCTCTGCTGTTGTGCCATGGAACCATTTGAACCCAGTGCCTGAGACTGAGGCTGTGGCTGGTGTGTCTGGTGTTGTTGGTGCTGGGCATGCTGGAGATGCTGCTGATGGTGCTGATGCTGTGACATCACTGTGAAAAGACAAATAGAACAATTCTAAAAGATGCTATAACCTGAAACTGACTCCAGCTTCATTTGTCTTTTTTAGACTGTAGAGGATCGGAATAGCAATGGTAGCCTTTATAATACTTACTCTCAGTTGCCACACAGCTGGCCAATCGCATGTGCTCATAGAACAAAACAGTTACGTATTTCAGAGAACTACAGACAACATGAGGCGCCATGGTGCAGAAGCATACACTTGAAGATGGCTCACAGGAGAGGTGTGTTTACTGTTCTGAACAATGAGTTTGACACACTTGAAGAGAGAACTGGACTAGATCAGTATGGCCTTGAGCTCATACAAACTGAGGGATCACCATTTGTAAACAGTGTGATGTAGAGAAGAAAATAACACCCTTGCGTTACCACTTAGAATGATAGCAGACATGTCGCTGATTATAATTGAGGAGAAATGTCCAGATGATCTGTAATTATAAACAAATTGATCTTGATACTAATCCTGTTTCTAATATTATATAAAAAACATTACTTTTAATTGAATGTCACTTCTCCACTGTGATGACCCCAATGGAAACAACAGTAGAAGAAAGAAGAAAAAATATCATTTAAATTAGGAGTCACAGTGGCCTGGTGATTAGCATGTTCGCCTCTCAGTGATGGGCATCCAGGTTCCAATCCCAATCTGGGTGGAGTTTCCATGTTTTCCCCGTAGGTTTTCTCTGGGTTTCCTGGGCTCCTTCCACAGTCCAAAAACATGGATTCAAGATAAATTGGCTTCTTAAAATTGCCCCTATATAGTGTGTGTGTGTGTGTGTGTGTGTGGCCAGTGATGGATTGGCGCCCTGTCCTGTCCAGAGCCCAAAATGCCCCCATACACCTTCCCTCCACAACCGTAGTACAGGATTATGATTATTAATAAGATGGGATGAGATGAGATAAATATTTAAGAAAAAAAATTGGATCTAAGTTTCTTAAATATATATATTTACTTACAGTTCTAATTAGGTAGCTCATTAGTTGCGCCGGGTGTATTTGACCTCTGGGGCCACAGCTGGTTGGCCTTTAACAAAATGTAATCTAAAAACTACTACTTAAGAAAAAAAAATTATAAAATTATTATATAAAAACAACAATGAGTCTGGTTAACAACAACTGGTTAAGATGGACAATACATGCAGAATTTAAGCACACTATGCACAACCTTAAACTGTTATGAAAGAAGTTTCAATCCCCTGAGAGGAAAACTAGCCATCAGTGTCACCGAGGTTAAATATTAAGAATCCAGGGCATGTTCATTACTGCAATCCTTATTTCTCAACAATGTAACATAATAGTCGTTTACTGACAAAGACTGGAACAAACAAAGTATCCAGTCCTGGTTTGTTCTGTTTTAGAACGAAGGTCAGAGCAAATGATTTTGGTTTTGAACAGACTGTGAGAAAATACGCCAAGCTCCAAGGACAATACAGAAAACGAGAGAGTTAAAGCACAAGACAGACCTGGACAGCAGAAACTGGACCCCCAGCAGAGAATTCCACACAGCCGCCAAGGCGTTTGATTTATTCAATCACATCCAGACCTCCCATGGACACTGTACGTTTATGTTTGGGTATCGACTAATAAGGCAAGAGTATTATTCTAAATGTGTCCCTACACGAAGACAGAAACTTTCAGCTCATGCTATTTACTTTATAGACTTTGGTTCAGGTCACGGTTCATACAAAGAACAAGCCGCTCAAGTTCTGCGTGTGCATGGCCCGGTGTGTGTGTGTGTGTGTGTGTGTGTGTGCGCGCGCGTGCATGTGTGTGGGGTGTGTTTATCTGTTGTGTAAACTGCTCTCACATGGGGAAGATTCCAGTAAAAGCCAGATGTGAGTACAAAAAGGAGCCTGTCTAAGGGCAGAAGAACCACTGCCCTGCTGCTCCATTGTTACGTTTCCAATCCGAGCAGCCGTTATCTATCCGTGGTTTCGAGGACTGATTCTTTAACAGAACTTGGATCAACTTTCCATACCTCGTGTAAACCTTATCCAAAACAGAATTTACACTAGCTTTCTGATAAAGTCCACTGGAGAACTTCTTGGTAATAGCGCATGAACTGGCACTTAATCAATTTTCTTGTTAGACTAAATGCTGTTGTCTCATTTGCAGGCTGAAAAACATTCGGTTCTGGTCGGACCTGGTCTGAGCAGACAGACAGATAATCAATTATCCGTTTAGATGGAACCAGTTGTCTCTTTCTCAATAAAAGGTCAACGTGTCAACAAAACACAGATGTGTCCTAGACCTGTCTGTTGAACGACTAGCCGCTGTTTGGAACCCGATCAAAAGCCATCGAAATCAGGTCTGTCTTTTGTTAACATCTATGTCTTACTTATTTTATCTGTAGGTCGGCGATTTGTTTTAGGTTGTTCGTCTCCAACAGATTTTAAATGTCAGGTTTTATGAACATTTAGAAGAACATTTGGCAAGAAGAGCGTAAACCATAATAGCCTTTTAAGGCAAGATGAAAAGGTGTACGCAGTCATCTCATTTCTTATGCTGACCATGAGCTATGAAACTGGTGAAAGGTCAAAGGTCAGCTGTCTATGGTCAGTTTCAGCATAGTGTAATTAGGATTTCAACAGGTGACAATACTGGTCTCCAGTCTCGGGTGGATCTGTTACATTAAGTGATGATGACCATCCATCCATTATCTTCCGCTTTATCCTCTATTAGGGTCGCGGGGGGGGGGGGGTTCCCCATGCCCATCCAGCGGAGAACGTCGAACGTGCTAACCACTAAGCCACCGTGCCGCCCATAATAATAATCAATTTAATTTATTTATGGCGCCTTTCAGGACACACTACAACACCTTACAAGAGCTGGAGAGTGCATAGTTAATAAGAACAAACATAATATAGGCACAATAAAATAATAAAATGTGCCAGTTATATTTAAACACATTCAAACAATATCCTGTAAATATGTATTGATTGCAAGTATTAAGAATAAAACGATTTAAAAAGGTGGGTTGGGCAGGACCATCACAGAACAGGTATCATTTGGGTTGGTTATTGTCGGTTCTGCAGTGACACTGATGTGGTAAGGGGGTTTTAGTGCAGCGGTGTTGCTGTAATTTTATTTAAACACCTGAGTGACACGGCCGGGATAGGAATAATGCACCAATCAAATAATACCTGCTCTGTGGTGCTACTATTTGGGTCCTGACAATAAGGACAGAGTAATGGGGATGTACACAGCATGTATTGTAGAACACAAACAGATGGACCACAGTCTGGAATTGTAGAACTACAAAGTCCATATTTACAGGAAGTGGAACTGAGAACATGGACAATAAGTGGCGCAAAAAGGAGGTGTGCGCAAACTTAATTGGTACTGCATATGAACTGAAACAAAAACTATTCATCAGGCTCTTCATTATGTACATTATGTTGTCTGTTTCAACAGAAGCTCCACTCATTATATAGATGCACTTTGTAGTTCCACAATTACAGACTGTAGTCCATCTGTTCTGTGCCTTTTGTCATGCAGCTTTACTCTTATCTCTGATCAGGATTTCAACAGCACCACCACTGAGCAGGTTGTTATTTTAATGATGGATGACTTTCAGCACTCAGGTGACACAGACATGGTGGCGATATAAGAGTGTTGCACTCACTCTAAAGTTGAACAGATACAGCAGTGCTGCTGGGATTTAAAAACATGGTGGTTACTCACTGTGCACTCTATTACACTGAGCTTCCTTATTTCCTTACATTGTAGATAATATCAAAGACAGTAGCTTATTATTTGTTGCTGTAGTGTGTGTTAGTCATCCTCTTATCCTTCAAAGGTGCTCACAGGTCAGAGATTACAGGATACTGATCGTAGAGCATTTTTAAACATTGGATTATTTTCTGGGTTCCACTTCAGGCTGGGGCAGACACTATTCTTTCTTTGTAGGGGTTGTTTGGGTTTGATCTGGGAGCTTTTTGAACAGTTCTGTAATGTGATAAGAAGTAATATTACCTCTTGACGTGAATGTCTGCATAGTGCTTGGGTGCCTCCGCTGTGATGGACTGGTGACTTGTTCAGATTGGTTTCCCAACTTTTGCATCAGCATCCCAACTAACTGAACTAGATCAACGACTTCAAAAAGAAACTTTTATTTAGAATATCTAATCTTGTCCATACGCTGTAATTTGTAAACCTCTAAAACTACACAGCTGTGCACAGTGAGGTTTAGTCTTTAGAAGACAGGTATAGGTTTCGGCTTATAACTTCATTAGAGTTTAAAGACAGTTGTGACGGTGATGCCGGGGGAAGAGAGACGGAGCAGATGCATGATCAGGAATTGAATAGCGCACTTGACACTGATCAGCCTGATGGGGTGTGCAGACTTATAAGCTGTGACATCATTTGCTGAGGGGAGATTCCATCGACCATGAGCCAGTATGACGGAGGACTTGGCTACTGAGGGAATGACTATAAAAGGCCAGTATTCTTTAATGTATTCATGTTGGGTCACTAAATGAAACCTGTTCCTTGGTGTGAAACCCTGTCCTTGGTCCTCATTCCATCAACCCCCCGTGACATCAGTCAGTTTAATGCTAATGCTTCTCATGGTATGACTGCTAAGAAAATTTCTGATTTTGGGTGGAAAATAAAAAAAAAAAAAGGTTTGAGTGACCATCAAACCTTAAGGTGGTACTATTTAAGGAACTGGGATGTTATGATAAATCAAAGCCACATGGGCTCGGGAATACTTTAGAAAATCAATGTGACAATGTCAGCTGCTACATCGGGAAATACAACCTGAAACAGTATTACGCAAAGAGGACATTATATCCAAAATTTGTACAGTAACACTGGTCTGTTTTCTGTAGCAAGTAACCCAAGATATATCAAAACAAAGTCCAAATGTTTTCCATGCTCGGACAAGATTAATCTTTAAATTGTTATATTTTTTAAAAATAAATAGAGACACTTTTTTGCTGTTAAAAGCATCACTTACTAAAAGTGATCATATTTAACAAATACAATTAAGTTTGTTATCAACAGCACTAAAAATAATTTTTGTCCTTTTGTTTATCAAATAACAGTTGAGTTCCCCACTGAGCCTCGGTCCTCACAAGGTTACTGCCTATAAAAACGAACAAATATCAGAGATTTTATACCTTACCATAGTCTCATTGATTTTGAGGTTTCAGCTTTACAAACGCTGATTTTGCAATGTGTAGTATTTAAAAAAATATATAAATCCACAAATTATTAATTAAGGTTAAATTTACATAACAAATTACAGATGTAAGATTTTTTTTACATACCTTAAAGGAAGTATATAAGTATATTTATAGCAAATGGGATTTGTATAAAGAACTGACTTAAATTTCCACTGCATGTAAATACCACAAGTAAGAGTGCTAAAATACTCAGTTCTAACCTGCTGCATCTGTTAACACTTGGGAATGGAAAGATGTTCTAGACCTGGTCTAGACATGGTGGGTAACATTCCACTACTCCATCGAATTCAGTGTGCTTAACAGGTGTCTCGTGCCCAATGCTGCCTCGTCGGCCCAGAATGAGCATATGTGTATAGAACACTGATGGGGAGGAGTTCGGGAGTCAGTAAGGCCTGAGTAGCTGAGTAGCGCCGCCAACAAAGGCCTTCTTGTTTCATTTATTTCCCAGAAACTGCGTCAGCTGTCCAACGGGGTCACCAAAAAAAAAAAACCTAATGGAAAAATGCTTCCAGTCCCAAAAATCTGCAACACATTAAAACCTCAAAATAAAAACGCCAACGATGCGCAATCACCTTAAATTACTGCTTATAAAGTACACAACACCGCATTTATCCATTTTATTACCTTTATGGCAAAATCCAAATCTGAAGGAAGTGAGTAAGTGTGCAAAGATGATCACTGCAGGCGTCAGAGAACGACTCAACGCACATATACGCCGACGAGTGGCCGAGAGTTCAAAGGAAATACGGGCAAGTGTGAGCATATGTGCACGGTCTCACAGTTTTTTGGTGGTGGTGGTGGTGGTGGTGGGGGATTGCTGGGGCAGAGCTGCAGCAGAAATGCTGTTCGCACGCACAGCAGCCTGTACTCCCCTCCCTCTTTTCTTCACTCCCTTTCTCCTCCCCTCTCTGCCAAAACTTCAACAAAGGTCTGGCATTCAGCTTAACCACACACTTTCCTTCTTAAACTGCACCCAAAACTGCTTCCCGGTATCATTGTGTGGGATTATAGTTAAAACTGTGGAACATTCGTGTGGTTAAAACAACATTGGGACACAATAAAGCAGGGCAGAAGTGCAAGTACTATAATAGTAGCCTGTGCTTATGTTTTTAATCTAAAATACTGGCACAGGTATCCGTACACCTGAGATCTTCACGTTCTGTTATTGTTGTATCGGCCTAAATTATGACTTTATTATTTTTAATTTTCATGCACAGATGAGATTATTAGTTGCATGTTATTACTATTACTATGCTCTCAACTAGATTCATTAATATTACACTGTAAATCATTCATTTAATAATTATCTTCAATTTAATCCTCTACTAGGGTCACAGGAGGGGGATATCCCCATGCCCATCCAGGGGAGAACATTTCAGGCACTGGGCACATACACCCAGGACAGGGCGCCAATCTATCACTGGGCTCACTCACAAACACACACTATATGGGGCAATTTAGAGCATTCATGAGCCACAATGCTGCCATAGCATATCATCAGTCAATCAATAATAATAATAATAATAATAATCATCATCATCATCAGGATAATAATATACTGGTGCCCCAGGATGTAAAATTTTGAATTAAGAAGTTAGTTTCTATATTGTTTATGGGTAAAAATTAAATGAATAAATTTAAAATAAAATCACCATAAACCACTCTAATTCCCATTGTAGAAGAAATGGGAATTACCCTCAACATGTGATAGTACACCAATACAAGAAAGCGGAGAACATAATACTGAGATGACATTGCTATCCTCTCTGAAACAGGTCTAATAAGGTGCTTGGGTTTTCTTGACAGTTTTTGCCCCGGGCTCCTTATCACTTCCTGAGAACCGCAACTGCATGGGAACACCAGCGCTTACCCAACTTCACATTTATCACACCCACAAACACCTACGTCAAAAACACAGCTACATATAAGGACTGTCAGCGGAACAATTATTCAATGATCTGTAATTAAAAAACAACAACATGCAAACAAGCACATCCCCAGGCAGATGTTGTAATCAGGGCTGATTGTAATCACACTTGATTATTAAAGTGACTCATTTTTCAACACACCCAAGAAAGCTGGGATTTTGAAACCAAATCCCTGATTAAAACACTATAAGCTACTGAAAATCATGTTTAAACATCTACAGCAGAATGTACAACCAAAATCTGAGGAAGGGACGGTTCTGGCTGAGTAGATAGCACTGAATTTTAGGTGGAGCAGCCCCTTAAAAGTTAACTAGAAATGGTTTATTTAACCAGGTAGACATTTGGGTTTGAAATCATAATCTGGTTAATATGCCACACCCAGTTCTGTTGAGTACTTTTTAAGTCAACCAGCAGGTGGACTGGAGGAAATTGGTAAGAGATAGAAAAGTAAAATGAGGCTTTTTTGTAAAATCGGCCGTTTGATTGGTTCTTACAGAATTTTAAGAATAAAACAGTTTGTGAACAGACAATCATCCAAAGTGTGGGATCGACCTCAACTGTGACCGTACAGGTCACATAATTATCCCATCATGCTAAATAATGAATAGCTTGATTGATAGTTAAAGGTAAATTGGCTAGTGTAAATTTCCTCATATAGTGTCTGTTTGTGTGTCTCTATGTAAGTGAGTGTGCCAAGTGACAGATTGCCGCAGCACCCAAAACGTTCTACCCTGAATGGGCATGGGGATCCCCCACGACCCTAGTAGAGGATTAAGAGGAAGATAATGAATTTATGAATATAGTAACAATTAAAGGGTGACAGTGGCTTAGTGATTAGCATGATCGCCTCTCAGTGCAGGTTTAAATTTTGATCTAAGAGAGTTCCCATGTTTTCACGTGTGGGTTTTTTTCAGGTTCTCCGGTTTCCTCCCACAGTCCAAATAAGTGTGTGGTCGGTGATGGTTTGGCGCCCTTTCCTAGGTGTATCTGCCCAGTGACCGAAACGTTCCTCCCTGGATGGGCATGGGGAACCCTCTGCAACCCTAGTAGAGGATTAAGCAGAAGATAATGAGAAAATAATAATATCCCTTTTTAAAGTGCATGTTATGTTGGAAAGTTATGAAAGTAGGCTGGCCAATCACTTTCACTGATGTCCAGCCTTTTTATTGTTGCAGGTCTGGTCAGGTTGTTTAGTTATGTTGAAAATCACCAATAGCATTGAAAAAAGTGAATAATGCATCATTGTTAAACTTAGTACTTAAAATGTAAAATTTCCGCCGTAATGGAGTGTAATATAGCAGAGTGTTTGAGTTGTTTATCAGTGGCAACCCTAGTTTAAGGATGGGGTTTTAGCAGCTCAGTGTTCTTCAATCAAAAGAAGACTAGAAGACGATTTCAGGGGGTGCTGTACCTACTGATGCGAGAGTCCACCCGTGGGTCACACCACAATGTGCTCTAAGTTTTGTAATCAATGAAGTCAATTTCACCCTGAGGGGTTACTGCCTGCTCCCAGCCCTCCGGCAGTTTCCCTGTTTAAGCAGCAACAGCACAACAACAGCTCCAGATCAACCGTGAGCCTTTGTTGTAGCAGCTCTCGCATCAGATTTGATTTGAACGGGTTAAGTTAAACCAAACATGAGCGAGGGTAAAAACACAACAGCATATGATGGATCCGGATAGAGAACTGACTTTGCCTAATTCTGTTTAATGTATTATCATACATCAAGGTTGACCTGTGATTTTTCCATTCTGTACATTTGTAACTCTGGGACGCGGGGGGAAAAGGTAACATGCCAGGCCTTGCACCACGGAGAGCAGAACAAAGCAATGGAAAAAAATCCATCAAAACAACAAAGGCAGTGAGAAATCCCTGCATGACAAGTGTGGGACATCGGCCAGCGAGCCAGCATTGTTTTACTGGAAAAATGGAGGAGTGAGTGGGGGGGTGAACTGTAAGACACCGAGCTAAAAAAAAAAAACGAGACAGAGAAAGATAGATAAAGAGGTGAAGATGAGTCCTACAGACTATAGAATCCAGGCTTTCCATAGATCACAATCTCCAACACTCTCTAAAGTCTGAACATAGAAATTTAAAACCCCCATTTTTCACACAGGCTACAAAAGAACCAGGTTTTCTGAACATACATTTATTTAAAGAGTGTAACGGTATGCTATATTCTGCATGAATCATTCGGTACGGGCATCATGGTTCGGTACACGTTTTTCCACGCAGAATACAACCAGAGTAGAGACCTGAAAAATAGGTGGAAATAAAAGTTCACAGACAAACCCTACACCCTATAGCTATTCTGTGATGTCATTACACAGAATTTGTGAAGATAAATATTTTTGGAAACTACTGATATGGTACATGTTGAGGGAATACTTTGAAAATGAATATCTTCCTAAATTCTAGAAAACCCCATTTACATAGAAAATCACAATAACGTGGACATTTAAGAGCGTCTATGTTGACTGGCCGACTAATTTTGGCACAAGTGGACAATTCACCAAAAGTGTTTTAGTGAAAAAAAACAGGCTGTCAATCTCCATAGGAGTTCAATTCTATAAATATTGTTTACAGTTTACATGTCCACGCCAACAGTTCAGATGACCCGGCATTTGTATTAGTAATGCTTTAGTGTCTGAGAAATAAATAAAAGATCGAAAAATATATACAATGTTTAATCCACAGCAATAAAAAGTACAAACACTTTCTTTCTCTCTTTGTCGCCCTTTTTCTGGAATCCCTTAAGAAGCTGGCAACAAAGCCGAGGCACGCCTTTTTTCCATTTCGTCACAAATCAGGATTTCGAGGCGAAAAAGAGGCAAGAAGGCAAAACATTTGAAAGTAATTTCTGGGTTCATGAGAAGGGAAAGAGTTTCAGTCTGTGCCACAGCAGATCACAAAGTCTCTATCCAGTACAAATGAGTGCTCTCACGCTACATCCCACTGCAACCCAACCCAACTCACACTGACGAATCGATGAGATGGTGACAAAAGAAAAGTATTATAATCTTTATAGTTATAATTCATCTAAATATAATTAAATTTAAATATTCTTTTACTACTGCAATGATATAAATGTTTATATGCCAGATACACCCAGGACAGGATGCCAATCCATTGCTGGGCATACACTCGCTTACACAGACACAAACACACACTATATGGGGGCAATTTGGATGGGGGCAAGTTAGAACAGCCAATTCTCCATAAATCCATGTTTTTGGACAGTGAGAGGAAACAGGAGAACCCGGATCCCCAGTGCTGAGAGACTAACCACTACATTACTGTTACACCCAAATATGAAAATACTGTGGGTGGAAACCAGGGAACCCGGGAGGAACCCACATGTTCTCCACATGTCCATGTGGGTTCCTCCCGGGTTCCCTGGTTTCCACCCACAGTCCAAAAACATGGATTCATGGTAAGTGAATGTTCTAAATTGTTTCATATAGTGTGTGACGACCTGTCCTGGGTGTATCTGCCCAGCATCTGAAATGTTCTCCTGTAGGGGCATGGGCAATGACAATTAGCAAAAGCACCTTAGTATTTCACCATTATTACTTGTTTTACTGCAGGAGAAGTACGTTATGAATCATAGCAGAGGCCAATGCTATGGTGTTAAATCACACCCAATGACCACACCTCTGATTCCCGCAAGCCGGCACGCTATCTGAAATCCCACACTGGGGCATCTTTATGCTGTTTTCCTTTAAGTCTGTGTACAAAGAAAAAGGTGGCACATTGAAAAGTCTACAGGATTTTTGTGTTAAAAAAGGGCCATGGTGGAAAGTGATGTGAATAATCATAATAACAGATTTACACTTGCTTGGATTTTGATACAAGTAAGTTTTCTGCTTAGCACAAAGCAAAGTAACTAGTAATTAAAGCTAAAACAGTAAGACATGTTCAATGTATTGCACTAATTCTTCTTGAACAGCGAACAAAAAGGCCTTTGTCATGAAGATTTCTGAAAATATGAACCTGTGTACACCTTTCTTATTTCCTTATATGGTTGCAATACAGCAAACTACACATAGGCAGTGTGTAGGAGACATTTATTAAGATATAAACTTTAAATAGGATTAAAATTAACTGCTTTGCTGTGTGTTTTTAAAATAGAAATTTATTAAATGATATATTTATGTTCAAATTGTTTGATTTTTAATGATTAAACTGGTTTAAACTAAGCTGCAATCTGGTATTTGCAAAATAGCTTCTTTATAGTAACACAAAAAAATCCCACTGGAATACTGGGAATACAGAGATACTGGGAACGAGGAGATACGACAGCACTGGGACACTGGGATATGAAAGAAAAACAGAACTACTGAAATACTGGAATTTCTGGAGTGGAGGACAACATACAAGAAACCTGGGTTACAAGGTCCAGAAGGAGATGAGGACACTTGGGAAAACTAAAACTGAAACAAAGGAGAACTGGAGACCCAAGACATGAAAAACACTGAAATATGTGAAAGACTGGGAAATAAGAATATATAAGAAAATCCAGTGACTTTGGAAACACTGTGATACAAGAACACTGGTATTCAAAATCACTGAGAAACCAACACACTGGAAGACAAGAATACTGGAAAAATCCCACTACTGAGAAATGATGTTTAATACTAATACAGAACACTTTATTACAGGAAAACAGTAAAAGACTCACCAAGGTTGGGTTGGGACAGGGCCATGGAGCGCGGCTGTACACCGCCATTGCTTCCTGTAGCTTGAGCGTGCAGACTCATCTGGTTCATGCTGGCTGCCATTGACTTGCGAGGATCATGCCATGTAGTGATCTTCTCCACATGACTGTGAAGAATCACAAAACACAGTTAATAAATTTATTCTGAGATATGTAAATGTAATACAATTCCACAAATAACGTTCATTAAGAGGCTTAGTGGTTAGCGCGTTCGCTTCTCAGCACTGGGGATCCAGGTTCAAATCCCAGTCTGGGTGGCATTTCTACCAGGTTTCCTCCCACAACCCGAATCATGGATTCTAGGTAAATTCAATGCTCTAAATTGCCCCATATAGTGTGTGTGTTTCTGTCCCCAGTGATGGATTGCCGCTCTGCCCTGGGTGTATCTGCCAAGCGCCCGAATCGTTCTCCCCTGGATGAACATGAGGAACACCCACCCCCCCCCTCGACCCTGGTATATGAGTAAGCAGAAGAATGAAAGGAAAATATTTGGAAATTATGAAATGATTTCTTTTAGTTTCTAGAACTTTTTGATTCCAGATTACATTGGATGCACTCGTTCTGAACTTAATACACTCCGTCATATTTCAGCAGTTAATCATAAATGTTAACAGAGTAATGACACTATATAAAGATAAGACATGCTGGAGCTTTATAGGACATTGCAGCAGGTCTTTATTCGCCGACTGCTGGACTTGTTTGTACACAAAACCCGCCGTGCAAATAAATCTGAGGCGAGGCAAGTTAAGAAGAGACACTGTGAGTCACTGCACACATAAAGAGCCCAGGGCCCAGAGTGACTCAAGTCTATTTACACAGCACCGGCAGAGATTAGCCACTTCCTGCTGCTCTGCTGCCTGACCTTGGCAAGACAGGAAAGCCACTCTGTGAAACGTCACAGCGGCACTGCTCACAACACTACTGTGGAAAAGATTTAACACACTAATACAATGCTCGCATCAACACTTGAACGTAGATGGATATATGCTTTGATATCAGAAGCTGATAGCCTGGTCCGAAAGGCAAAATCAAATATCCACAGTGCGTCATAAGAGCTGTAAAAGTCTCGACACAGACAAAATAAAAACAGCACAGGGTAAAAATGTAGACAGATTATAATAAAGGAATAAATCAGCGCTTAAAGTTTTACAGCTCTGTGTTAATGTTTAAAGTCAGATTCAAAGTTAAACTCCTTTTTAGAAGATGTCTGCTATGGCCACCTTAAAACGAATCTCAACACGCAATAAACAAGTACAGCATGAGCTTCTTTATTTAATACACACACAATCGGGGGAAGTCGTAGGCTTGTGGTCAAGGAGCCAGCCTTGTAACCTGTAGGTACCCGGTTCGCTTCCCACCATGTACTATGGCTAAAGTGCCATTGGGCAAAGGCACCTAACCCCAATTGCTACTCGGCACTGTATACGAAGCTGCCCACCTCTCCACCAGTGTGTGTGTTTCACTGCACTGATAGGTTAAATGTGGATGACTAATTCCTCTGTGTGTAAGCATAATTGGTAAAATAGATCCCGTCATCTTATTTATCTTCATTTGATCTTATTTCATGCGGCACGATGGTGTAGTGGTTGGCACGTTCGCCTCTCAGAGCTGGGGAACCAGGTTTGAATCCCAATCTGGGTGGAGTCTACATGTTCTCCCCGTGGCCTGTGAGTTTCCTCCGGGATCTCCGGTTTTCTCCGGATGCCCTAAATTGCCAAATATAGAGTGTGTTTTTGTGTGTGAGTCCAGAGATAGACTTGCACCCCGTCTCCCCCCCTGTTTCATGAAGGTCAAAATAATGAATGAATGATCTTATTTCTACATGCAGCTTCATACAGGTTGATGTTATACAATTACAGACAGAAGTCAATCAGATTCTCAGCAGAGTTAGTTAGAGCAGAGATTATTTGGGCAGTGGATGACTCCTTGCACTACGGTTGACACTGATGTGGTGTTTGTGTAAAGCCAATCAGATGCAGCGGTGCTGTCCATCTCATCCATGTAATGCTCCATGTTACACATGTAAAATCACACAGCAGCCTATTTAGTTGCTGCTCGGTTTGTGTGAGTCATCCTCTAATCCTTCATCAGCGTTTGCAGGGCACTGCCTACAGGATGCTGGTGGTTGGATATATTTGGTCAGTGGATTGTTCTTAGTCCAGCAGGGTCCCGGAGATGTTTTGATTCTGATTCACTCATACCAGCACAACACACACAAATTCACCACCACCAAGACAATGTCATCGCCGGTTCAATGCTGATTCAATGCTGAGAAGCACCCAACACCCAAATATCACCTGCTCTGCGGTGGTCCTTACTTCTCACAGATATACAGAGCTCAGAAAATAGCTGATCACATGACTATAGTTCAGCAGTTCTTAACTGGTTCTTAACTCAGCCCAGGACTCATGTTCTCATGGTCTTTAAGTTGCGACCTAATTTAATTGAATACAAACCAAACAAACTCATCTTTGAAAAATAGCCTTTAGAAACACATTTAAACATATCAGAGCAATTACTTTAAGAAACTGAGAATACTGAAAAGAGAACAAAAGAATGATCTATACAGTATTTTTTCCATCCATCCATCCATCCAACAATATCTTCCGCTTTATAAATATCTTTTTATACTCGTGGTCGTGGTGGGGTTCCCCATGCCCATCCAGGGGAGAAAGTTTTGGGTCACAGTATTTTATATTCTTTAATAAAAAAAATAAATATAAAACCTAATTAACCTATGTAAAAAGTAAATAAGCATCTAACATTTCAATTGACCGGCATTCACATTTCTCTTTATCTGTTTTTGATCCAAAGTAATTATTTTATCACAATAAAACTTTATCATGGATGGCGACTTTCCCTACACATGGCTGATTGCAGCAATCTTAATTCCGCTCTCATATTTTTATTGTTTCCTTCTTTAAATCACTGTTTCTGCTCTTTTTCTTGGATGCGCTGCTGGCTTTGATTTTTTTTGTCACTTGAAGAAGCTGAAAGTAAAGAGTAAACTTTTTTGGGTAAACTCAATCGGAACAATGAGACGTAAACCTGAAGCTCCTCAATGAATTCATTGATTTTAAAGTCAACAAAAAATAGAGATTCCAATGTATTTATTTTTACAAGCTGTTCGTGACCCACCATTTGAGAAATGCTGCTTAGTTGAACGCTATTTTCAGCTTTGATTTTAAATGAAAAGTCATTGTCAATAAAGTAACAAAACTGGTAAAGGGATGTAAGTATAAGTTTGTTGAGGGTTTGAATGCTGATTATTGTTAGGATCTTGTACAACACCTTTTTTCAATGTAATTAGGTCTGTGAGTCACCTGCTAGTTTTACAAAGTGTATAATAATGACGTACAACATACTGTATATCTGCGTTTACTTGGAAATTGCTGAGATGACCATATACCCCATAATAAAGCATACTATATGAAACATTAGGGTTCAGTGAGATACATCAGGTTCTTTTAAATGCCTATGCGGCATTTCCCTTACAATTAAATTCAGGGCACTAAAAATGCATGTGGTCATGGGAAAGACGTCAACATTTCTGGGTTACAGACAACATATAATGTTCTTCACCACCAGGAAGAGATTTATGACCCGATGGGGGATGGTGAAACAGGCAGAGGGGCCTCAGGGCCTGGGTGGAGCAGCTGTCCATCCCACAGTTGTGGCTTTATGCCCTAAAGATCCACATTACGCAGGTCAAACCTACACTGGGTCAGGGCTCCCAAAAAGCAAAACTACAACAGAGCTTCAGTCCTAAAATGCAGTTTCTCTTTAGAGATTTCACAAAAATTTATTTTTTCAGGTATTTGGATACACAATATGGATTAGACGAGTGCGCAAGCAAATGTCCAATCAGTCCCTCGTGATTCAACCTCACTGCGGTGCTAATTCTCACTTCATATCATTCATCGCTGCCAAACATCTTCCCAACTCTGTCCATAATGCTGATACTTGGGATGAGACGATTAATTAATTTTGCAATCAATCGTGATTAAAAATGTAACAATTAATTAATCATAAGCCCGTCTCAGTATCATCATGTAACATTCCTAAGAAAAATACGGATTTTGCTGGTAGACGAAAAAAGTGGGTACTAGTAATATAGGAAGTTCCACTTGCAGCATACTTATCTGTTTCCTAAAACATCTTCCAAATAGATATGAATATGTACTTTTAAAAGGTGGCACAGTGGCTTGGTGGTTAGCATGTTCACCTCTCACCGCTGGGGATCCAGGTTATCAAGTGTATTTTAGAAATATAGATTGAAGGTAAGAGGGGGCAGATCCTGAGATCGTCCTGTAGGCCAGGGTCAGTGCCTTGTACTGAATGTGAGCAGCTACAGGGAGCCAAACGAGAGACAGAGAGGAGTAGTCAGATGGACCTGTTTGCTGTCATGAGAACATGCACGCGATCCAGGCACAAGACAACACATCACAGGCCCACACAACACATCGACCCATCAGGCTCATAGGTCAAGATGCTGATAATTTTAAGATGCTTTTCTGCTCATTACAGCTGTACAAGATCATTATGTAAGTATTTTCTGAAATGGACTGGTAATTTTTCCTCAATTGCGCTACAATACAAATGCAATATACAATAAAGACCATGCAAACTATAGCAACTGGCAGCAACAATCATTTCAAGGTTGAAATCTTAGATTTGCAATGATGTGTATTATCTGATGGGGCATGATTTAAACATTGGAATGCTGTCACCCAGTTACAGGACTGAGAAGCTAACAGGTTGATGATGGTGTGTTCGGTGAGTATACAAATGCATAAAGAAGGTCCTGCAGAAACACAACCTTGCTCATGTGGTCAGTTCATGATGGGAGCTGCGTTTCTTCGATAACACCTTGTCACTCAACTCCAGGATAAGTTTCTTTATCTCCATTTTCTACAAAACAGTTATGTAGACTGGGATAAAGCTATATTTAATATCACACTCTTTTGTTTTCCAAAGTAGGGACGAGACGATTAATTGTTTTAGCAATTAATCGTGATTAAAAATGTTACAATCAATGTACCATAACCATAATTTACAGTAAGTGGAACTGATAACATGGACAATATGAGGAGCAAAAAGGAGGAATGGCAAAAAAATTTAACTGGCATAGTATGTCTTTTATATATGCATACAGCAGTGTAATAAATAGAACAATTTAGGTAGTATTATGTAAGCAAACTAAATAGGGACAATTGTGATTTCGGTCGTTTTGAATTGTTGCATGATTGTTGGTGCCAGACGGACTGGTTTAAGTATTTTAATAGCTGCTGATTTGCTGGATTTTCACTCACAACCAGTCTGTAATTTTTTCACATAAAAACAGCCACCTTGTTGTTAAGCGAGGTCAATAAAGAACGGCTAGACTGGTTCGATCTGACAAAAGGCCACAGATACTCAGATAATCACTCCATACAATTGGGCTGAGATGAAAAGCATCTCAGTATGAACATGTCAACCACTGAAACAGTTTTGACAGCAAAACATGAGGTCACAAGAGGTCAGATGCAGTCGCTTTTATTCAAAACGACTTACAAGTCTCCCAACTTGATATTTGGAGTCTGAACACAGGGTCAGCCATGATACCCTCCCCTGGAGATATGAGGGTTAAGGGATTTGCTCATGGAACTTTGGGTTTAACTCTCCAAGCCTCTGATTGACAGCCCAACACCCCATGCACTGAGCTATAGTGCTCAAAATGGAGGTCCTATACAGTATCAGAATAGTGTTTCTAATTAATTTCTAATATCTCAGTGAGTGTATATTAGTCTAAAGAAGGTTTTTATATGTTATAGATTGCCAGATGGTGTGATGCACAAATATAAAAATGCCTAAAATTGTTTCCTTTGCAAAAAAAAGTGTTGTGTTCAAAATCTTCATGCCTATTGTCTATTTTTTGTGGTTAAAGATTATTAGAGACATATTACTTGCCTGTTGTTTATATCCATTAGAGAGGTTTTTTTCACATGTTCTCGTCAGTTTTTCTCATCACTGCACTTGGTTATGCTATAACTGAATGTCTGATCGCACTGGAGCCTCACAGAAACCACACACCCCACAACAAATACATCACAGTCTCTTTAAAGTCAAGCCTCTACAAAGAATAGAGAGAGTGAAAGACTTGAAAGTAGAGAGAGCAGGGATGCCTTGTTCTGACTCAATGTTTGTGGTCAGAGAACTGGACCTGCAACCTAAAAGTTCTAGGTTTATGGCCCAGGTGGTAAGTGCTGGGTCTTTGCACAATACCCCGAGTTGCTTGTGATCATATAAATTGCTCTGGACATTGTTGTCTGATAGATATCGTAATGGTGATGCGGTGGTGATGTTGGTGGTCCAGTAGACTTTGCAGGCAGAACTGTTCTCCACATCTCAAAGTCATGCTGATAATTTGCCAAAATATTTGAATATCCTATACCTATTTCTTTATATGTTTAAATTTATAGTTTACATTACAGAATTATGACAAAACACAATTTCTAAACATTTTTCAAGAATCACATTATGCCATTACTGTACACCACTGTACACCATATTGTTGGAACCCAAATAAAATATCAATTGAACTTGAGTTATACTAGGGTACAAAGAAATATTGCCAGGGATGCAATCTGTTAATTTTTGCTGGTACCCTGCAGGTGTAGTCTGGGACTACAAATAAGCGGTGAGATTTTGGAAATATTCCAGCAGCTGTCACCAAAACAGAATGCCCCATGCTAAGCTTTACTCCAAAACATGCATACATTTCTTAAGAATATAAGCTTAGATATTATTCACACCCAAAGATAACAAGTCTGGCTTCAATATGGCCCGCTTTTACATTGTGTGCTCAAGTAAAGTCAATATAAAAAACAGCCATCTGTATACAGAACTGATTTAGCCTTTTCATAGTGATGAATGTTTACTAGCTGAATAATGGTGCTCAAGATTAGCCTTTTCACTGCCATCCTCAAAACATTCCACTCTGTTTATGAGGAATAAAGGGTTTAATGTTCCGCCTTCAAGCCCTGGTCCCAGATTAATAATGTCTTTAGGTAAATTAAAACAATAAAGCTGGAAGTTAAGTAACACATTAAAGAAAAATTGAGAAGCAAGTACATTTCAGGCCAAGTGTGACTTTCATCCAGCTATACATTCAGTTAAAGGCTTTCTGTCTGCTGCAGGTCAGTTATCATTTCCTCTTGCACTTATTTAGCATGAAACATTTAAAAATAGGCCAAATCCCAGTGTCTTCACCACATCTAACCGTCGTTCTGACTTCTAATTACAGAGGACATTTTCCCAGCAGACATAACAGCATGGGTTTCATTTTTACATGTTCATGGTTAGTATGAACTGTCTGGGAAAGTCGGAAGGTTCAAAGAAGAGGCTGATTTTTTATTTAAAAAAAAAAAAAAAAAAAAAAAAAAATCACCATCCAAGGTTTCGGTCGGTCATGATTTTCTATAATAATTGTGAAAACAATTTATTTCACCAGCAATGGATTGGCACCCTGTCCTGGGTCTATCTGCCCATCGCCCGAAACGTTCTCCCCTGGATGGGCATGGGGAACCCCACCGCGACCCTACTAGATAAATCGGGAGATAATGAATGAATGAATGAATTTACGTCACCAATTGGATTAGTCTTTCAGATTATGTCTGATAAGTCTGACAAAACTAAAGTTGTAGGCCATCGTGCACATGTGGTTAACGAAGAAGCCTTGTGACTTTTAGATCCTAGGTTCGATTCCCGGGCCCACCATGTACTATGATTAAAGTACCCTTGAGCAAGGCACCTAATCCTAATTGCTCCCCGGGCACCATGTACAGGGCTGCCCACTGCTCTGGGCAAGTGTACTCACTTCACTCAGTGTGTGTGTGTGTGTGGGATGTGTTTCACTGCACAGAAAAGTTAAATATGGAGGACAAAATTCCTCTGTGAAAAAAAAGTAGGCAAAATAGATCACTATTATTTTATCACTTTATCCAATGTTTATTAATAACATGGGCTGTTTAGTGAAAAAGCAATTAAAGAAATGAACTCACATGACACTCTGACCCTGTTTCTGTAAGGTTTATTGTAGGTTTGTGTAACTAAGCCAGAAAGTGTGTCCACATCTCCAGCAGTGACCAAATTATAGAACGACAGAAACATCCCCTGGTGCAGACCGTAAATAAGAACAAAAAGGCGAGGATCCACTTTCCCGATTGTTACGCTCAGGTTACTGGGGGTTTCCCCCGACTGTCACTTACACAATAGCATCAGCTCTCAAAGCAGACAGGGATGCTGAGGCACAGGGAGTCGTGGGCCTGTCCAGAAGACAGATCACAAGGGGTCAGTTTTAGCTGCTTTGAATTGTTGCAGTACTGCAAAGGGCACCAGCTGGAAGTCCTGGTATCAGAACTATTTCATTGAATGTGAAAATGTGAGGGAGGGGAGCGAAATGGAATGTGCTACTAATTATAGACATCTCAACTGTTCCCAAGCTGAGAGGACAGGGGACGGAGTAAGAGCTGAGGCGTCGCCAAGTAGTGGCTGGATCACTTAAGCTTGATTGGCAACAAACAGGCAGTCTAAAGATTAAGGATCCTATTGGGTCTTTAGCTACCTCGTGTGGATGGATTCATAACACAGCAGAAACAGTGTGATATTACAGAGTAGCTACATAAAAAGCCCCAGTGATCTGCATCAGTTGTCGACATGAATGACTTTTTGGTTGTTGTCGCATGTTCAGTGGAAAGTTGAACCAGTTCCCCGTCAGATCTTCCTCAGCTGTTGGCAAGTCCTGCCCTGACTCCTCTTGTTACTAGTTAGGACAACTGGCTGGGTGAAAGGAGCTTGACCCAGCAAGCAGCTGTCGATTGCCACGCTAACTATAGACCTGGCACAAATTGGCTCGAGTCGTTTTAATGACGGCCTTCTCCTACAGTCAAGAACAGTGTAGTCTCTCATCTTTCTTACTAAAACAAGAAAAACGAGCTCCGCTTTAAGCCGACATATCAACACATTAAAGCTGTTGTATTCTTATTAGCTTTGTAAGAAAATGAAAAACCATAGGTGTTGAGTAGCTGAGTGGAAGCTGCACTACTGCGCTGCAGAAACCTGTTTGTTCTGTGCTATATATCAGTGGAACAACTGTGGAACACGTTCGAAGGTAAATCCTATGACTCAGGGAACCTGCTGGTTCTCCATGCCCATCCAGTTGAGAATGTTTACCTACAATCCCTGTTTTAGACTGTGGGAGAAAACCAAAGAAATCTGGATCGCCAGCACTGAGAGGAACACGTACCAACAACTACACCACCATGCCACCCTATTATTATTATTAATAATAATAATAATTATTATAATTATTCTCCCAGTTAATGAAGCAAATTGGTATTGTTGTATTATAGCTGACCCTGTTGATCACAACCACTGAGTTGCGACACTTGTAAGTCACTTTGAATAAAATTATCTAGTCTTAAACCTTCATCACTTTTTACTGGTACTTCTTATGTGGTTTTTCGATTGGCATTATGTTTAATGAATACATATAGACCATCTCTAATGGTCATGACCCCAATAGTACCACCACGGAGCAGGTATTTTTTGGTTGGTGCACTATTCCTATCCAGCAGTGTCATTGAGGTGGAGAAATTAAACTAGAGCAGCACTGCTGCACTAAAAACTCCTCACAGCATCAGTGTCACTGCAGAACTGACAAAAAAAAACACTCCTCCACCCAATTGATACCTGTTCTATGATGGTCCTGACCAAAAGAATACAGAGAAACAATAGGGGACTAACAAATAGAGAAAACAGATGGACTACAGTCTGTATTCATAAAACTACAAAGTTCATCTATATGGTAAGTGGAAGAAATAGAGAATAGAGTGAGAAGGGGATGTGTCTAAACTTTTGACTGATATGTACCTGTGTGTTTGTCTGGTGGTTAAGTTAACAAAAAGGTTTTGCATGCTGCAAGAGTCCAAGCTCAAGCCACATTTTCGGCATTGCCATGGTGACGAGGCATTACAGACATCAACATAAAATCTGCTCCTACACCTTAAGCACAGAGAGAGACCTCCTGCACAGCTGAGTAGATCATTAACTGTCACTAGCCCGAATTAGTTTGAGATTTCTGTTTGTGCAAACTTTTAAATGCTTAAATCAGCAAAACCTTCCAAGGTCAGTTTAAAATAATAGCTAATTAATGAAGAATTTATGGAGGAACAGATTAATTAGATTTCCAGTGTCAAAGCATTTTAAACTTGACAGGATTCAGGGATTGTAAATGTGTTAGTTTGCTGGGAGCATGCAGGAACCATCAGCAATCCCATAACCGACTGCTGCCAGGGAGCTTAGCGGTCTGAATTATGCTGCCAAGACAGCTACTGTCGGTAGACCAAAGTGGAAATAAAACAAAATGTCTGTCTGCCACGCAGCTTTAGAGATCACGTGAACGTTTATACTTCAAAATAAGGAGCAAACCATCTACTGACTGTGAACTGACCCTAAACAGGAGAGGCCCCTGCGTGTTCAGGGTCCCAGAGACCCCAAAACGTGGGGAAAACCAAACAATTCAAAGAGTGAATGTAAACGAAGTGCAGATGTTCATGACATAATGAAAGGAAAGTCCATTGACAACTTTTGTCTGTGCGACAAGACATCCAGCTGTTTTGGACTAGCTGTTTGTTCAGAGGGTCTGATGTACTCCGTCCACACGCTCATGAACAAGGAAACAGATCGAGCTTAGTGTCGTCTTAACGGGCCGCCGTATGGACTTTGGTACAATACATTCAGTGAGGAGAGAAAAACAAAAGAGCATTTCACACCGAAACCCCGCCAACTCTGGATGCACACAAGCTTCTTTCTGTTATCCAGAAACAGTACAAATAAAAAGAGTGGATTGATATTAGTCTAATGCTCCGGTACAAAGCACTCATTGTTAATAATCCCACAGCAGACATGAGAATGAACCCTGGCTTCACTCCAACTCCGATCCAGCCCCCACCACTCAGCCTCCAAATACCCAGCGCACATAGTCTTACTCACTAAAGCTTAGACAAACTGAAGCCCAGCTTACTTTCTAAACATCATACCGACCATACTGCAACTCTCAATAATACATCACCTTCCTGTCAACATATTACTTAACAGGTTTGTCATTATCAAACCACAAACGTAAATGCTGTTAAAATGTTACATGGACTTTGTTCTTCGTTTTAATGACATGAAAACATTTCTGATAAAACTTAAGGTGATTATTTAATGAACTGAGACTGATGTTGACTGATAAGTATGGTATGAGAACGGTAATGTTCTAGATGTTTTATTCCTCTGATCCAAAACATGTTCAAATTAGTGCAAAAATTATTCGCTGATCACAAACCTAAATCAGCCCTTATTGTCCACAGTCCCCTGATCTGAAGCCCACTGAAATCCTGTGAGATGAGAAGACCCAAGACCCTGGACAATCTAATGAGTTTATATAAATATCAAACTGCTGATTGGTGCATTTATCCAAAAGACTTACAATTATTCCAACCCTGTGCTCTGACTCCAACCATCAAGTTGGAATACTTGAAAGTCGCTTCGGATAAAAGCGTCTGCTAGATGATCAAATGTAAATGTAAATGGATGGTTGTGGTCAGAGCACCCCTGGAGCACAGAGGGTTAAGAGACTTGCTTAAGGACCCAGAGATTTGATAGACCCAGAGAATCACCGTCCTTCAGATTGATAGGCCAACACTCTTGGTTACATTGCTTAGATTAAAGGACATAATACATTGTTAATTTACAAAAATATTAATATAATCTAATTTTTGTTAATCATGTTTGTTTTAGTACTTTTGTTTTTGTTTTGTTTCGAACTCCAGCATTGGGCAATAGAAATGTAATATTTGTCATGCTAATAAAGCTTCTAAATTAAATTGAAAATTCAGAGAGAGAGCGAGAGAGAGAGAGAGTGTATTACAATATATATAAAGAGTACACTTTGAGCATTAAAACTGAATCATTATTCTTTGTATGAACTCTATCCCTGAAACATTTCAAGTGAATGGTAGCACATGGGAACAGATTTAGTTGCATATTTATTAAATAATAAATGATGTCAAATCCATTAAAAGATTAATGTTGCTATTTTTGGCTAAGCCTTTTTCAACATGGGTTTGTATCATGATGTGAAATGTTTATATCGCACCCCCAATATTAGTTAATTCAAAGAAACGGATCTGTGAGGGATTACTCAGTCTACCAGCATGTGTTCCTGTAACAGCAAACTTTACAATCGGGGATTTAGCCACAGTAAAGACCAGCCGAGACACGTTTCACTCCGACACAGCACAGCAGCTGACACCAAATGTTCGACACAGCCAAGCCTATATGCTCGTGCACCGGAGAGCTATAGTACACATGGTTAAGCTTTGATTAAGGCACTTATTGTAATCTGGTTTTGAAATCAGGAGACTCACAGGTTGTGTAAGTGCAGGAAACCCAGCTATGCAGTTGTGCCAGTTTGAACACCCGAGAGGTCTACTTTCGTTCGGAGCGCCTACCGAACAATCACTGGTGTTAAAGGGCTGCATTTCCTGTCAGTCAAATGCCCTTGCTAAATGGTCCACCTAATCAGATTTAAGTAAAGTCAGTAAACTTGAGGAATTCCGTCTTTTTCCTTATTTGACCGCCTCTACGGCTTTTCCCCCATTCATAACTCCCGCTGTGACGACTGGAATGCAACTGCCTCTGCAAGGGTTAACATAGATTAAAGCCCTCTCAAGAGCCATTCTCACATCAGGACGGCATTTACTTTGTAATCAGACAATGACCATTAGCTCATGCTCAAGGTGGTCTACGGTGGCGTGCCCGTGAAGGCTGACAACGTGTCACGCGTAAAAGGGTGGTAGCTGTGCAAGGCGGGAGTGGACCCCTCCCCGTGACCCACACTGTGATCAGCTCCAAAACAAATGTCGTGGCATGCATCGGTGTGTTGAATGAAATGCCTGTGTTATAGAAAAACAGAAAGGGGTCGGGGAGAGCTTTTCTCTGCAACCAGAACAATACACCCACATAGCTGCTGCTCACATTCCAAACCCCATGAATAGGCAGCAAAAGAGAAATAGAAAGGGACAGACAGGAGTCAAAGACTTGAGAGGTGGGATTTTCATTTTCTAAGCTCCACCCATTTACAGGAAATACCAAACACGGTCAGGAACAAAACTTCTGATGTATTAGAACACCGTCACTATTTAAAAAGTGACGTCTCATAAAAAGTCTCATATATATATATATATATATATATATATATATATATATATATATATATATATATATATATATATATATATATATATATATATATATGAGACTTTTTATGAGACGTCATATATATATATATATATATATATATATATAATATATATATATATATATATATATATATATAAAAATCTTCCGCTTAATACCTACTAGGGTCATGGGTGGGTGGGGGGTCCATCCATAAAAGAATGTTTCGGGCGCTGGACAGATATACCCAGATACAGATACATACTTAAAAACACACATTATATGGGGCAATTTAGAGCAGCCAATTCTCCTTTAATCCATGTTTTTATACTTCTCCCCCCTCTCCCCCCCTAACCCAAGTGGAGGATTGAGAGGAAAGAATGAATAACAATAATCTGTGAGTTTTGTTTTGTAGTTCATTAAGATTTCAGTATTTATTTCTTTGGTTGTATAGTGACGCTCACATCACTCTGAAGATGACATTGCGTTCTGAAATCTACAAAAGTTGACAAAGTGCTACAAACAAGGACAAGATTCTGGAATTCTTTTCTAAAGACGCTTAGATGAAACTCTTAAGGAATGTGAAGTGTTTTCAGGATAGTTACATGATTTTGTCTATCTCACAGCTTTGAAGGCTACTCATGGCTCCGAATATTATTTAGACTGGCCGCAGCAGGGACTTCGCCTCATGGAATCTTTTTGATGTTTAATAGAAGTGAATTATCTTGGAGTTTGTTTGATGTACACGAGCCGTGAATTTACTGCACATCCAAGACTTTCTACACATCATAACTTATCAAGGCTTTAAAAACCTCCATGAAGGACCCTCTTAAAATTCATTTATTCATTCTCTTCCGCTTAATCCTCTACTAGGCGGGAGAGGTGGGGCGATTCGGGCACAGGGCAGATACCCCCAGGGCAGGTTGCCAATCCATCACTGGGTACATTCACTCACACAGACACACACACAGACTATAGGGCTAATTTAGAGGAGCCAATTTACTTTGAATCCATGTTTTTGGACTGTGGAGGAGACAGGGAGAAAATGGAAACTCCACCCAGATTGGGATTCAGTTAATCCCCTTTGTAAAATTATTATTAACAATTCTCAATTTAAAAGTTTTAAGGTTAAATGACCTTATATGGGGGCGCAGCGGTGGCTTAGTGGTTAGCATGGTTCTGGAGATCCAAGTGCGAATCCTAATCTAGATGAAACTTCCATGTTCTCACCTTGACCCCCCCCCCCCCCGACTCCATTGGAGGATTAAGCGGAAGATAATGAATAAATGAATGAATGAATGAATGCATAAGCTCATATGGGATCTTGGAATAATCAGGCTGGTGAGTGCAGATTAATTTGGTCTTCCACAGAAATGTAAAGTGTGAATATGTTCCTGTTGTTCATGAACAAGAGATCAAAACAAACCAGAGCTGATGATTTAGCTGATCTCTGCTAAAGTTAGACATATTGTCCATTTCCCTGTTTGCTCTGGTCTTTGAAGTAACTTCTGTTTGTTGTTTTTTTACTCCACCAATCCCCGAAGAGGGGCCACTGTATCCCTGCAGCCATTACCCCGACAAAGAAAAGGAAATGAGAGGTTCCATATCCTGTAGACAGGACAATCTCTTTCAACTGCACATTGCAAAAGGGAAAGACATAAAAACACAAAACGTTCCAGCTACTGATCAGTGAAAGCATTAAAAGCATATTATAAAATAATTCTCCGGGTTCCAGATTCACAGAGTGTTGGGTGTAATATAGTAAATCAAAATACTAATTTTTAACCCTAACTCATCCCTTATTGATTCCAAAATAGATCCTAATTTCTCATTCCACCTCATACCATCCATGATACATGTTGAGTATTTTAACCAGAGATACTAGAATTAAAGTGACAGTATGAAATCTTTTTTTTTTCAAAAACATGAGTTCTAAACCTCTTTGATAGTACACGGACATATTACAGAAAGAATGGCACCGCTTCCATTTCTCCTGCACATGAGGAGCACCTGTTCCAGTACTATGTAACTTAACTTAAGTCGGGCATGACTTCCTGTGAGAAGTGAGCAAAAATATCAGCACTCCTTCACCTCACAACCTCACAATGTTAAGTGTTTTAGAAGTGTTTTGGCTTAACCAAAACGGATTTCAAAAAGGAAAACAACACGTTCTTATTTTAGTGTTTAACTTATGTGTATCTTAGTGTATATCTAATGTTAAAAAAAAAAGTCAAACGTAAACTGTAAAGTCAAACGTGTGTACAATCGTGGACAATGAATCTAACTTCTTGCTCAACAAGTTTCCTTCACTTCTGATGAACTTGCTTGTTTCGTATTATTTTGACGGTCAAACACACGAAAATCACACAAATATATTATTTCCTAGCGTGGATTAAAAGAGAATTGCATTAAAACTACCATAAAATCTTGAGAATAAACAGTACTAATACTTGCATAGTGTTGTTTTATGAATTGCTGGAAAAGGCTTTACTATTCATTCATCCCTCATCTTCGGCATAATCCTCTACTAGGGACTAGAGTCATGGGGGGGGGGGGGGGTTTAACCATGATCCCTCCAGGGGAGAAAGTTTTAGGCGCTGGGCAGATACACCCAGGACAGGGCGCCAATCAATCAATGGGCACACACACACACACAGACTATATGTTGGGGCAAAGTATATATAGGGGCAATTTAGAGCATTTAATTCACCATGAAGCCATGTTTTTAGACTGTGGGAGGTAACCGAAGCACTCAGAGAAAACCCACGCAGACATGAAAAACATGGAAACTCCACACAGATTGGGATTCGAACATGGATGTCCAGCGCTGAGAGGCAAACACGCTAACCACTACCCACCATGCCGCCTGGCTCACCTTATTTATTTAATTTAAGAATTGAATTAAATATATAAATATAATATATAAATATAAAATATGGCAAAAACTGCAAACTCTCAATGGTTCATAAAAGATAAAAGTCAAACTCTGTATGAACTCAACTGGATATAGAATTTTTTTTGAGAACAAAAAAAAACCTAAATTTAAAGTCTATTTTGATTACCAGAAGTATTGTACGAAGTATAATTAATGAAACAGCTGCTTTTCTATTACATGTTCAGGTCGCTGGATCAAACTATAAAAGACAAAAATGGTTATTTGCAGGTAAACAGTGAGTTCTGCCAAGTTTATTGCAATATGAGGATCAAAAGTAAATATTTAGATAAATAAGGACTGTTTTGTTCGATGCACAAGTTTTTACAGTTTATATTAACCAAGAGGTAAAAGCACAGGAATTGCAGTGTGTGTGTGTTTAATAACCTCCCTTCTTCCCCAGCTAAAGGCTCCCAGCTGTCGTCCTGTAACAGGACTTCTGCTGAAGGTCAGCAGCGCCATCTCCAAAAGAGCCGTCAGGCGGCCAGAGCCGCTTTCTTATTTAAACATTAGAAACCACTGAGAGGTGCACTTCAGCGGAGTACCCATGTAAACAAGGCACTTTCGTCCAACACCTTTGTTCGTTCGCAACAGTTCAAGCGACCTGCAAATCATGTTTACTTAATGACTGACCTGAGTTTGCAGACAGGTAAGAGACACTCCAGCTGTTGACTTTCACGCCAGGCTCGTGGTAATTTAATCAAGGCTGCATTATGAAGAGATTACCTTATCTCTGCAGTTTTAACAATGTACCATAAAGATCACATATAAAGTCTGGCTTTGTTTCTCAGGTTTTGTTGTGATGGCAACAAGGCAAGGACGAGACCCGAGCCAGAGCAAACTGCAATAAAACTAAGACAATAGGCATTGAGTTAAAGGTGTATAATCAGCTTCTGCTGCTGTGTTTTTGTTTTCAGGAGGCGGTAAAGGTCAGGAATCAACCAAGCCACTGTGTCTAAAGACCAATGCCCATAAATAACATCTTGTTTCTATATATTAGAGGTCAACATGTTCCACTGTGAGCTATCCATCAGCTGCTGTGAACATGAGCTGCAGTGGAATTGTGGATTTCTACAAGCTTACTCAGCTCACCGGAAGCCAGAACAAGGAAAAAAAAATGTCCTTTATAATTGTTTAAAGTGAGAATTAGTTTCTGAGCTGATGGAAAACAAACTTTTCAGAATTTCCTTATGCAAAAAAAATAAATGGCATGAAAACTCCTATCCTAAAATCCTTTAGAACCTTTCTTACTTTAAAACGTTAATAATACATCACACCAAACCTGTGTGCTTTAACTTAATCAGAGTCAGACACCTTAAACCCCTTAAAAACATAGTTTTCAACTTCAAATCTTGGGCGGCACAGTGGTTTGGTGGTTAGCAGCTCTCACCGCTGGGGATCCAGGTTCAAATCCCAATCTGTTGGAGGGTTCCAGCTTTGTTCTTGCCATATCCGTGTGGGTTTCCTCCGGGTTCTCTGCTTTCCTCCCACAGTCCAAAAACATGGATTCAAGGTAATTAAATGCTCTAAATTGCCCCATATAGTGTGTTTGTGAGAGTGCCCAGCGATATATTGGCAATTTGTCCTGAATGTATTTGCCCAGCGCATGAAATTATCTCCCTGTAGTGCTGCTATAGTTTCATTCACACCCCTCAGTGACCCTGCTGGGATAGGAATAATGCAGCAGCCAAATAATGCCCGCTCTGTGGTGCTACTATTGGGGTCCTGACCATTAGAGAGCAGAGTAATGGGGACATACACAGTATGCACTGTATACATGCACATACACTGCATGCATACACACACATGCATTCGTCTATATTATTAATAAAAGGTCTCTTAACATTTAGAATTGCTAAAATGTTACATGGTATTCAGGAAGGACTGTGTTTTTCAATTTTAAGGGTTGGTCTCTCTTAAATCTATCTATGCCCAGGTCACAGGGTCTTCAATTTGGCCCATGTGATATATTCTTACAGGGTTTAATTGCTTTCACACAATGTCCATCGACAAGTCATGCAAAGCCTTGAGGCACCGCCCTTCCACAAAGAGGCCCTTGTTTTCCAAAACAGCCCATGGCTAAAGAAGAAGGTACCATCCCTGACACAAACACAGACACAAACACTATATAGGGGCAATTTAGATAGGGGCAACCCAGTGAGGACTTCTTATGTTGTAGCTAATCTGCCTCAAGTTTTTGATTATTTGTCCATTGTGAGATGCTTTACTGTTTAATTGTACGAAGTGGTTATCTAAGGTACTTCAACGTTCTACAAGCTTAGACATTCACTGATGTTGGAGCCATTTATGTTTGGAGCGATTATTTTGCTTATGACTACTTATGAGAATGAGTCAATTACTGCTAACCCCGATGTAACACATACATAATGGCTTATAATCTTCGGTTTCATTAAAGGTCATTACAACTGTTAACCTCGCTCATCACCAGGGTATTTTCTTTTACACAACTCCAGATCACTGGATGTTCTGCCGTACTTCATCAGTCTGTGTAAACTTCAGATTATGTTGTGTGTGAAAATCACAGGACCCCATGAGAAATACTCCAACCAGCCCCTCTGGCACCAACAATTACGTAATGTTCAAAAACACTGAATCACCCCCCTACACACTCCTAATTCTGTTTAACGATGTGAACAATTCCTGATAATCTGCTCATGTAAACTGTGCTCTCTTAATGAATTATTATTATTATTATTATTATTATAAATAAGTATTTATTATGTCAGGTTCCTTAATATTTCAAATAAAAATCATTGTGGTCTCAGAAATGTAACATCCCAGCTGTAAAAGCTTTCATTATCATGTAGCATCGCACAAAAGTTGCTTTTATTTTGCTTCTAATACCACGAAAAGACCATTTTTAAGATCCAGACCTGCTGCTGCCACACAACTACGTCTATTATGTCTGCTTAACAGATAACCATGCCGTCAAGGCCCCACTACAAACAACACAGACATTCAACTTTGTTTACTTCTTCCATTATTAAGCTGGTAACTCGATGTTTAAAGGTGTTCACATTTTTAAGAATGAAGGCATACAATCTATTTCATTACCATGTTCATTATTGCCAAATCAAGTTCTCTTTAAAGTACAAACTTATTGACAGATGAAATTGTACTTAATTTTTAAAAATGTCTTTCTATTTGTTAAAATAATGTAATTTAGACATTTTAGCCTGCAATAGACTCGAAGGTAGACAATTGGATAACACATTGTCTACAAAGTCCCACTGGGCAGTATGAGGCCTGGCATTGTCCCACTAAAATAGATATAGTTCCTGTAAAAACCAGTCATGATGTCAGCATACGTCTTTCCAAATTACTAATAGGGGCTTCCACATTAATGATGTACCTCTCTGCCATTACAGATGCAGGGTTTTGCACTTTGTTGGATGTTTTTTCATCTTTAAAACATACAATTCATTCCTTACCTATTCACTTTTTTTCACAATTTTTATTAGTTTTTTGGATCAGTCCAAGTATAGTAATTTAGAGCAAATGTTCAGGTACAACTGATCGTCTAACATTTTTTTCAGCTTTTTTCTGAATAAAACTAAACTATGACTGTTTCAGGATTTTACAAACCATTAAAAACAACAAAAACTGGGCAGGTACACCCAGGACAGGGCGCCCATCCATCACTGAGCACACACTCGCTCACACAGACTGGAGCAATTTAAAGCAGTAAATTTATCCAGAGAGGGCCCAAGCGGACACGTAGAGAACATGAGGGCTCTTTCCAGATTGGGATTTGAACCTGGATCTCCAGCGCCGAGAGGCGAACGTGTTAACCATTATGTCACTGTGTTAAATCTCTGCACTGCGAGTCTGCCATTGTTATTTATCATCTTTAAACTACTGTAACTGTAAAATCCAACTTCTGAAAGATAAACAACTATGAGACGTGTTAAAAAAAAAAGAAACGCTGAAGGTTGCATCAGGTTTGAATTTACTAGCTTTGCATGCAATAGCCAGAGAAATTACAAATGTCTGAACTCTGCAAGAAAGGACTGTCTGCATGGGAGGAGGGGTACATGTTATTGCAGGTGGGGTATAAAGAGTTCAGTACAGCAATGTGTTGCTTTTATCACATTTTATTTCTTCTAAGATCTTAAGCTCGGTTTTATGAGCTGTTGAATTCACCACGCACTTTTTCAAGCTAACTGAAGGGGTTTTTCTTTGTAATAAAAGGCTGTAGTTTACATTTTCTCCCAAACACAAATCACCTGAAAAACTCAATATGTAAACAAAAAGCCTTACTTCTGGTGATGTGTTGAGCAGCACTGACCTGATAGGAATTATCACGGAGCAGTTGTTGCATCACATGTTCCCAAACCTGCTTATCCGTGCACTTACTGTGACGTCAGAGAGGCCTCTCCCTGCCCGGCTGAAATTAAATGAACCAAATGCAAACAAAGCCGTCTGCCGTGGGAGTGGGCAATGTGACAAAGGTTTATCAAACCCCCATGGGGCATTTTAACACTATTGGAAAGTATACTGGCTGCCGGTAGAAAAGAAAAAGGAAAGATTCAGTTAAAGAAACACAGAATGTTGAATTTATAAATCAGTGCATTGCTGAACACACAGGAGTCGTTCTGTAACCAGCACCGTGCTCTCTTCATACTGACTCACATGATCACTGCAGTGATTTGATAACCACCATCATGTTTAAAAGACTGGTGCGGGCTTTAGAGCACTTTTAGAAAATAAACAGGTTTGGGGAGGTGCAGTAGAGACCTTTGCGGGTCATATGCCGCCGCTTTTTAAAACGCATGACAGACAAAGTGACACAGCACTAATGAGAGATAACTTTGGGTGTGTGGAAGATAAAGAAGTTGCTGAAAGCCAATGAAAGAGGAAAGACAAGTCAGTCAAAGCAGGAGTTCCATTACAAACAATATAGACTTCCTGTGTCTTAATACAGGTAATTCATACTGATCCATATTTGTACATAAGCTTGGGAATAGCTGTTATTATATTCAATTTAGTTAATTTTTTCAGCATATTATATCATACTACATGATGTGCAATTCAGATGCATAAGAAACTTTACACAGTAATGTCTACAGAGCTGCTGATGAGTATCCAAGGGTGAAGAAGAACAAGGCATCGGTGAAAACATATAACTGGGGAGATAAGATTTTGGAATTCATCTGCACAAGGGGTCACAAGGAAACTGATGGTCTGGCTAAGTGACCTCAGATTCATAATTTTCGCTACATAGCCTGTTTTATATACAGACTCCATGTCTTCAGAATGGGTAGGAAAGCATCCAGTGTGTGCTATAGGTCTAAAAGAGTGACTACGGAAACTGTCTGGAACCGTTTCACCCGGCAATATTCAGTACAACAGGTTAAAAACGGCACGGACACAAATGCAATATGGTAAGTCATGTGCAATTTCACACATATTTATTAATTAGTAAGCTCACTTGAAAACCTATTTTAATATTGTATTTTTCCTTATGTACACGTTTCATTTTGGCACAAAAAAATCATATTAAACTAGGGAAGTGCATTTCCTGAAGAGTGAAGTGTGTGATTACAGCTTTGTCGTAGGAGACACTATGGATACGTATATCAAAGCATTGAACGAGGTAAAAAGTGGCCGTGGTCAGGTAACAGGGCGTATATAAGCTGTAGTCACATCAATGGTTGTGACAGTTTGGAATTGGAACAGCATTGATAAAGCAAACAATTAAAAATATACTGCAATTAAATAGTAAATAGAACATATATATATATATATATATATATATATATATATATATATATATATATATATATATATATATATATATATATATATATAATTATTTTTTTATTTATTTAGAGACACCTCAAAAGGTCGACTGATTCAGAGTTGGAACGACACTGATAAACAGTAGAGAGAAGAATGTAAGTGAATGGGACCAAAATCAAATAATATACGTAATACGTATAGCATCCAGGAAGTAGACTTGACCCACCACCACCTAAGACCATTATTTTAAGTATTAATCGATTCCCGTAAAAATCACAGGCCTTCGAGGTGTACTGAAGTAGTGGGGGGCATTAACTGCGAAAGTAATTACCATTGACAGGCAGACTTTTGTCTTCTGACTGCTTAATTGCAGGGCGGAGGGACGCCCCGGTCTGCAGCTTTGTTGATGGTGGAGGTGCCAACTGAATGTGTAGCAGGCACAAACATGTTTGCTTTAAATGTGGCAAGACTGTTGAAGAGGAGGAGAGAGGCAGAAATATGACCACACTAAAGCCATTCCCACATCTGAACGATGGCGTACATCCCCACAACCATCCCAACTGGCACCGAGGTACAGGACGTGACAAAGCACATCACCAGAATCCTGTTTACTGTACTGCAGCGTTATACGGGATGGAAGGTGGTGTGTACTGTTATGAGATAATCTGTGAATATAACTATAACTTATTTGTAGTTAGAAAGGTGACTTATTTTAAAAATGCACATTTTATACCAGATCATGGAGGTGGAAGCATTTTATATGTGGAAAGTTATTTTAATTCGAACGACTTTGGTTACTTCTTGCCCTAAGTTTTCCAAAAAAAAGAAAGATAAATGTAGCAAATTGAAGTTTGAGAGTTTTTTTTTGTCCTAAAAAAGTGAACACATTCAGAGCAAGCCAACACTCAAAAAACACTTTAAGACATAAAAATGCCCTCTGGATTCCCTGCACATTCTCCGTTGTGGGTGTGATTGGGTGGAGGATCTCGGTTTACAAATCCCTTCCTAGAAGTGGGCACCCCACTGATATGAACACAGCCATAGTGACTTATCAACTCTACCCACCACAATAACAAGGCACGTCCCCGGGGCCTAAAAAGACTGGACCTGCCCCCCCCCACTCCAGCCACCCCCTTACCCCTCCACACACAATTCCACCAAACAGCAACAAACAACTGAAAACACTCATTTACATCCATCCAGGACAGGGGCCTCAGGACACTTATATAAAGACCCATGTTTTTCAATCCTCATCAAGGGCATAAATGCCTCAATTACAAAATGACTGAGCAAACATGGAGAACACGGAGTACAAAAATCACACTATACTGCCTTTACTGCTGCATATACCTACCTAAATACTGTTGACATGCATCCACACTGAATATAACTTGCCTTGTTGACTATCTAAACTGATTGCAGGTGTAGTGTGTCACTGAAGTTATTGGCTGTATGTAAATCATTTTATTTATTAACGTCCATATACTGCACTACACACGTAGTGTTCACACAGAATTATTACCTACGTTACAGTTAACTCGGAATGGTCTGTTCACTTATAGGGAATTTTCTGGGATCTTCTAGATCTATCTAATTCAATTCAATATAGAGTTTAAAGCAAAGAAACTGCAAAACAGCCGGATAACGTAATCCAAATGATGGCCTCAAAACATAAGAACGATTCATAGAGACAGACGTGTTCATCTCAATAACTTTATAAATTTACAAAACTATTGCTTTTTGTAGTCACTATCTTACCTTCCAGTCTATAAAGAAATCACGTAGAATTTATGAAGAATCATTGTAAATTCATTTTTGGACACAAGATAAAAAGCAGTGCCTGTCAGCAGGCAAACCGTTTCCTTTGCTGAACAGGTTTCCCCTCAAGATCACATTGTAAAGTTGATTTGTACATTCTACTTTAACGCAATGAAGGAGTGAGCCTATTCACAGCAAAAGTTTGGATCAAAATAGATGGACAAACGTTTATTTGGTAAAATAAAACAGGTTAAAAACAACATGCGAAAGCCTTTTTAGACACCTGAGCAATAGAGCACAGTTAGCACTTCTGTCCACATCGAACCCCTAGCTCTTCACATCAAGTAAGATTTTTATTCATTACTTCCTTCACATATAGAAAAAAAAGACTGTCCGGGGTAATAACTCCTACGCAGTAGATGTACAGATAGGTTTTGGAGAAAAGGGAATAAAGAAGAACTTATAAGTATGAATAAACAAAGAGCATGTGATTATAATGATTAAGTCATACTGTTAACGGTTTACTCCCACAGTCCAAAAACATGGATCAAGTCAATTGAATTCTGCAAATTGCCCCATATAGAGTGTGTTTGTCTGTGTGAGTGTGCCCAGCAATAGATTTACGCCCTGTCCTGGGTGTATCTGCCCAGACGTTCTCCCCTGGATGGGCATGGGGACCCCCCCCGCCCCGCGACCCTAATATAGGATAAAGCAGAAGATAATGGATGGAAACTGTTAACAGGACGAGGTTTATTGTGATGTAGTTTAATACTAAGATTTATTTATTTCTGTTCATTAAAACGTTGTAAAGTGTGAACAGTAAGTCTGTGCAGGGTCACCAAGACTAAATAAAAGTTAGAAATAAGTTGATGAATTCGACTCGCGGCGCATCGGCGGTATAAATCACGGCGCCGCACTATCGGCTCGCGGCGGCGTTGATTAAAGGCGGAACCCTGAGACGCCACATCACGAACCAAAGCTCTGGAACTTTACTTACTTCAGAAAGTACTTCTGGCCGTTTGACGTGTAGGCCATCTCCCAGCCGGGCGGCAGCGGCAGGTCGTCGGTCACATCGAAGGACTGGTGGCGGCTGTGGACGTGTGCGGGGGTCGCGGCGCCGGCGGCGGCGGCTGTGAGGGCTCCGGCTCCGGCTCCGAGCTGCAGCGACGCGGGGGAGGAATGCGATCGCGAGTGGCTGACGAGCCTCGGCGGCTGCTGGCTGCCCGAATCTGTGCTGGACTGCCGGGAGTGAGAGCCGGAATCGGGCTCCTTGAAGAACGACTCGGGCATGTGTTTCTTCCTCCAGGAGTTCGGCCTCGGGTTCATAACGGCGTTGAAGAGCGCCTCGAGGTCCGTGTCGGGATCCTTAGCGACGTGGATGACTTGCTGCCCGGGCAGAGGCTGAACGGGGTTCGCGCTCATGTTTGTTTCTCTTTAAAGCTTGACAAGAAGAAAAAAACAAAACGGGCGATCGACTTGAAAACAACCCCGAATTTTCCCCAAAACGACCGCTTTTCGCTCTAAAAGTTGTTTGTTTTCAGCCGGACAGAGTTACAACGGAGTAAGAAAACATCTCATACGAGTAAACAGAAGGAAAAGTTTCCTCTACTCGACCTTCCCTGATCCTGTTACTCTTCCAGGCCTGGAAACTTTGGAAACTCAACTTTTCTTCAGCGCCTGTGTCAGCACTTCATAGGAATATTCATGGCACACAGCCGCCCAGGTCACGCCTCCTCATGAATATCCAATGATGAGGACGCTATAGAAAGTACTGTTCCTCCCTTATTGAATATTTAATGAACCGGTTACACTTGATTTGACACCAGCTCGTAAATATTAATGTGGACGACGCCTCAAATACTCGGGACGGAAAGTTTGCTTTTGTAAAGCCTTCAGAATATTTAGCTGCAGTCAACACAGCTGTTGTAATAATGGCATTTAAACTGACTAACATTTACAAATAAAATAGTCTGTTTCCTTAAGTGGACAATGACTTTGTGTTATATATCTCATAGTGAATTTTAAACTAAACCAGGCAGTGTTAATAACTTTTGTACTTGTTTTCTTTGTACTATAGTGTTAGAATTATCCATCCATCCATTATCTTCCGCTTTATCCTCTAATAGGGTCGCGGTGGGGTTCCCCATGCCCATCCAGGGGAGAACAGGGTGCCAATCTATCACTGGGCACACACTCACACACACACACACACAAACTATATGGGGTAATTTGGAGAATTCAATTGACCTTCATCCATGTTTTTGGACTGTGGAAGGAAACCCACACGGACACGGGGAGAACATGGAAACTCCACCCAGATTAGGATTCGAACCCCAGCGCTGAGAGGCGGGTGTGCTAACTACTAAGCCACCGTCCCGCCCCATTTCATTATCTTCCGTTTAATTATCTAATCATCAACCCGGGACAGTCACTACACGGCCATGCCGGTATCTCATTTGATTTCATGATCTTCCACTTACATAGAAACTCCACCCAGATCAAGATTCGAACCTGAGTTCCCAGTGCTAACAGACAGACGTGGTAAAAACTAGACCACCCAGGGTGGCTGTGTTAAAATCAGTTTGTATATAATAATCCAGTGCGTTGTGCTTTACATACTAACACATTATAGTAAAATAAAAAACAAATAATTCAAACCATGATTCACTATTCCTTTTCAGATAAAATCTCTCACTCCTTTAACCACTTTCTTGCATTTTCTTACTCCATTTTCTTACTCTTACAAACGTTCAGTTACTTCACTTACTTCTCATTTACTAATTCATGTAACATTTCACTCAGTTACTTACTGATTCTCCTGTTACTTACTGATACTCGCTCATTAAATCACTGTCACTCACTCAGTAAATCACTTATATGCAGTTTAATTAACACAATCCATAATTCACCCACCCACCACCAAATGAAAATCTGAACTTTACATTAGATGTACAAAAGTACTGGCGCAAGTCTCTGAATTAAATAATTAATAATGTGTTTTCTCCCACAGACCAAAAACATGAATTCATGGTAAATTGAATGCTCCAAATTGCCCAATATAGTGTATGTGTGAGTAAGTGTACCCAGCAATAGATTGTTGCTCTGTCTGTATGGGGAACCTCTCTGTGACCCTAGTAGAGGATTAAGTGGAAGATAATGAATGAATGAATGAATGTGTTTCGTTCAGCACACTGTCACAGGAGTATAAAATGAAGAACTTAGTAATGAATTTTGGATAATTGGATGCTTTGAGGGAACAATTTGGGAAACGTCCATTTCAGGTCCAGCAGGACTGTGACCGACCCAGTCCACAAAGCATTATCTGTAAAGGGGCAAAACTTTAGAGACACTCCAAAATCTTATAGAAAGCCTTACCAGAAGTCATTAAAGCTGTTTACAGCTTTAAAAAAAAATACCTGTTTGTGTATTGTGTCCTTCAACACTTTTGTCCATATAGTACAAAATGTACAAAGTAACATTATTCATTCATTCATTATCTCCTGCTTTATCCTCTATTAGGGTCGTGGTGGGGTTCCCCATGCCCATCCAGGGGAGAACATCTTGGGCGCTGGGCAGATACACCCAGGACAGGGTGCCAATCCATCGCAGGGCACGCACTCACTCACACAGACACACTCTATAGGGGGCAATTTTGAGAATTCAATTGACTTGATCCATGTTTTTGGACTGTGGGAGGAAACTGGAGAACCCGGAGGAAACCCACGCAGACACGGGGAAAACATGGAAACTCCACCCAGATGGGGATTCGAACCGGGAATCCGTAGCGCTGAGAGGTGAACATGCTAACCACTAAGCCACCGTGCCGCCAAGTAACATTATAATAGTCTTAATTTAAAAAAACACCGTTATTGATTAATACTGATTTATTTTGTTTCATTTCATCTGCATAAAAAGATTTCCTCAATAATTAGTTATCTTGAAACACGGCGTCAGACTTCCTCTATCAGTACAATTACTTATCACAACAATGACGATGATAAGCAGTTCAGTGATTTGTTTCTGTAAACATAATGGAGTGTGTAGTGTCTTACAGAACACAAACTCACCAGACCTGCTCTGTAGAAACAAGTTACACACCTGCATCAGGTTCAGAACTGACAGATAAATCAGTCTGAAGCTCAACTGAGCTCCACGTACGCCGCTCACTGTGCATAAAAATCAGTTACTGATTTATGATACTGTTCTGCCTTTTCAAGATCACTCCCTTAACAGTGACTTTTAGCATTTGCCAAACTTTTGCTGTAAATAGAATGTTCCAAATAATCCTAATTGTTTCATCATTTTTGGTTGTTTATTAGAAATATTTAAAAAGGTTTTAAAAGTATGTTAAAATATAAATTGTTAACATTGTTTTTACTTGTGTGCAGGGTTTGTTTGCAGTTCATCTCATCTCATTATCTTCTGCTTAATCCTTTACTAGGGGCACCAGGAGTTCCCCATGTCCATTGTACGTTCTCCTCTCAGCACTGGGGATCCAGGTTCCAATCACAAGCTGGGTGGAGTTTTATGTTCTCCCCATGAGTTTTTCCCAGTTTATTTCTCTCATTGATTCATGACTTTTGAATCAATTGCCCCCATGTAGTGTACATGTGTCTGATGGATTCATCCTGGTGGTGGCCTCCTTCCTGGGTGTATCTGAAAATGTTCCCCCAGGATGGGCATGGGGAACCCCCTGCCATTTTAATAGATTAAGTGGAAGATAATGAATGATTGAAATTGCAGGCATAGAAAAATGTTTATAAGCGGACAAGTCATAGCTTTTATGTTGCAATTCAACGTAAAATGTAAGTGCCAGTGCTGCAATAACATTTAAATCAATTGCAAACATCTGTCAACTAAAACAAAAGTTGGTTAAACCAATTACATTTCCATATTTCTAACCATTAGATGTAGATGTTTTTATTTTTCCTACTACTTAAAAAGTGTAAAGAAAATATATTTACACACACTCACTATTTGTTCTAGACTTAAAAACTGTAGCTCATCTGTTCCTTAAAATTCTTTGTTAGTTCCCTTAACTCTGTTCACTTGCGGTCAGGACCACCAGAGTACTATTTGGGTGGTAGAGTATTATGATTATGGCATTTTAGTAGGTATTGTACTGATGTGAGTATTTCAGACACAGCGGTGCTGCTGGAGCTTTTGAGTCCCGTTCAGTCAGTGTGCAGTCATTCAGAGATCTCTACCATATTGCTTCACCTTATAGATGAAAATTCAGAGACAGTAGCACATCCACATCACGGTATCGTCGTTTCTGAATGTATTCGCTGGTTGAGTTTACAAAATCCAGATCATATTTACAAGTCTGATTAATTCATGAGGTTTGATGTAAAAAATGAATTATATGAAGCATCGCTGATTCGTCCATGAAGAACAAACACGAAGTAACCACCAGAATAATACTGAGGATATTTCCATCATCTGTGCTCATGTTAAACCACTTCATCATGGCTTCCATTGCAGCATGTTATTTGATGTTGCGCAGGATTCGACGGCAGTGATTGCTCTTCACCTCCGCGAGCGCACGTTCTAGCTCCTGGACAAGATGCATAAGTGTGGCAGGGTCGGTCTGCAAAACACGGGCACTTTGCGTCCCATCACTCTCCAAATATAACTTGAAACTAATGGTGGGTTTCACCTGCTGTCTTAAAGCTCTGCTTGCCAACTATAAACACACAAACAAAGTATATTAAATAAAGGTAATACAGCTGTCTAGACATGATGGAAATTTCACTTAGTGATAGACACATTATGACTTCCATGCATTAATGATCGTATTCTATAGTTTTGTGTTTTTAGGTTGAAACTTGCAAATAATGATTCATTATTTGGAGCTTGCCTGGAGCTTGCCTTCCACAATCAACAAACTGGTGATTGTCCAAATCAAATATGTTTTTACTGTAGAAAGCTATAGCTTCCTCTTAAAGCCTTAAATAAAGTATAAAGTGGTGAAAATGGGTGATCTGGCCTCCAAAGTCATTATTCCAACTAAATCACGGCATTGGAGCATCCAGGCAAACCCAAGGCTCTGTTTGCAACGTAAACACAGACACAGGGCCTGCTTTAAAAACATTTAGATGGCCATCTTAGTCCAGCGTCAACAAGCTGAAACAAGCTACCGCTCACCATTTTCTTAGGCCAAGTGAGTTTATACAGCGAAATAATATACAGTATCAGTCAAAAGTTTGGACACACCTCCTTTTTCTCCACTTATTGTCATGTTCTCAGTTCCACTTACTGTAAAGATGGACTTTGTACTTCTACAATTACAGACTGTAGTCCATTTGTTTGTGTTCTACAGTACACTCTGTGTACTTTACTCTTTCTTTACTCTGTTCTTTAATGGTCTGGGCCCCAAAAAGTAGCACCACAGAGCAGGTATAATTTGGTTGGTGCATTATTCCTATCCCAGCAGTGTTACTGTGGTGTTTAAATAAGCAGCACTACTGCACTAAAACCCCCTTACCACATCGGTGTCATCAGTGCAGACCTGAGAATAAACAATCCACCACCCAAATGATGGTCCTGATCGATAGAGAACCGGGAGCCAACAAGGGAATGAAAACAGAAAACAGATGAACTACCATCTGTAATCGTAAAACTTCAAAGTCAATCTATATGATAAATGGAGGAAATGGACAAAGGAGCAAGAAGGTGAGTCCAAACTTTTAACTCGTACAGATGTTTAATTTTTAAGCTTAAAATCACTTTTGACAAATGATAAACACTGAACTAGACAGTCAATTAGCTCATTATGATAAATGAATAATGAAAGCTAAACACCTGAACATCCAGTCTCCATTCCAGATTGTGATAGTGAGGCAGAGAGGGGCTGAGCTCACTCAGAATCTGCCTGATTTCCTTTCTGTTCTCCACATACAGCTGCAGCAGGAGCTTATTAAGGTCTTCTGAAAAGCCTAGCACCAAGACAGAGTCTTGAAAATCCACTTCTGAGATCTGCAGAATTAATAACACAATCAAACAGCAAAAATAGACACAGTTTGGTAAGTAAAGCTAGTATTTATTCCGATTAACATTGAGGGAGGAATTGGGCAGTCTATTACCATGAGTTTTGAACTTTCAGTTAGAAGATACATCAGACCTTCAACTCCATGTTGCACCATCTCTGCTGCTACACCCAGCTTTCCTACAACACACAGAAAGTTCAATCCAGTTCACAAAACAGGCCAAAAAGTTTCTCTACTTCACATGTAAAAGAATTTAGTAAAAGGGTCTTACTAGCTGCACCCTCATAGATTTTCGGGTTTGAGCCTTTCTTCAGGAATTCCACTGCAATTCTGCCAAATTCTCCAACAACTGCAAAAAACATGTAATATGTTATAGGTGTACCAAACTCAGTGGTTAGCATGTTCGCCTGTCAGCGCAAAGGACCCAGGTTTGAATCCTGGTGGAATTTCCATGTTAAAGGGATAAAGGGACCCATTTTGCTTACAGTGCTTACACACAGAGGAATTTGTCTTCCACGTTTAACCCATCCGCACAGGGAAACACACACATACACACACTGAGTGAAGTGAGCATATGTGCCCGGAGCTCTGGGCAGCCCTCTGTACGTCACCCAGGAACCTCAAGGGCACTTCAGTCACAGTACTTGGTGGGATATGGAATCAAACCAGGGACCTTCAGGTCACAAGGCTGGTTCCTTAACTACAGGCCAACCACTATTCTCCCAGTGTCCACGTGGGTTTCCTCTGGGTTCTACGGTTTCCTCTCACAGTCCAAAAACATGGGTTAAGGGTAAATTGGCTGATCTAAATTGCCCCATATAGTGTATAGTGTGAGTGAGTTTGCCCAAGGATGGACTGGCACCCTGTCCTGGGTGTATCAACCCAGCACCTGAACACCCTACACTATACCTTTATACTTAATACCTGGACTTTATTTCAGAGTCATGATATTAAAGACATATATTAATGCTTTTGTTTAAATATCTAAATATCTTTAGACCGAGCTACCGCTTCAAATATCGCGATATTACGAGTCCCCCACAACGTTACCCAACATTTCTTCCAACAGACTCATAGATAGTCATCGTACATTTAAAAAAAAATGACCAGGAAACCAAAACCAAAAAGTTAAAAAAAATAAAAATAAAAAAAAAAGTCTTTATTATTGCACAAATGTGAACTGAACAATTTATAGTTTAGGTCATATTAAAGCTAAATGTGTCCTTACCTGCAAAGTCGACTTCAGATAAGAATCCAAGATGCTCTTTATGTTCATCCGATAAAACTAACAACATTGTGATTTCGTTTGAATTTTTTTTTTAGTATTAAACGTAATTTATAAACACTAACTTATTTTATTCAACTCTGCCAGTCGGTTCATCCTCTAGCCACTGTTAGCAAGGTTGCGTCCTAAATAAATATCTTCTCCACTATTTAGTGCTTCAGAGACGCGGCGACCCCATTGCGACGGATGTAGCATACCTTTCAAGAGCGATTGTTTGTGATTTGTAACGCGGCCTCAGTCACATGATCGTATGCTCCCGCGCCACACAAGTATCCGAGTAATACAAAGAGTGAATCGAATGTTCCGGAATGCGGTTTGTTTTATTTTACAGTTTACACGAGAAGAGATCAGAAATCATATAAAACTCACTGCAAATATCGACTTACTACGTTTCCTGATTTATAAATCATTGCATATACATTAAGTCTTTACATTGGCTGCATTATTATACTATTAATACCTGAAATATAATTCTTTAATAAATATTATTATTTTTTAGCAAGTTATGGTTCTGTTAGCTATTATTCGCTGCGACTGCAAAAAGTTACAGCTGGGGAAATTATCCTTAAAATCTGAACTTTACATAGAATACAGTACAGTACATTTGGTTATTTTGCAAATGCTTTAATCCATTCATTCATTCATTCATTATCTCCCGCTTTATCCTCTATTAGGGTCGCGGTGGGGTTCCCCATGCCCATCCAGGGGAGAACGTCTCGGGCGCTGGGCAGATACACCCAGGACAGGGCGCCAATCCATCGCTGGGCACACACTCACTCACACAGACACACTCTATATGGGGCAATTTGGAGAATTCAATTGACTTGATCCATGTTTTTGGACTGTGGGAGGAAACCGGAGAACCCGGAGGAAACCCACGCGGACACGGGGAGAACATGGAAACTCCACCGAGTTGGGGATTCGAACCGGGAACCCCTAGCGCTGAGAGGCGAACGTGCTAACCACTAAGCCACCGTGCCGCCTGGAGCATTCAATTGACTTAATCCACGTTTTTGGACTGTGGGAGGAAACCGGAGAACCCGGAGGAAACCCACACGGACACGGGGAGAACATGGAAACTCCACCCAGTTGGGGATTCGAACCGGGAACCCCTAGCGCTGAGAGGCGAACGTGCTAACCACTAAGCCACCGTGCCGCCCTGCTTTTATCCAAATCAACTTAAAAGTATCCTAACTTTATAGCACCCCTGAAACAATGAGGGTTAAGTGTCTTGCTCAAGGAGCCACATTGTTAACTACAGTGGACCTGAGATTTGAACCCTTAACCTTCAGTACAAAAACATGGATTTAAGGTGAATTCAATGCTCTAAATTTCCCCATATAGTGTGTTTGTGTGTCTCTGTGTGAGTGTGCCCAGGGATGGATTGACACCCCTTCCTGGGTGTATCTGTACGCCCCCCCCCCCCCCAATCACAAATGAAAAATTAATAATATAAAGTATTTCACATACAGTGTGTGTGTGTGGGGGGGGGGGGAGATTGTTCAAGTTCTCCCACTTAAAAAGATGAGATAGGCCTGTAATTGACATCATAGGTAGACCTCAACTATGAGAGACAAAATGAGGGGGAAAATAGAAAAAGCACATTGTGACTTTTAAAGAATTTATATAGGTTAGGGCACGGTGGCTTAGTGGTTAGCACGTTCGCCTCTCAGCGCTAGGGATTCCTGGTTCGAATCCCCATCTGGGTGGAGTTTCCATGTTCTCCCCGTGTCTGCGTGGGTTTCCTCTGGGTTCTCCGGTTTCCTCCCACAGTCCAAAAACATGGATCAAGTCAATTGAATTCTCCAAATTGCCCCATATAGAGTGTGTCTGTGTGAGTGAGTGTGTGCCCAGCGATGGATTGGCACCCTGTCCTGGGTCTATCTGCCCAGCGCCCGAAAGTTCTCCCCTGGATAGCCATGGGGAACCCCACCGCGACCCTACTAGAGGATAAAGCGGGAGATAATGAATATATAGGTTAGGTCATGTCACTATCAGCATGTGAGAAAATTTTGGATGAGTAAAAATGACAAAAAGTCTAGAATAAAAAAAAAAGAAAATAGAGCTTCTCTTTCTCACTGCTTTCTTCCTGTGATGAGGATTTCCTTCTGCCTCTTCCTTGTGCATTCATCATTCTTTCTTCCTTTTTGTTTGGTGCTGCAGGAAGCAGCTGTGTTAGCTGACCTAATGCATTAGGGGATAGTAGAAAGGGGTATGATGAAACAAGCAGGATGGTCCTGTAACCAATGATGCAAGAATCTGGAACATACAGGATGAATCTCTGACCCATGTGCATCCTTTTATTACAGAAGCTTTGTGCTCTGAGAATTCTCTGAACAAATATCCTGCAATCTCCAATTTATTCATGCAGCTTTATAATCAGCCGGCCGGTGTGGAAGTCAGCAGTGCGAAACATAAAGTCGTGCAGTTTTAGGAAGAGTATTTATCATGCGGCAAAATACTTAAATGACTGAATGACTGAAAAGACTTAAATGACTGGCGGCACGGTAGTTTAGTGGTTAGCATGTTCACCTCTCAGTTTCCATTTTCTCTCCGTGTCCACGTGGGTTTCCTCTGGGTTCTTCCATTTCCTCCCACAGTCCAAAGACATGGAATTAAGGTAAAATGAATGCTCTAAATTGCCCCATAAAAAATGTGTTTGTGTGTGTGTCTGTGTGAGTAAGTGTGCCCAGTGATGGATTGGCACACTGTCCTGGGTGTATTTGCCCAGCACCCAAAATGTTCTCCCCTGGATGGGCATGGGACCCCTAGTAGAGGATTAAGTGAAAGATGAGTGAACTAAAGAATGAATGAACTATATTGACAACAGAATGATCGTTGGTCTCAGATGGGCTGGTATTTCTATACCATCCAATTTATACCTTTACGTTATTATCTCCAAGGGCTGCACTTTAAATGTGCAATGTAGCTGAAATTTTGTTGATGGTATTTCTGTACTGCATGGCAATTTGCAATAAACAATACTTTTTGCACATATGAAAATCACAAAGGTCACCACCACACTAACTAAATAGTGAGACAGGCGCGCCAAGATTAGAGGACACCAGAGACCTCCGTCAGGCGATGTCAGAGTTCAACAGACTCACTCTTCCCATATTGCCATTGGTCTTTTTCCAGACAGTAGGGAACACATGCTGCACAGCCTTTTCTGACCTCTTTCAGTGCACTGCACTGTTTATCTAACTTCTCAACTTCTGTCTCTGAGAACAAGAGAAGTTCCACCGCCCTAATGATTTTAGATCACTTGTTGCCTTCCACATTGTAATGGATAAGCTGATATGGAGTAGAGCGTGCATCAGCATGCTTTTTTTGAGGCTCCTGACACATAATATGGGACCAGATGCATCTTTGGCTGACTGCATATTTTCTAAGTGAAGGATATTTTGCCACCATGTGGCTGCATCAGGGCGATTACCAAAATCCTACACCAAAATATCAAGTAACCCAAAATCTATTCACATAATTGGAGCGCAAAAACACTTTGATAAAAACAGTGTACATAAGTTTCAGAGACAGATTATGTTTAAATAGTCTGCAAAATTAAATTAAAGAAACTGTGGAAGAAAACATTTCCTATCCCAGTTACCAGCCTTTAACCTTATAAAGTGCATAAACTTCACAAAGCACACTTTACAATCGCAATGAGGTATATTTTGACATATACAGCTTTGTGGATACTTGACCTATTTGCAATATACTATTCTAAAAGCATAGGCTTTATTATGTCAACACTCAAAGTGTACACAATTTTCCACACATCCTAGATAAAGGTCATCCTCAATATACATGGCTAAATATGTATTTGTGTATAGTATATTTATTTTTATATTGCACTGGATTTAATAATAAAAATTAATAGATTTATAAATGAGAAAATGTATTTGGCCATGTGGTGCATTTGAGCAGGATAGGCAGTTGACACACGCCTTCAGAACCATTTATCTATTTAAGCTTAACAATAACAAAATCGAACTGGGGATTAAAATAATTGTGCATTCATTCACCAAAACACTAACATAAATATTTTCAATTCTGCAAGAGAAGCCTCTGATTTTTCCATCCTGTTGCATCTCCTTATAGACATTTACGAGCAGCTGCTTGAAAGCTTCCAATAGGGTTTTGCCAGATGGAATTCACTCCAGGGATATCAAACCAGTGTTCCACCAGATGGAAGTGGTTCACATGAAACAGTGAGGTGGTGTAGAGGTCTGATGTAGCACCAGAAAAGTTTTTATTTCTTTTTTTTTCTTAAAATTCTGACTTCTTATAAACTTCTTACAGCTTGCCGTCTGCACTGGACCCCTGGGATTGATGTAATGGTGGGATTTACCAATGTGCATAGTGTCACACTAAACAGGAATCAGCAAATGTGGGGGCTGAGTCCCTTGTTGTTCCATGTCTCCCCCTTGAATGTACCTTTCAGTGTTTTAAAATTCCCCACACAGTATGATTTCAGGTCTCTTTGTTCCATATCATTGGTTGTTGCTCTTACCTAGCAGCCAAAAGCTCCTGGATATGTTTTGAGGCAGAGCAGACATACTTTTTGGGAAGAATTTGTATGTTCTTCCCCTGTCTGAATGGGAGCTGTCACTCAGTAAAGAAGCAATTTGTCCAGGTTGTAGGGATAGGCTCCGGCACCACCACATCCACCACCACTAGAACAAGTGGTTCAAATGGTATAAATGAATGAATGTTCCAAGCGGGGTGGCACGATGACTTAGTGGTTAGCATGTTTATCTCTCAGCGCTGGAGATCCAGGTATAAATCCCAATCTGGGTGGAGTTTCCATGTTCTCCTTGTGTCTACGTGGTTTTCCTCCGGGTTCTCTGGTTCAAGGTGAAATTAAATACCCCAAACTGTCCCATATAGTGTGTCTGTGTAAGTAAGTGTGTCCTGATAGATTGACACCCTGTCCTGGGTTGATCTTTTGTACCCAAAACGTTCTACCCTGGATGGGCATGGGAAACCGAAACCACCACCACCACCACCACCACCACCATCACCACTGCGACACTAGTAGAGGAGTAGAACAAATTCTCGACCTTTGGCATTGAACATGATGTTAATTAGATTATAAGGCAGCTGATTGTTGACACGTTATTCCTTTATCACGTTTGGATGTAATAAAAAGATAATTTGGGGTGTATTCAACAAAGGATTTTCATAGTCGAATCTGATTCGTCAGATTTTCCCTATAGTCGACTATCCCGATAGTCGAATCAGTTTAAATTTCACCACAAGATGGCGCTATAAGCATGGTTTTTAAAAAATATTTTTTTAAATATTTTACTTGTTTTTCTAGAGCACCGTAAATGGGATCCCCGTTCTGGACTTTTTTCCACTTCAAAGGAAAAAACAAAAAAAAAACCTAAAAAACTAAAAATTAGGATGATTTTATTTGACAAAAGGATATTATATATATATATATATATATATATATATATATATATATATATATATATATATATAACGAAAAAAAGACATTTCATGTAAAAACTAATGCTTAGCAGCAGCCATGAACACCCCCATGTGATCAAAATGGTACAATCGACTATGAGGTTCATAGTCGACTACGGTTCTCCGAATCGAATCGTCGAACAGCGAATATTGCAGCTCACCCCTAATTACGGTTAGTCAGCATTTTGTTGCACGTCAATGTGACGGCTGTTACACATAGTAACCGCTAGAGGTCGCAGGAAAAGCCTCGGTCTGCGCATGGGCGTCTTGGCAGCATGGCGGTGTCCATGAGGTTGTTTTGCTTCGACCAGTTGGCTGCTTATTCGCACCCTTTGGAAGTCGCTGTGAGCAAGTCGGAGTTCATTCGGAGCTTCCCGGGCTGCACTAAAGCAACATGTGCGCTGCTGTTGTCCTGCCAGAGGTCGCAGACGTCCAGAAGCTCGAATATTGTAGTGAGCGCTCGGGTGAGGGACCCGGAGGAGCTGCCGGGCGGCGTGAGCAGGGAGAGTGAGAGTAACACGCTGACAGTGATGGTGAGCAAAACCTTCCTGCAGCATTATGCGATGCATGAAGATCGGACGGGGACGGCGCGCATACTGCAACTTCTGCCCATGAGCAGGGTGGTTCTAGGAGCCAGGACGAAGCAGAGCTTCCGATGGGCTTCCTCTGAGGAGTTCTCCAGCCTCCTGCTAGTGTTGGCATCATGTCCAGATCAAAGCCTTCTGGTCAGGAAGGCAGATGCCCTTGTTTTGCCTCATCACCCTTTGTTTGGCCAGAATGCCACTCAGATGTTCCAGTTTCTCTCAGATTTGGTGGTGCTGGACTGTGCACCCCTCTCTCAGGGCAGGATCAGTGTAAACACCACTGTCCTCGTGTCTGATTGCAGAGACGTGTGGCATGAACATGGCATCGTGACCTCAACAGGCGGCACCAGTAGTTCCAGACATTCCACCACCTCAGTGTTTGTCTCCGATTTTGCCCACTATGCCAACAGTCTGTGTCTGAGGAGCTCCCTGTTAACTGGCAGGGTTCTGCTGAACTCTGGCTTTGCCGAGGTTCTGCACGCGCTGGAGTGCCGGCTGGACGTGCAGGTTGTGGCCGACCCTGTCCTCCTGTCCAGCCTGGTGAAGTCTGGGATAAAAGTGGACCCGAAGACCGAGCTGGATGAAGACAGCACGCTCCTCATCAGCAAGAGCCTTCTGTTAAAACTGGGACTTTTTAATGGAGAGTGGGTCAGGGCTGCATTCAATAATATAAGCAAGAAAAGGTCAGGTGGCACAGAAGGGTCTCCTGAACTGGAAAGTTGCCCCACTGTGAACGTCAGAGGAGACGGACGGCTGGTTAAAATCATGGCTTTCGGTCTGAGCGTGGTCGACGAAGCGGATGTATCTGACAGCGCAGGTTACATGTCAGCTGTTCTGTGGTTTAATCTGTCAGGTGGAGAAGCCGTGCCTGTTGGATGTAAAGCGATTAAAATAAAGGTTAGTGATTTAACTGACTCATTGTTAGCTTGGCTTAGTGGTTAGCACGTTCGCCTCTCAGCGCTAGGGATTCCCGGTTCGAATCCCCATCTGGGTGGAGTTTCCATGTTCTCCCCGTGTCTGCGTGGGTTTCCTCCGGGTTCTCTGGTTTCCTCCCACAGTCCAAAAACATGGATCAAGTGAATTGAATTCTCAAAATTGCCCCATATAGAGTGTGTCTGTGTGAGTGAGTGTGTGCCCAGCGATGGATTGGCGCCCTGTCCTGGGTCTATCTGCCCAGCGCCCGAGACGTTCTCCCCTGGATGGCATGGGGAACCCCACCGCGACCCTAATAGAGGATAAAGCGGGAGATAATGAATGAATGATTGTTAGGCGGTGGTAAAATCCATCCTTCCGCTTTATCCTATATTAGGGTCAGGGGGGGTGTTCCCCATGACCATACAGGGGAGAACGTTGCGGGCGCTGGGCAGACACCCAGGACAGGGTGCCAATCATCGCTGGGCACACACTAACTCACACAAACACACTCAATAGGGAGCAATTTGGAGAACTCACTTGACTTGATCCATGTTTTTGGACTGTGGGAGGAAACCGGAGAACCCGGAGGAAACCCACGCGGACACTGGGAGAACATGGGAACTCCACCCAGATTGGGATTCGAAACGGGAATCCCTAGCGCTGAGAGGCGAACATGCTAACCAATAAGCCACCGTGCCGCCCTCGGTGGTAAAATGTCATTTTTTATTTGCTATACACCCAGAAGTTTCCTTTATTATGTTTCCATATTAATCACTTATAGTATACAGTGTAATAATTAATGACTCTTATTGAATCAGTTCTATTACCAGAGAGGTGAATGAAAAAAATTCATTAGGGATTAGACAATTTGTTTTTGCAATTAATAAAGCATTATCTCACTGGGGTGGCACGGTGGCTTAGTGGTTAGCACGTTCGCCTCTCAGCTCTAGGGATTCCCGGTTCGAATCCCCATCTGGGTGGAGTTTCCATGTTCTCCCTGTGTTTGCGTGGGTTTCCTCCGGGTTCTCTGGTTTCCTCCCACAGTCCAAAAACATGGATCAAGTGAATTGAATTCTCAAAATTGCCCCCTATAGATGTGTCTGTGTGAGTGAGTGTGTGCCCAGCGATGGATTGGCGCCCTGTCCTGGGTCTATCTGCCCAGCGCCCGAGACGTTCTACCCTGGATGGGCATGGGGAACCCCACCGCGACCTTAATAGAGGATAAAGCGTGAGATAATGAATGAATGAATTATCTCACTGGCTGTGTGTCAATTAATTACTCTTCCCTTGTTTTTTGTTCAGAGATGGAACAGAGCTACATCACAATCTGAGTGTAAAGTGTCTGCGAGTGCATGCTGCTCTGCTACACCATCCTTTGCTAAAGAACTGCACATTGAAGTCATTATATCTCCAGAGTACAACTCCCATGGTCCATTTGATAACATTCTGTTCCAGCACTTTCTCACACCCAGGTATAGAAACTATCAGCACTAGACGTGTGGCTCTATCTCTAACCCTTTTACCAAATGTCTTACCCCAGTTTGTTTTTCAGACTCGTGCAGCGAGGATGTCTGCTGGGTGTTTCAACTAAAGGACATTCTGTTGTGGTGGAAAACAGCTCTGAAAAAATCACAAGGTTGAAATCAGTTTCACAGCTTTTCAGAATTAATAAATTATAGTAAAATATTCATCCAACTTTTAAAAAATTAATTCAAGGATTTCATTCAGTCACAGATGTTTAACATCAAGCATTTTTATATTATCCAAATATCCAAAAGTGATTTACAAATGAGATAACAAGTCAGTAGTTAAGGAAAAAACTCTGTAGAATTATGAAACCTCATCATTTATACAATTCATTTGGATAATTATGACAAATTTATTTCATTCATTGTTTGTAATAAAGTAGGGGAAATGTTATTCTGTGGTTCCCGAAGGTCTGCCTTTCTAACTTTCATGGTCCTGAATGTGTGAACTACCAAAAAGAATTCACATTTTGACTAATTTAAGGTGCAGTGTATAGTTGACTTAGCAAAAATAGAATAAAGTAAAAATTTGTATGCTTTAATTACATACAGTTGAAGTTTTTTTCCATTAAGAATGTTTCTTTTATATGTACATGGGGACAGGAGAAGCAGTCATGCACCTCTCCACCTTTAGCACTGCTTGTCATAACAATGACATGTCAACTTGGCCACCATATTGCTCAGGGGAAGCTACATTTGTAATTCAAATGTCTCTTTGTAGGCAGAACGTTTATTTCTAATCACATTGAGAGAATGTTTCCCCATCTTTCACTGTAATTGATCTAAAACCCTGTTTAGGGTCAAATATAAACATAACAACGATTAGTTGGTACAGCTGCATGCGTTTTTAAATGTAACATTTCTTCTGCTTTTTCCTCTTCGCAGGTGGCCTGTGTTGTTTTTTAAAGTAAGACAGTTGAAAGGATTTTCTGACGATGAGGAGGAAGCATATCTAGCTGATACTGAGCACACGTCTCTTTATATGGTGAGACTGAACATGAGTACTCTTAACAAGCACTAGGAACACTGTAATAATCCAATGTGGGCTGCCAATGTAGTAGCCCAGATGCCTCAAGGTTAAATAAGCCTTCCCAGATAACGTGATGGATTGTGCTACTCATGAGGTGCCTCACAGCCTGACGATCGAACACATTTATACACACAGTCATGCCTTATCTGATTGGATAGCCAGAGATTTTTTTTCAGCAAATGAAAACTTCATTCAAAAATATGACTCAACATTCAGTATTGGCTTTAGTGCAAACAGAAATTCTTGATAAAACTTATTAAACTAAGTTTAATAACTAAAATAATCAGGAGTTAATCAGGATTTTTGATATAATTTTCATAAATATATTGCAGTTTTAGGGCGGCACGGTGGCTTAGTGGTTAGCACATTCGTCTCTCAGCGCTAGGGATTCCCGATTCGAATCCCCCTCTGGGTGGAGTTTCCATGTTCTCCCCGTGTCTGCATGGGTTTCCTCCGGGTTCTCCAGTTTCCTCCCACAGTCCAAAAACATGGATCAAGTCAATTGAATTCTCAAAAATTGCCCCCTATAGTGTGTGTCTGTGTCAGTGAGTGTGTGCCCAGCGATGGATTGGCACCCTGTCCTGGGTGTTCTCCCCTGGATGGGCATGGGGAACCCCACCGCAACCCTAATAGAGGATAAAGCGGGAGATAATGAATGAATGAATATTGCAGTTTTTTTATGTGTGGCTGCGATAGGGTTATCTATCCGTGATAAAACTGCTCTTTATACTGTATTTCTGCATAATAAGATGTTTGTATAGCCATAAAATAATTAATGACTGGTGGATTCATTTGTACAGAGCATTTCTGAAAGTCTAGGGGTGTACAGACCTAAACATTATACAATAAACTATATACCGCCAATATACAATGTGTGTATACCAGTATACACGTGCAAATATTTATTTATGATAAAATGATTAAATTGATGTGCTGATGGATGAAAATAGAACCCCCTGCTTTTCTGATTCAGATTATTATCAGCTGCTCAGACCCAAGTGAAATGTTTTACCCAAACTCTCATTGGTCTTCCTCAGAGAGGTTCCACCAACAGTCTGGCACCTTGTTCTGTCTCGGATGTGGGTTCATCCTTCTGGAACAGTTTTTCACCTCCTGGTCTCTCTAGTACTGTGGAGCAGTTAGTCACCATCATCCAACCTCACCTCAGTGACAGGTGAGCATGTTTAATAAAGAGGTGTTTTCGACTCCATTAGTATGTTTAGAATGTTCTACATGCATGATAGTTGACATGTTTCTGCATGTGGAAGGTTCTCTACACTGAAGCGAGCCTGCTCTGTTCTTCTTATGGGTCCAGGTGGAAGTGGGAAGGTCACAGTCGTGAAGGCAGCTTGTCGGCGGCTCCATCTGCACCTGATAAAGGTCTGTGTTTTAAGTAATATATACACTTATTAAAATGTGATTTATTCAGAAATATTTCTGGTGGGGGGGTTCTCCATGCCCATCCAGGGGAGAACGTTTTGGGTGTTTCTGTCAGTGCAAAATTTTGTTGAAGATGTCGGGTAATCGTTTGGGATTGAAAAATGAACAAACCAGCCCATCTGGCACCAACAGCCATGCCACAGATAGATAATAAAACAACAGTGATGTGAGTGATGATGTCTGTGCATGTTGTGCAGGTGGACTGTGTGAGCCTGTGTGCAGACACTGCAGCTGCCTGTGAGGCCAAGATGAAGTCAGTGTTTCACAGAGCTGAGCTTCATTATCCCTGTGTGCTTCTGCTCAGAAACCTGCAGTTACTCAACCAGAGGCGAGACAACACTGAACCGGACTCCCGAATCACTTTAGCTCTCTGCCAGCTAATCGCCGATGCACACCTAAGGTATCAGAAACACAGTTAAGATTGTAAGGTTTCCAAAATGATTTTGTAAGATTTATTTGACTTCAGCAAAGAGAAAAAAGAGCTTCATGACACGGTTTCCTCTTGTAGTAGAACTGTAGTCCATCTGTGTTCTTGTTTGTTGTTAGTCCCCTGTTGGTTCTCTGTTCTCTATTGGTCAGGACCATCACAGAACAGGTATCATTTGGGTGGTAGATTGTTTATTGTCAGTTCTGCAGTGACACTGATGCGGTGAGGGGGGGTTTAGTGCAGCAGTGCTGCTGTAGTTTTATTTACATATATCAGTATACATACACTGCTGGGATAGGAATAATGCACCAACCAAATAATACCTGCTCTGTGGTGCTACTATTGGGAAACAGTAAAGGGGACTTACACAGTATGTTTGGTAGTCCACAAACAGAGTGATTACAATCTGTGAGTGTAGAAGTACAAAGTCCATCTTTACAGTAAATAGAACTGAGAACGTGGACAATAGGTGAAGCAAAAAAAATGGCGTGTCCAAACTTTTGACTGGTAATGTATAAAAGAATAAAATTCATGCTAGAGTGATTGAATGTGGTATACTACTCTTTGGAGGAGTTTAGTGTCATTGGTGGTTGATTCTCTCTTCTTACAGTGTGATTGTAGTGGGATGTGCCAGAGGACAGAGGGATCTGTCCTCAGATGTAATGCCGGCCTTCTTGCACCAGGTGGTGATGGAGAGTCCATCAGAAGAGCAGAGGAAGTCCATGTTAACCAGCCTGAGTGCTGAGCTCCCTCTGGGGAAGGATGTCAGTCTGAGCAGGATAGTGAAACAGACGTCTGTGAGTTTGTTCTTCAATCACTTACGTCTGTAAAGTTCGGTTCTCATTCAGAACACATACAATGACCTCCTGTGATGGTGCTGTTTTTCTTAGCTTCATGTGATATTGTTCGTAGGGTTTCCTCTTGGGAGATTTTTGTGTTTTACTGACTGCAGCTGGAAAAGCAGCTCATCGTCGACTGCTGAAGACTTAGTGAGTCATTCATATAATACCTGTTCAGTAAAGTTGAAATCAGTGAAATAATTTAACATGTGCTTCACACTTTGCTAGTATGAATCAGAATATGTTATTTCATTGACAAAGCAAGCAGTGCAGCCAAACACCCAACAATGTTCAATAAAAATGAGGATAAAGGCTGTTCACTAATATATTTTTTAGTTATCCACTTGGAGCCAGTACTGAGGAGGAAGAGGATCTGTGTCTGTGTGGGGTGAATATCATGGCTGAAGACTTTACAGCTGCGCTAGAGATCCTTCAGAAAGCGCACTCACATGCCATCGGGGCACCAAAGGTAAAACTGTGCAAGTGTGCTGCTCCGTGCAAGTATGGGGGAGTCTATTGAGGAGGAGTCTGTGAGGGGGGGGGTCTGTGGTGGGGAGTCTTTTGGAGGGGGTGTCTCTTGAGGGGGGAGTCTGTTATGTGTTTGTGAATACTGAAATTAAGTCAGTGTCCCTGTACCTTTCACTACTGTGTTCTTAAATATGTATAGAGACCCGTGTGTGTGAAATGCCTCGACTCTGTTTATGAAAATATTAGTTTTCTGGTTCAATATTAAAATTCGGCGGCACGGTGGCTTAGTGGTTAACACGTTCGCCTCTCATCGCTAGGGATTCCCGGTTCGAATCCCCATCTGGGTGGAGTTTCCATGTTCTCCCCGTGTCTGCGTGGGTTTCCTTCGGGTTCTCCGGTTTCCTCCCACAGTCCAAAAACATGGATCAAGTGAATTGAATTCTCAAAATTGCCCCACGTATAGAGTGTGTCTGTGTGAGTTAGTGTGTGCCCAGCGATGGAATGGGGCCCTGTCCTGGGTCTTTCTGCCCAGCGCCCGAGACGTTCTCCCCTGGATGAGCATGGGGAACCCCACCGCGAAATTCACTTCTGAACATGTAAAAGTGTGACTGTTCAGAGATCTACAAGAGTTTGTCTGTTGTTATTAACAGATTCCCTCAGTGAGGTGGCAGGATGTTGGAGGTCTGCAGCAGGTGAAGAAAGAAATCCTGGACACCATCCAGCTTCCTCTGGAGCATCCAGAGCTGCTGTCACTGGGACTCAGACGATCAGGACTGCTGCTGTACGGTCCTCCAGGCACTGGCAAGACTCTGCTTGCCAAAGCTGTAGCTACAGAGTGCTCAATGACCTTCCTCAGGTATCACACACACACACAGTGTCATACTGTAAGTATACTGTATTAACTGAGCACTCACACCCTGATGATACATTCCCGGATCCATGTATGATATGAATTATATATATTTACTTACTTTTAAAGAGTTCAGGCACCCTTTTCTCTGTGAAGCAGCAGGTCTGAATTTGTGCTTATTAATTTCAGTGTCAAAGGTCCTGAGCTTATCAACATGTACATCGGCCAGAGTGAGGAAAACATCAGAGAGGGTAAGAAAACAGATTTTTGTCTCAAATAAAACCCAGTATTTCAGTCATGTTAATTATATTTATAATGTATGCATTAGAATTTAGTCATTTAAGGTTCAAGTTAATTTATTTATATTTTTAATGTAGGGCTTTTTACAACAGTACATTGTCATAAAGCAGCTTTACAGTATTCCGAGCCTGAAGCCTCGAAAGAGTGAGCCGAAGTGACAGTGGCAAGAAAAAAAACTCCCTGTTGATGTTGGTTTAAAAAAAAAAAAAAAGAAACCTTTGGGGGATGAAGGCTCAGTTGGAGACTCATCCTCATATTGCAGAACACCCATGTTCAGATTGTGCAGTGATCAGTTGTCCATTTTTCAAAACTATAAAAACTATTAGTTACAAGTGCAGTGTATGTGTTGATTCTACCTAAACTTAAATAATTGCTTTGTTTTGATTTGACTGTTTTTTATTACATTTGGATCAAACACACAGTGATGGGTAGTAAATAAAAAACTGAAAAAGTGAAGGTATTTGTTCTCTCTGTGTTTTCAGTCTTTAACAAAGCGAGAAGTTCTGCTCCATGCATCATCTTTTTTGATGAACTGGACTCATTAGCTCCGAACCGCGGCCACAGTGCAGACTCAGGAGGAGTGATGGACCGGTCAGTCACACTAATGCAGCACTATACTCAGCCTGACTGCAGGCAAACCCCTGATGTCAGATCAGTCATATTTACATAAGTATGCAGATCAGACATTGTCACAAAGCAGCTTAATCAAAATCTGGCTGCAGGGTAAATGGACTGAGAGGAAAATGTCAGTCTCAGTAAATTCCCTCATGATAAAAAAACGTTCATGATACACAATGAGGCAGTTTAGTGTTATTGAAGCAATAAGGTACGAGAGATGTGTATTATTGTGAATACCTTGACAACCTCGAGTACCTTATTGCTTTTATAAACACACTATAATAAAAAAGGTTTGATTCATAAACGTGTTTATTAAAAATTATATATATATATATATTTTATATATATATATTTTTCACAATGTAATTTAACCCATTTTTTTATGTGAATGTTGTTCACTGAGTAACAGGATACCAGATTTTTTTAACATTAAAAAAATGCCAACTAGTGGGCATATTACAGAACACAATTTATAAACAACAGCCGCAACAGCTTAGCTTAGTGCTCCACAGAATTCAGCTCTCAGTTTTATGTTCATCTGTGTTTCCGTTTATGCTACATTATGTAAAACAATGTACTGTACATCATGCATTGATTCAATTGTGAAACAGTCAGTAATGTCACACAGGACAGCGGTCAGTAAATACACCCAGGACAGGGCACACACACAAACACTATATGGGGCGATTTATAGAATTAAATTTACCTTGAACCCATGTTTTTGGACTGTGGGAGTAAACTGGAGAACCCAGAGGAAACCCAGGCAGACACAGGGAGAACTGACCTTAATGATTTATTCATTCATTATCTCCCGCTTTATCCTCTACTAGGGTCGCGGTGGGGTTCCCCATGCCCATCCAGGGGAGAACGTCTCGGGCGCCGGGCAGATGCACCCAGGACAGGGCGCCAATCCATCGCTGGGCACACACTCACTCACACAGACACACACTCTATATGGGGCAATTTTGAGAATTCAATTGACTTGATCCATGTTTTTGGACTGTGGGAGGAAACCGGAGAACCCGGAGGAAACCCATGCAGACACGGGGAGAACATGGAAACTCCCCCCAGATGGGGATTCGAACCGGGAATCCCTAGCGCTGAGAGGCGAACGTGCTAACCACTAAGCCACCGTGCCGCCGACCTTAAATGATGATTTGTTAAAAAAAAAATTGATACCATTTTTCTAATAAAATCAAAATAACATGAAATGGTTTACTCTTCTTATCAGAACATGTCTTTTTTAAACTTTTGATCCAGGGTCACAGGCATGCTGTAATGGGAAATTGTCTTTTTTTTTTTTGGGAAACTGTTGACCGCTGTTGAACTGAGCGTTGCTTCTGCTCTGTTTGTCATCTATAGGGTTGTGTCTCAGCTCCTTGCAGAGCTTGATGGACTGCATTCATCCAGTGATGTATTTGTGATCGGTGCCACCAACCGGCCAGATTTACTGGATCAGTCGTTACTCAGACCTGGCAGGTACACGTGAAGACATGGCTTCTTTACTCCTGACTCTCTGTTTCCAGTCTGTCTTTTACTTTCTGTGTGTTTAATCTGTTCAGATTTGATAAACTGGTTTACGTTGGGATCAGTGAAGACCGAGAATCACAGCTACTGGTTCTCAAGGCAATATTGCGAAAGTAAGCTGTTACTTTAAAATCATTCTCACCATCATTTTAAAGAGTTTTTGCATTTTAACAACTTTATGAAACGTTAGAGATTTATTGAACACATTTATTAAGCTCATTAATTATGTATAAAGCCTTATAAATAAGAGCTGCTATATAAAGCTTTATGAAGCTGTTAAAGTAATGTGAGTGTAATTGTATGTCTGTCTGTAGGTTTAAGGTTGACCCGAGTGTTAGCCTGTCAGAAATCATCGATCGCTGTCCGCCCCGGCTGACCGGAGCGGATCTGTATGCCCTGTGCTCTGATGCCATGATGTCTGCTGTTAAGAGGAAGATTGTACTAATTAGTCAAGGTCTGACAATATTATTGCATTAATTATGTATATTTTTTTAAAATGTCCTTGGTGTACAGCTTTGTTTGGATACCATCTTCCTCCATTGTAAATTTCCTCCACTTACCATATACAGTAGATGGACTTTGTAGTTTAACAATTACACACTGTAGTTTATCTGTTTACTTATTTTTGTTAGTCCCTTGTTGGTTCTCTGTTCTCTGTTGATCAGGATTATCACAGAACAGGTATCATTTGGGAGGTGGATTGCTTATTGAGGGGATTTTAGAGCATTAGTGCTGCTGTAGTTTCATTGAAACACCTCAGTGACACTGCTGGGATAGGAATAATGCACCAACTAAATAATACCTGCTCTGTGGTGCTACTCTTGGGGTCCTGATCTGTTTATATATCTTTATTATTGTATTTATGTGCAAACACAACCTTCCTGGTGCTTAATCTCAGTGTATTAGGTATATCTGATCATAGCTTTTCTGCAAGAACAGTTTCGGGATTTCACACTCATCACTAAAAGCAGATTGTTTTGGTTCGGGGTCTTTTTTTCGGAACAGCAGTTTCTTACCTCTGTTCTGATTCAGGCGATGCTGCATCATCGTTCACTAGCTTTCACCATTGCTCACATATTTAAAGGAATGGTTTATATGTGTGTTACGTGTAAGTCAGTGGGTTTTGCAGTGCTGTTCATCCTTCACTATAGGTTTCCAATCACAACATTGACTTGAATATTAAATACCCACAATTCACTTGATAGTTAAACGTTTGATCTGATGAATGCTGAAAGCAGTGTCATCTTTGATTAGATCATTCAAATGAAGTTTTCATCATGGTTTTTGCATTTATGCATAGGCTTTTGATACTGCAGGCCTAATGGAAAATAAGCAAAATAAAACTGCTTTAACAGATTTATCATGGGATTGAGATATAAACTGCACTCTAATGAGAGATTTAGCCAGCCCTGCTGTTTGAGCAATCTTGTAATGATTCTAATGAAAACGTCTCTCCCTGTAGAATAGTTCTTTGCGTATGTGTAGTTCCACAGGTGGGGATCTAGTTAAGCTTATTTCTTGTATTTTTTTGCACAACATACATTTCTCTTTAGAGCTATATGAAGACTTACGAGATGTAACAGATTTTTATATATTTTTTTCAGTTGGTCATAGAATTTTTGAGACTTTTATAGCATCAAGGACATGCATTTATAGTTTAATCGTTATTTGCTCTTTACCTTTCAGGTGTAGAGTCTGAAGAGACAGGGCTCACACTGTGTGCTGAGGACTTCAGTCAGGCTCTTGACATCCTTCAGCCATCGGTATCGGAGAAGGAGCTGCAGAAGTACAAGGTCATCCAACAGAGATTCACCACCTAGTAACACCACCACCATCAAAATCACTTATGTTATATGAAACATATTCAACGTTCCAAATACATTCCTGGATACCAAGGTGGTTAAATGCATTTAAGAGGTAGCAGACAGTTCTGATCAATATGCCAGTTTAGTTACTGATATGAACTGCTCTGTCCATGCAGTGACCTAGCCCTGACTCTGCTGAATTCACCTTGATTTAAATCTGCTGATTTCGTGTGTATTTTTTTCACACAAACTCTGCACTGACTCACTGATTGTTCTGATTGACTGCAAGAATTATGACAGTACAGACTTTTTATATTGTAATGACGCATTCGCTGCACTCAGTCACACTGAACTAACTGTTTGGAAACTGAAAGCTTCATTTTAGTACCAGTTTTAGTAAAATTGCTAAAGATTATTCTAGTTTTTAATTCTCATCCTTAAAAGCTTTGATCATTTGCTGATGTGATAATCCAGGTGTATAATGTGTGAGATAATACGTAATGGGGTACTCATCTTTGTGGGTGTATATGCGTATAAATATATATAAGCTGTAAAATAGAATTATTCAAAATTCAGCCACAAAAAATAGAAAAGTATTAAAGTACTAATTTATTTCATTTAATAACAGAAAATATGTACTATTACAATGTTTTCACTTTTACTGAATAAACCAGATTTCTAAGGGGAACTAGATGATTGCTTACAACTTTATATTTTTGGGTAATATAATTTACTTACTAATTTAATTTCCTGTACAAATGTGTAACATAATAAACATGTTGAGAGGAATTATCTATTGTTTCGTTTAAAATAAAAAGCTAATTTTGTGCTGAAAGGTGTCATTTTTAACTTTATTCTTCAGATTTAGTAAGTTCTTATAATGCACTTCTTACAAAGGACAAATAGGAACTTGATGTTTTTATGTTTATTTGATGAAAAATATAATATTTAAAACCTATATAGAAAATATAGTTGCTAGTAGACAAAATTAACAAAAACGACAAGTTCAAATAAGGAAGTGATTTTCAAAACTTAAGAAAGTTTATATACTGCAAACGGTTCAAGCTCTTTTATTAAACTTGCATTGCTTTTAGGTTTGTAACAGGAACCAGAGCAGTACTGCAACATGCTTTAGCACACTTTCGGGAATCCATTGGTTTCCCTGACTCACAGTAAACTTCCGCTCTGTGCTTTTTATCTTCAGAATGCTCAATAACAGGGTCTTATATTTAGAAAAACTCTTTTATGACTAAGTTTAAACCATTTTTTTATGATTTTGCTACCCTATTTTAACCAGCAGGGAATAGGTTCTGTTTCACTTTACACAATGGATTTCAAACTATTTAACGTTTAGGTTTAGAGCCTCCAAAATAACATATTTTTCAATGTGAGCCATGATGACATCAGAGGTTGTATGATGCATCATAAATGTGTATTGCTCTGCTGAAGAACCAACTTCTGCTGTTCTTACCCTGCTATAGTTATCTTATGCATGTTATTCGAGATTTTATTTATTTACTTTATTTATAATGCATCCTTGATTCCTAAAAACCTAAGCTGGTTGTCTTGATTCCTAAAGTTTTAATGGAAAGGTTTTTTTTTTTCCATCCTTGCTTTCACCTTCTGGGAGTTCAGACCTTTGTTTTTGTGAAAAGCACTTTATAAATTTAAATGGAATTCTTAAATGGTTGCTATTATAAACATAACGTTTTACCGTCTAATGGAAAGTATTTGTCACAGAACTGGAGTTATGTTCAGTACTATTTGTGTCTCGGTTTCACAAGTCACTCACCTAAATATGCATTTTAATTTTACAATAAAAACTCTGACCAGACAGCAAAGGTATAGAAAGCATTTCTGTTTAACTCTTGGGTGCTAAAATAAAACAAAAGTAAAATGTACAGTCACACGCAGCATGATGTAATCAAGCATTACAGAGGTGTATTTTTAAATGGAGGAAGGAGTGGTGTATAGGTGACTGAAGGAAAGGAACATCTGAGCAGATTTTAGTCAGGAGGTCGAGACCACAGGAGAAGGGCATCCTTTGCTTTCGAGACAAATTCTGATCCCCTCTGTTTTGTTTGGGTTCTAGTTTGATGAAATAACAGACATTGGTGATGTAGCTCCTCGGTGTCTGCGGCGCCATCCATTTCTATTGCAGGTAACGCCGCGTTCTGTGTCGGAGACTCATGTGAAATGTGGCATACGACAGCAAGTTCTGAAGAAAACATTCAAAACAGTTAGTCAGTTCCTCTTTAGAACCATGAAAGCCCACTAACTGATTATATATATATATATATATATTAGTTGACGCAGAATTCTGATGCTGACTTAATATCACAACACAACTAATTTAGGTTTTTTCACTTTCCTGTTTATTAAATAATTTATTTTGAAGCTTTACTTTTTAGCTTTTTATTAGGTTTATAAATGATTAGGGTAATGAAGTGTAGTTTCATTTAAACACCTCAGTGACACTGCTGCTATGAGAATAATGCATCACCCAAATAATACCTGCTCTATGGTGCTACTATTGGGGTTCTGACCATTAAAACACAGAGTAACGGGAACGTACACAGAATGTACTGTAGTACACGAACAAATGGACTACTGTATGTTTTGGTAGAACTACAAAGTCCATCTTTACAGTAAGTGGAACAGAGAACGTGGACAATAAGTGGAGCAAAAAGGAGGCGTGTACAAAATTTTAACTCAATTTATATCATATCGTTACTCTGACCCGTTAACAGCTTAAAAATAATAATTTTGGTAAAACATTTCACATGACAAAATGTTCACTGTTCACGTTTTCATCATTTTATTTGTTGTAAATGTTTTTCTTTGTAGAATAAGTGTAAATTAAAGGTGTTGTGAGATGAAGGCTTCCCCTGGCGTGCAGAAAAAGCCATATTTACCGCTTACGTGGCCTTTGCTACTTTTGTGCGCTTCATCCTTTTCCTTCTCATGAGGGTGACCTGAGGCCTCTTCAAACCTGCGATGAGCAGCAGCAGTCTGGGTCGAGACTTGGTCAGCCAGCTCCTCAGTAGCGCCCCCTTAGGAAACCTTTCAGAAAGGTTTAATTAACATTGAAAGATGTTTATCATATTTTACTTAAAGGTGCCATGATTTTTTTTGTGGATGTTTAGTGAAATAATCAGTTTTTTTTCTTTTTTGTGCAGTCTGCTGAGCTGAAGCACTCAGGTGTACAGTATGTTAATTCAGTATATTAATCCAATACCAAGGATGAAAGACATTAGTAATAAAGTTAGAGAAACAAGAGTCGCTGCCCGTCATTTCACATTGAGAAAAAATATAAATCCATGTGAATAGGTCTGAGACGAATTTCCCAGGAGTGGACATCCCCGCAAATTTACCTCATCTTAGTCCAAACATTTCAGAGGCCTCTGTTAGCAAGTTACAATTCCAGGTTTATGTCTGTACAATTACAAAAGACAACATAAGGATGGCTTGTTTGGAAGGGTTGCTAGGACAAAGTGTTTTTTTTTTCTTCTATGAAGAACATGGCAACAGTCTGTAAGCTGCATCTGAACACACTACAAGAATTCTGAAACTATTTGTTACAGACCAAAGTTGGGATGTTTGATCATTAATGCAGTGCATTGTTTGGTGAAACCCAAATAGTTTATTAGTACAATAGACAAAACCAACTATTAAGGACTGGTGAAGAGTTAGTAATCGGTAAGCGTTGACTGTGACATCCACTCTACTAAAGTGTGCTAAAAGCAAATGTAAAGCCATCTGCTGGGTCATGCAACAGGACAATGATCCTGAGCACACCATCAAATGACATCAAAATGACTGAAAAAGTAAAGAATAAGAGTCTTGCAGTTATTAAACACGAATTAAATCCTGATTGTCATACAGAGAATATTTAAGTTATTACAGCTAAAGGTTGATGAATTATGAGCTGTATTAAATGAATACAGATTAATATAATAATTAAACTAAATTGCAGTTTGTAATATGGTTCATTAAATAATGTTTATTTTTTAAAACTGGAATAGATTTCGTCACAGAAGACCAGTCAATTAACGACATTGTTTTCAGTAAATGCTTTCCTGAAACAAACCTTTATTATTTTTTGTAAGACACTTTACAAACACAGAAAGAAGTGTAAGGCCACCTCTTTCCCGTGATTTTCCTCACTGCTTCATAAACTACAAACTCCACTTTTGCAGGTTTGCTGTACTTTAGAACTACTTACACATTTATAGATGGTAATTCTTTCTGTTCTTTCTTTTGTTTTGGCATGTATCTTGTAACAGGTCTTGTCCAAATTCCCAACTTTTTAAAAAGGTGAGAGGTGTTTAGTGATGTGACAAAGAATTTTCACTCTAAGATACTACACCTGCATCAAATTGCCTGGATCAGCTGGGACCTACAGTACACAGAGATGCAGGTGGTCTATATTCAATAGCAAAATGAGTAAAATTGTTGAGTCTATTGCAGTTAATATTTGATGCAGTCCCTCTACAATCATTCCACCATTAAAATCATTCATTTTAAATTAATTCCTAATTCTTTTGGGTAAACGAAGGCCTTTGATTTTTTTTCATTGTAAGATTCCCTAAGGTGCTGATTGTGTTCAGATAATAAATAACTAATTATACTAAGTGCTCAGTAAGCACTTAGTGCTTACTTTATTGGTAGTCCCTATAAAGCAGCACAGGTTAATAAAATGTTCTTAATAAAATGTTCTTAATTTCTTAATAAAATGGTCTTAATTTCTTAAAACATGCATGGTAGACCAAGAGAAGGAGCTATCTATAGAACCGACATCTTTGAATAACAGACAAGCAGAGAAGTCGTCTTGACATGAATTAGACTGATCCACATAATTTCCTATTTTAAATGCATACTCTTCATTATATAAACTGGATGGGATATTATAGGAATTCTTGATTTAAGTACCTGAGGAAAAAAACTCAAATGAGTCCAAATGGCCGTGTTAGTTAGGAGTTTGACCCCTCTGACGGGTTAATGCACCTTCTATAATATCACCTTCAATTGTTTATCTTTTGCTTGCCATGCAGACCAACAAGCCACAGAGAGATCTAGCAATGTTTAGATGTGCTCGGGCCTTGCTGGAGCTATTGTTATTTTCCTACAGGCTCCGTGCTTAATGTTCAGGAGTAGTTTCAGGCCTCGCTTTGCTTTGTCATAAACTATGTTTTACTTATTTAAAAAAATGTCATACTTGTCATACTATTAGTGGACTGACTGAGTTCAGGGGAGTTTGCAAAGACTACATCAATCCTTGAAAAGCTTAACGTAACATATATGAGTGTTAGAAAATAGATTTAAAGTCTTAATAAATTTTGTAGTGAGTGGGAAATCAAATTTTACTGTGATACAAAACCTTATTTTCCTTAAAAACCTTATCATGAAAACATTTTGTGTACAGTGATTAAAGTGCTAAAACCTCACAGTAAATAATGCTCAAATAATTTGTGAAAATTGTTTTGTTTTTTGCTAACTAAATGCAAGAACAGCGGTCAGTAATGCTAATAATGCTAATGCTTCCTTGAATTGCATAATCTCCCCATCTGAGAAACTCAGAACACCATGTTTTCTCATCAATAGTATTATGTACTAATAAAAGTAATAAGAAGGCACGGAATTATAGTTCAATCAATAAGAATATAATGATTACACATTAAAGCTCATTTTATTGACTATTAAACATTAATGGAAAGCAGTGTCAACAAGATAATCTATGGTTCTATTGTTCTAGATAAGGGAAAACAAATCTTTGTACAAATCATTCTCTTATCATACCATGAATTTAATTCAAATTTATTTCATCTTAACAATTTATTTAATAAAATTTAAGAACATATAAATGAGAAATATAACTTTAACTACATCTTCTAAGAAAAATGAATCAGAATGCAATTCTTACCAATTGACCCCACACATTTGTTAGGTTATACCCCCTTCGTCCTGGCTGAGGCACATATATGATCCTAATGGAGTTTTTTTTTTTTTTACTCCCTAGCTAGAAGGTTCACACAGGCTGGAAAAAACAAATCAGCTGGATAATAGGAGGCCATGAACTCCAGCTAATAGGTTAGAGCGGGGAGGGGTGTGTGGGTGGAGGGGCCTTTAAAAAGGAGGGTCCACTCAGCACTTCTCCCAGTAAGCAACAACGGGTGATTCCACCTTTCCACCAATCGGGCTGTTTTCCCTGCTGTTTCTATGACATCTGACATGGTGTCCATATAAAACAGCTTAAAGAGTACAGAGAGGGGTCAGCCAACCTGTACACACCAACACCTGCCCAACAAATGATATTTTCTGACTCTGATTATGTTGTTATTAAAAGCTATTTTTTAAATGCAAATAAGGATTAAGGTAACAATGAAAATTGTCCTGATTCCCAGACGTCTTTCAGAATGATGCTTACATGTTTCTTATGTGTTTGAGCTCAGTTTCCTCCCCTGGTAATAATTACATGCTCAATCTGGCAGAAGTAAATAGCTTTTTGGTGTAAATGTGTGGGTGAGTGCATTTGTATTTAACAAAAACAAAGAAACCAAACTTTTGACGGATACCGTTTTTATTTATATTTAGGTAGGGTAGGTGTATTTGTTATTATTATCTATAGCTCTATGTAACTATATATTAAATAAATAGATTATTTATCTGTTAATTTTTGTAAAACTTGTTCAGAATGTTAGTTTATTATAACAATTATTTTATTAATTTCGGGCGGCACAGTGGCTTAGTGGTTAGCATGTTTGCCTCTCAGGACTAGGGATCCCTGGTTCAAATCCCCATCTGGGTGGAGTTTCCATGTTCTCCCTGGGTCCATGTGGGTTTCCTCCGGGTTCTCCGGTTTCCTCCCACGGTCCAAAAACATGGATCAAGGTCAATTGAATTCTCCAAATTGCCCCATTTCAGAGTGTGTCTGTGTGAGTGAGTGTGTGCCCAGCGATAGGTTGGCGTCCTGTCCTGGCGCCCAGCGCACGAAACGTTCTCCCATGGATGGACATGGAGAACCCCCACCCCCACCCCGCGACCCTATTAGAGGATAAAGCGGAAGATAATGGATGGATGGATTTTATTAATTTCGCCATGTTGTTCAGATAAAGCAGTAGAAATCTGCAAACTCACCACTAGATGGCAGTAAATTCGGTTTTAACATGAAAGCAATACGAATGTTATAATTAAACTGATATATAGTTGTGGCGTAGTGGTTTTTATATATATATATATATATATATATATATATATATATATATATATATATATATATATATATATATATATAGTTATATTGGCGTAGTTGTGGCGTAGTGGTTAGCGTGTACCTGCCCAGCGCCAGAACCCCCCCCCCCCCACAAATCCAATAGAGAAATAATCTAAAACATGAAAACTTTTTTTAAACAAGATGAGATTTAATAATACAGAATAATAGATTTGTTTTACGTTTCACTTCTCATTAATATAAAAATTGTGAAAAACAGAAAAATTTGAACACAAAAAATGTGTAAAGTTTGTTAAAATATAATAAACATGGGTAATATTAATTACTCCCCCCCCCACACACACCATCTTATGTTTTTTTTTTTTTTTTTTTTTTAATGAACAGAGCATCCTTTGGCAGGAGTTGTTTACATTCATAAAGTTAAATTCAACAAAACAGACCTGTAGTGAGTGCTTCTTGCTGTAGGGGGAGGTGTAACACAGAAGGAGTAGAGTAAGTGAGAGAGCTTTGTAGAGTGCAGGAGAGACAGAGTGATGGAGAAAAAGAGAGAGAGAGAGGTATGGGACCCTGGCACTGCAATGCAGATCCTTAGCCAGGAGAATGCAGAAGGTGCAGGCATGATGGCAGATGTGTTGAATATTCTGGACTTGACCATAAGGTTCCCTGATGTTAGTCGCATTGTTGTCAAATACTGTACAGCGGGTTATCGTTCTCTTCTGATAGTCACATTGGCTGCTGAACAGAAAGTGGATTCTTAAAAATAACCAAAATAGATAAATAAAATAAAGAAAGCAGGATTTTCTTCTTGATTTATAATGGTTGAGTCTTTAAACATATAACCACTTTGCTAAAATTAGATCATTATTTTAAAGTGGATGATTAAGAGACAAAAGCCAGCTTCAGTTGATCTGTACAAAAGACTTAAACAAAAAGGACTTGTGGCAGGTGTGGCTATTGTGATGCATGATGGTGGCAACATCATTCTGGGGGGATGTTTATGTTCTAAGAACAAACTCTAGACTAACATTGGAGCTCTGCGAAAAAAGAATTCAAATTTTAGAATTTTTAAATGTTTATAGGTTTTATTATTATAAGCTTTTAATTTTAAATATCTTTTATCAGTATTATGATCACCACTTAACTAATATTGTGGAGTTGAAAATGTAATTTCAGTAGTCCCTTAGCTGTGACTAATATCAAAATATATATATGGAGTTGACATTGTAAGTGATTGAATAGCACTGTCTCTAGTGGATGTAGTCAGAAATATAAATGTTCAATTATCATTAAAAAATTGTCTTTGGAATCAGTGCCCCATGTGTTCCTTTGTGTATGAGCACATATTGTGTTTTAGTTTACCGAGCACTTAATTAAAGAGACACAGAGGATTGTGATCAAGGCTTAGAGACGCAGGTGATTAGTAAGCGACGTCTCTCAGTTTAATTGAACTAGGGTACTTGGCAGATGAGACCAGTTTGTTGTCTCTAATCAGATTAATGTAACCAGCTGAAAAATGAGCTACTTAAACTGCAATCCCCAAAGACCTTTGGCCGATTTTTAAAAACTGAGATAAAACACAGACGCTGCGTTTCAAGCGTTATATGTTCAGGAGATAAACAATATTTAAGTACAAATAAAATAAAAAAAAACTTGTTCTGAGATATTAATTGGTTACTTGCATGCTCATCTTGATTACACTCTATCCACAACATTTTTATTTTTGTCATTTTAGAAGCTATGGGTTGCACCTTTGTACTTCTATTGTGATTTTTAAAAGATGTTCTGGTTCCTTATACTGTTGTAAAAGATTGTGTGGTATTGTAATTAAAAAGGGGTCTGAGCACAGGAGTAACCAGGTGCCCAGAAGCCCCCAGCTCACCAGAACTGTCATTCTTTGGAAGCATTGTGCAAGACGGAAACAACAAATTAAAAAGAGCAATCCTCTTATAGGTTTGTACTAAAGTTCTTTTAATTTGGGAAACTGGATTTACTGGGAACTTCTTGTAATTGAGGGGGGGGGGGGGTGCCTCAGGTCTAAACTGTTAATTAGAAAATGCTAATTATAAAAAAGAAATCCAATCCTTTGCAATGGTTAGTATATCCAAACTTTTGCACATGACATGTTCATAAATAAGTTCTTTAAAATGAATTCATTTAAGGAAATCAGCAAAGTGTGTGTGTGTGTGTGTGTGTGTGTGTGTGTGTGTGTGTGTGTGTGTGTGTGTGTGTGTGTGTGTGTGTGTGTGTGTGTGTGTGTGTGTGTATTGTAATTTGAATATATATATATATATATATATATATATATATATATATATATATATATATATATATATTTAAAGTGGCTAACAGATGTGTCAACTTGATAGTTAGGATCTGAGCAGAGGGGTAGACATGATACAGCAGCCCTACTCTGAGGTGTTGGGTGAGTTTGCTGAACTTGGGGTTTAAATTCCGAACCTTTTGATTGGTGACTCAAAAGAGACATAAACAGACCATCATTATATGTGCAATAATGTTTTGCTGTGCAATCTTGTTATTTTATAGTCTAAAGTGTTCTATATGTTATTTACATGACTGTGAATTTATTTTTGTACATACTGATTTCTATTTTATAGTAATTTTACACTTATATTGTTTTATAATTTCTTCTCATATACATACACACATTATTTTAACTACTTAAACTATTTTTAATTACTTTTTAGCTTTCCCCATTACTGTCACTGCTGAGAATTTCCCCATGGTGGGACAGATTAAGGCGTATCTTATCTTGGCTAAGCAGGTGGATATAAAGGTTTTTGCATCTGCAGGTTCTCTTTTTTACTAAAAAAACAAATGTCCAGATTTTATAATACAAAATAATTCATTTAAATTGTACATATTGTATGAACAAACCACATAAATGTGCTTTACATTTCCAGACATGTGAATTTGAACCGACATGCGGTCTGTGTATGCAGTGACAGAAACTGAAATGTAACAAATGTTTAGAAACCTGTTCGTTAATCACGGTACAGAGAGAGTTGAATGAGATACAGATTTTCAATGTAGAAAACAAAATGAAACAATAAGTAACTGAAAAAAGGAAATGCCAGCTGTAGAAGTGTCATTTTAAAAGTGAATTCTGCTTATGTCTGCAAACATTCAGTCAGTTTGGTAAAGTAAAGCCAGCATTAAAGTCAGACGATTGAATAAACAGCATGTATTTTTTATTTCAGATTTTGTGTTATTACTATAAATAGATTTTTTAAAAATAAAGAGATTCTGATATTAAATAAATCAGTTTACACTCACTGAGCACTTTCAGAACTGCACTGTGTAGGGATTCTGCTAAAATATCCTCAATGTGTTATTCTGCTCACTACAACTGGACATGCACATAACTGATCAGATCAAATTAGTCTGGCAAGGTTTTTTTGACCTCGCTTATCAATGAGTTCTCATCTCATCTCATCATCTTAACCACTTAATTCTATACTAGGGTCATGGGGGGTGGGGGAGGGGCCCCCATGCTCCATCCAGGGGGGAAACGTTTCGGGCACTGATACACCCAGGACAAGGTGCAAATCTCTCGCTGGGCACACACACACCACAAGCACATACTATATGGGGCAATTTAGGGCATTCAATTTACATTCAATCAATGTTTTTGGACTGTGGGAGGAAATCGGAGAACCTGGATAAAACCCATGCGGACATGGGGAGAAACTGAAAACTCCACCCAGATTGGGATTCCAACCTGGATCCCCAACACAGAGAGGCGAATATGCTAACCACAAAGCCACCATGACGTCCCCACACACACAATATGAAGGTGAAATTTAGAGCAGCCAATTCACCTTGAATCCATGTTTTTGGACTGTGGGAGGAAACCAGAGAACCCAGAGAACACTGAGTTTGGAACATGGAAACTCCATCCAGATCCACAGCCGCTGAGAGGTGGATGCTTAATGATATGTGGCACTATGCCACCGTGCTGCCCCTGATGTGTTTTAGAGCTAAATGTTCTGCCCCAATATTCCATCATTCTGAATAACTTAAGATAATTTTGTGTGAAAACCCCAGAGGGATCTGCAGTTACAGAAACCTCATACCAACCATCGTTCCATAGTCCTTTTACTTAGCTAACATTTTCCCTATTTTGATATCAGATGAGCTTTACATTGAGCTTAATGGATTTATATATTGTACTATTGCCAGACGATTAGCTGATAATGATCTAATTGTATGAGTATGTGTGCAGTGGCTCCTAATAAAGTGCTTGGCGAGTGTACAGAAATTCAGAGTAATGCCACAAGTCAGGAATGGTATTTCAAATGCTCTATATAAATACAAAAGAAGACATACAAAATAAATTAACAATCTTTGTTTAAAATCATTTTGTTCCATTAATGAGCATAGAAAACATTGCTTTTTAACAAAAACAAATCCTACAATTCCCAACTACAGCACACTCCGTTTATGAACAAACCTGCTCTGCATGTCAGTACAAACACACTCGGTTTTAACTGTGTATCAAAGTGCTAGAAATGGAGCTTTGTTTTGATTGGTAGTTGCTGAATTATGGTTTCTGTTCGTTTTAGTTGTATCCAGTCCCCCATGAATTGCCACTGTTCCTTTACAAATGCTATGTTCTTTCTTCCACCAACATCTTCTTTTTATCCACCAAAAACTGAGTTTTGCAAGATTCAAATACATAAATAGGAGTCACACACAGTGCTGACATTTTCGAGTAGCCAGTTGAGGTTGCTGTTGCAAAGGCAGTGAGGTCTGGCATGCAATCTATCATATTTGCTAATTGTCTGCAGAGCATTAGATATGGGTCACATATGGGTCTCCCAAAGTTTGTTAGCATTTAGACAAACAACTCAATTTGTACAACAGAACTATTTACCAGAAGGTCATCTGTCCAGATCAGTTCTGTTGCAGTTAATACTTGACATCTAGTACCTACAGCTGGAAGGCACTGACATGCACCACTGTTATTTTTATTATCTATCTATCTACCTATATATATATATATATATATATATATATATATATAAGGCAGTAACATGTCAAGTGTTACATGATACAGATCCGACCTGGCCAGTTGATTCTGTTTATATATATATATATATTTATTTATTTCTAATTTTCTCTCTCAATGGCAGTAGTGATCACCTCAACACAGAACCAGCCTTATTTACAAATAATTAGTCAGCCAAACTGTGGAAACTGTATAAAGCATCAGTAATATTTAAAGTGTGCTTTGTTTGCTTGGACGGGGGGCATAACAGGTTTGATAGAGTGTGCTTAGCTGTGACATTTGATTTAAAAATACAGAAACATACAATTCAAAAAGTAGCTATTCACTTATTAATCGAAACCAAGCGATGGTCTTGATCAGTACGATTCATATCTATTATTTATATAAATTATGTTAGAACCCTATTCACATGCTTTAAGTGCAAAATTGCAGTTCTTGCAAAAGAGACAAAGTCTTCTGCTTATAGCGAGCAGTCATACAAATTATTTTACCAGCTATAAGACAAACAAAAGGTGTCTGAAGAGCAGTAGCATGTTGGCTGTGGGCTTGTTAAAACGATTCGAGTGTAAATTCTAAACCTCATGCGATTTTATTGTTTCTATGTTAAACCCAGCCATGCAGTTTCACTTCTGGTACTTTCAGAACATGCTCTTTAAAACACACATGACTTTTATATTGCTTATACGCCACATTGTTTATTTTCACCGGTTTAAATAATTTTTGACGTCAACAATACAAAATGCATTTATGTGTCTGCTCATTAAATCTGTGAAAAATGAAGTAAGATGAACAGTTTTAAATGATCTCGTTTTAAATAGTTACAAACTCTTCATTGAATCACTCTGTGGCAAATTTCAATGGCATGGTACTCAATCATGGTTAAAACAATTACATCTATTTATCCATTTTAATAATAATATAACACTGTGACATTTATATTTAAATTTCATAACACAGAAGTTTATTTTTTTCATATTATATATATATTTTTCTTCTTCGTAAAAATACCTCGGAACTGTGTTTGTTTTTTTTTTTAGTTCATTACCGTTTTACCAGTTAATGTTTTACCAGTTAATGTGTATTTTAATCACATTTTATGTGAGAAGTTACCATGGACAGTATTTAAAGTGCTTAAAAAAAGCTGTACTGAAAGACAGCAAACTTTTTTTTTATTATTATTATTTAATACTATTCTGCAATGGATGTAGTCCAAAGTGCTTCTTGCACAGCCTGTTACAACACCATCGTGTACATCATTAGGCTGTGTAACTTTTCTCATTTGCATATTTTTTTTATCAAACATTGTTCTCAAATTCACTTTCAATTTTCACTTATACACTCACCAGGGCAGACAGGCTTCCTTTGTCTGTTTTCGTTTACTGCTTTATTGCGTATTCCTTTTGAGAATAAATCATTCCCACCACCATCTAAAATATCTTCGAAGATCCACAAATACCATAAAAGCCACCTGAAAAAATTTGCCAAAAAGTAACCAACTAGTCACACCTGAGCAACCAACCCAAAGACTTTAGCAACCAACTTGCCATGTCCTAGCAACCACCTAAAATACCCTAATAACCACCAAGTCATAACCTACCAATATCCTGATTTTAATAACTACCTACCATTAGCTTAGCAACCTCCTGGAATACCCTAGCAACCTCCTAAGAGCACTCTTGTGACCACTGATTTTTGTTATGTATTGCTTTTTTTCTGGTCAGAACTAAATTCTGTCTCATACATGTGGGCACAACATGGGACCATGCCCTCCATGTGACCCAATACATCCACAGAGCATCATACTCTCTCTATTGCTTTCCTAAATATCCTAAAAGTCAATCTCTGAACGAGATCTACTAAGTAATATGTTTTTCATTCTTTAAAAAAAAACAAAACAAAAAAAACAGTATATATAGATGTCCATGATAAACATCCATGTGGTACAGTAATTAGGTGCTGGACATTTAATCACAGAACAGGTCCCATTGATGGTGTATAGCACATTACATTAAATTACCAAATAAGATCAATTTCTCCAAAAGAACTACGATTTGACATTTCAAGCATTACCAAAAGTATTACAGTATATGCTCGCGTAAGCATTAAGACTCTTGGTTCAAAGCCCAAATATTGATGAGCACTGAACCCAACCAAGAAAAGTAAATAAAGGCCACAAATCGGGTGCAGTAGTCTCCTCACATGACTTTTGATCATGATTCATTTAGTTTGTCTCTGAAGAACAGGTATTAAGTTTAAATGTTAAACAAACTTCATTACTAGTTGTTAGGGCTGGGCGATATAACCGATCTATTCAATTTTTTTATTTAAAGCAGTGCTTTGACATAAACATTAATGTCAGAAGGTCTCTGCGTTTACAGATTCTGACTGCCTGGGGCTCTGAGCTCTGTCAGAGTGGTCACATCTTGGCTGTAGAGGGCTAAGTGGGTGTGGTACCTGTTGGGCTAATAAACCAATGGTTGATCAATTTGAGTTCAAATCTCAAATCTAACAAAGTTTCCAATATGGATCATTACACAAAGCTTTTATCCCGCATTGCGGGAAGCTGTATTATAGCTGACCCTGCGCTTTGATCCCAAATCATTTTGGCATAATTGTAAGTCCCTTTGGATAAACAAAATCTCTACAAAATAAATTACTGTAGGTATACAAGACATTATTTTGGTTTTGGTAGTATTGCCTTGGAATCTGAAATAAAGGAGTGAATTTAAATCAATCACAAAGACCAGAAGAGAACCAATATCCACAGGTCCCACATGGAACAGACCAACGTTCTGTGTATTTTTTTTGGCAAAACCAGAACCAGCACCACAAACAGGTTCCACCAACTGAAATGAGAGCATGCAGCAGAACGAAAACAAGAGGATAAAAATAGATTTAGTTCTGGATCATTCATTGTCTGTAAAATTGAAAAAATATATATAATCGAGCCCCCCCTTGAAAATGACCTTTTGATTTTTTTGCTTATATCGCCAAGCCCTATCCACTGTACCTTCTTAGGCAAACAGAAAACTGCAAAATCTAAAGCTTTTAATAGTCTCAGCAGGAAATAAACGGTCAGGAAAATAGTGAGAAATTAAGAAATATATAAAAATAATTCGATGGTGTATCTCATCATTATCTCATCTCATTATCTCATCTCATTATCTTCTGCTTAATCCTTTATTAGGGACTAGGGTTGCTGTGGGGGTTCTCCATGGCCATCCAGTGGAGAATGTAGGGAACCAGGTTCAAAGAGAACCAGGCTTCCTCCCACAGTCCAAAAACATGGATTCAAGGTAAATTGAGTGCTCTACATTGCCCCATATAGTGTTTGTTTTTGTGAGTCTGTATGATTGAGTGTGCCCAGCTAGGTATTGGCTCCCTGTTCTGGGTGTATCTGCCGAGCGCCCCTGGATGGGCATGGGGAATCCTTTGTGACCCTAGAGGAGGATTAAGCCAAAGATAATGAATAAGTGAATATTTTGCAGTTTAGGGTTTGTCCCTTTTTACTTCGACAATGAAGTCGTGATTTTAAATCCCAATGTTTGGTTTTCACAAAGTACTGCTCAGTTGTACATGTTAGCATCCTTGGCTGAATCAGGCGAGCCGGGTCGTGATGAGTCATAGAGATGCGAGCACTGTGAGGTCTTTCTCTCTTTGAGCAGTGTTAGCATCTCTGCGAGCTGAGCCTCCAGCACTGCCATGCGGTTGTTCAGGAAGTGAATGTCTCCTTTCAGTTCCTGCTTCAGCTCTAGTAAAGAAGCCTGAATGCTGTGTTCAGGGATAGGACCGAATGCTCGTTTGCTCTCAGCCTGCATCGGGCTGCGCTCCTGAGGAGTCCGCACACTCCCCTGCCCTACGTTATCCAGCCGTAGGTCACTCTTTGTGATGCCGCTGTCACAGGAGTCTGTTTTCTTCAACGACAGGTCCTCTTGCAGCTTAGTCCTGTCTGGAAGAGTCTCCATTGACTCAGCTTTGGAAACAGTGCCCCAGGAAAGCTCGGACCTTCCCGTGGCCTCTTTGAATCGACCCCAGCCTTTGGCCTTGCGAGGTTCTGTGGATTTAACTCCTGTTTGGTTTTCACTGAGCTCAATAGGAGCATCGAGGTTGACTCGGTTGGAGGTCCCTACAGCAGATATGGAGGAGGATGAGGGGGTGATGGCTGTGGCGGGACTCTCTGTCACGGTGATGACACTTGTTGATGCACTGACCTCATGCACCATGGTCTTTTCTAAGTAGGACAGGCCTCTCTCCACATCGGCTTCTCCCTGACTGGCTCGCTCCGCCGCCAGCCGAGCCTCCTTCTGCTGACGGAAGCGCTGAAAGAGGCGACGCACTGGATGGTCTGCAGGAAGGTCAAGAGGAGCTTCATCCTTCCTCTTGCGCATCTCCTCTTCTTCACGCTTTACATCACTGATTTTGCGGAAGATGATCTGAAAGATGGAAGGACAAGTTAAAATTTTTTCCCCTCACTCAATGAACTTTGCTTTCGTGTAAGTTTAAACCATTAGAAAAAGCATGCAAACAAAGCCAGCTGTTCTTTCACCTAGAAACCTGGTGTAATGATGTGGAAAACATCACATGGTCTGACGTATGCAATCTGATTAATGATTGTTTTCTTTTTTTTGGCAGAACTATTTCAAATTCTCTTTAGTTTAATCATATTATTTATAGTGTTTATATTGATAGCATTTAATATATATCCTCATTTATAAACATCTCAGTGGCCCAAAGAAAAACACAACAGTCCTGAGGCTTAGACATTCAACCTGCAGACCCAGAGCTTTAAACTCTAAGCTACTTTTTAACCCAAATCAATAGCAATTCTTCCATTAAAGTAAATAATTGATTGACCAGTGAGGTGAGCGTTGGTTTATTGTAATACCTTATCATTTTTTTCTGAATATATTAATGCAACATAGTTGTTGACAATATAGAAATTTGGTGACAATATAAATAAATGTTTTGGTAACACTTTCCAGGAATCCGGTATTCATAATGCATTATGAGGGCATTTATAAATTAAGTATTCACAATGCTCTATGAAATTTGTCATTAGCTTTTGTCAATGTACATAGATGTTACATAGATGTTCATAATCACAGTCATAAAATGTTATAACAATTTGACATAAGGCTTTATAAAACAGTGACACAATGCATTACAATATAAACTTATTTTCTGTTTAGACATTCTTAGTTAAAACCAGATGATTACACTTTACTTTGCATTTATAAGCTTTTATAATGGATTATGTACTACTATGTATGCAATCTCTTTTAAAGAGATCAGAAGTGTTATCTGATGTTCTCCACTAATGACATATTTGATCTTGTCATTTCTATTGTTGCATGTGAAGTGTGTTAACGTCTGAGACAACAAAAGTAGGGCATTTCGTTTTGATCCACCCCTTTAAGTATTATAATTATTATATAGTGGGCATGGCTGGAATAATTTATTAAATAATCATTTAAACAAAAAAAATTGAAACATAATTTGAACGGATTTATAACCTTCTGTTTTCTTAATGTGGTGCTCAGTATGTTATAAATGAATTGAATCTTACTATTTGTTATTTAGTGTTTTCATGAAGACATTACTACTAAATCCTAAATCAGGACTCGTGACAGTTCAATGGAAAACTCATCATTAGGATTGTGAGAATGCTGCAGACGCCTCCCAGCTCGTATTTGCCATGCTGTTAATCCATCACCGGGCAGAAGCAGAAACAACTATACAACTGGTAATATCTGCTTTTTTCATAAATCAAACATTTTTGTACTGTGGAGGTAAAACTCCACACAGTAAACATCTCAGAACCTCATTATATAGTAGCAGCATTACCCCACTGTGATGCAAAACTGTGTGTTCATGTTTTAATATACACTTACATCACAACCTTTATTCGTTATAAAGTATGTCATACTATACAGTAGATGTAGTTGTGGTTCACAGTTGAGGTTCAACTTCAAATTTATTTACTGTTGTATATTATTTACTATAGTCTCAAATCATACTATATACACTAATTATACAGTATAAAACCATATGATGTAGTTTGTCTGTCAATAGTAAAATGTAAGTATTTACCATGTGTTTATTGTTGTCAAGCAAATTCTTTATTAAGAAGGGCTGTACAGTATAAAGTCACAAACACTAAATCCCATCTGAACACATTTTATTATCAGTTTATGTTACAGAGGGATTGCTCTTAATAATGTGGTTTGTCTGTTTAGTCCCAGGGTGGACTTCCTGACAAATATGCATACACAAGGCAGATTTGTGTAAAAATAAAGTCTTTTCTACCATGTGAGGTGACAATGTTGAGAATCAGAGTTACACATGGTTCATGGCATTATTCTGCTCTCATGGGTCTTTCAACCAGGACTCTCATATTTCACCAGTGTCAGGGCTAAAGATGATTTAGTGAAGCATCAGCAGACTACTTGGTGGCCTAGCGTGACAATCAGAGGTTAGAGCTCACTGCATTCAGATCTTTATCTCATTAATTCAAATATACAAGGATATAGATCTGAATACTTATGTCTTGGATGTCTGAAATTGAGAATTATTTTACCAAATAAAGTACTGTAGTGTTTTCTTGTTGTAGCCCATGCACCTTAAGGCTCAGTGGGTGCTGCATTCTAAATGTCTGTGCACCACAATAGTTTATTTAAGATAACAATTTAAGATAGTATATATAGCCTTATTGTCAGCTTGATCCAGTCTTGCTGTTCTAAACTTATAAACATACTCAAAGCATAATGTCTGGAATCAACAACAGGAAATACCCCCCCCCCAATACAAAATAAATTCTAAGGAGGTTTTTTTTCCACTGTTGGGTTAGCTTTGGGGGTTAAAGGATATAAAGTTGTAAAGCTGCTTTAAGACAAATACTTTTGTAAGAGTTCTATATAAACAACCACACATCAATTATCTTCCGCCTAATCCTATAGTGAGGTCGTGGGGGGGGGGTTCTTTCAGGTTTCAGGTGCTGGGAAGATACACCCCGAACAGGGCTCCAATCTATTGCTGGGCACACACACACTCACACACCCTATTGCCATGAATCCATGCTTTAGGACTGCGGGAAGAAACCGGAGAACCAGAAGGAATCCCACAAGGACACGGGGAGAACGTGGAAACTCCACACAGGTCGGGATTTGATCCTGGATCTGCTGAGAGGTATATATATATATATGTGCTAACCACTAAGCCACTGTGTTGCCCACTATAAATAATTCTGAACTTACAAATGTAAGTGCATTATAATTGGTATAGGTTATTGGTAATTGGTATAACAGTACGAAAATGAAAAACTAAAAGACTTCAACAACCGTTTTATATAAAAACGTCTGCTAAATCACTAAATGTAAATGTAATGTAATGTAAATGTAAGAACCACAGCATATTTAATCCATCACATGTACATTCTTGTACCTTTAGGGTTACAATGCTTGTCACCGAAGCATTACATATATATATATATATATATATATATATATATATATATATATATATATATATATATATATATATATATATATATATATATATATATATTTATGACCCCCATGAGTTATCATGAAACATAATAATTAACCCTTGGGGGACTTTGACAGACATTGACTTCTATTGTATTCTTATGTCTGACAGTCTATTACAGTCCAACCTGCAGAAAAAAATGTACCTGAATGTATATAGAAACTTGAAATGGCCCACAGTGGAGAACTAATCTAAAAGCACCTAATTATACCTCTGTCAAAATCACTGAGATCACGCTTTTCCATCAGCCTAATTTGAAAGCATTATCAGAATCCACTGGACTTTCTGAAGTGTATGAAATGTCAGTGGGGCGGTGCAAGAGCTTTAAAATTTATATTTAACTACTAAATTTAAACCTATATGAGAACTACATATAATATTGAAACACTAAATTTAAAGTCATATAATTCATTTATATAGAACTTTTACATTGTCGCAAAGCAGCTTTGCAGTGTAATTTTTCCGATCCCTCTTGGACACGTCTCCTACAGCTTCTTTTCCATGTCTTTATGTTTGCTTGTGTGCTAAAAGGTGTTTTTTTTTTGGACCCTCAACCTGTGCTTATTAAAGCATAGTCTGGGAGCGGGTTGTTTTTTATTGCCTCTTCTCCTAATGTATCACATTTTCTGCCTATTTCTAACGAAAATTTCTCCACGGGTTGTACAAGAATATCACTGTGTATAACTATGCATGTGATGAATAAACTTGCCCTAATAAGCTTGAAACCATAAGGACCAAGGCTCAGTGGGGGTCTCATCCGTCTTGAGCGGCTGGGCAGCATCAACAGTGTAAGACAGCAATGTACAGATTGTTTAATGATCAGGTGTCTGTATTTAACTAAACTACTACAGGCACAGTGAACTACAGTGTGTAGTTCTTAGAACAGTTAATACCTTTATATTGGTGTGTTTACACCACAAGAGTTAAATACAGTTAATGTTATGTTTTAAGTGGACCATTTCTCTACTTTGGGAACCATCTGTGTAGGTCATTGTTGCTGACACAGCAATATTATACCATTACACAACAGCAGTCAAAAGTTTGGACACACATTTTTGCTCCACTTATTGTCCACGTTCTCAGTTCCACTGTCAAGATTTGTAGTTCTACAATTCCAGACTGTAGTCCAGCTGTTTGTGTTCTACAGTACATACTGTGTTAGTCCCCTTTACTCTGTTCTAATGGTCAGGGCCCAAATGGTAGCACCACAGAGCAGCTATTATTTGGTTGGTGCATTATTCCTATCCCAGCAGTGTCACTGAGGTGTTTAAATAAAAAATACAGCAACACAGCTGCACTAAAACTGCCATTATCACTGCAGAACTGACAATAAACAATCCACCACCCAAATTATACCTGTTCTCTTATGGTACTGACCAACAGAGAACCAAGAACCAACAGGTGACTTACAAAACAACAGAACCTTTTAAGTTTTTCTGATGCATTTTAGAATATTAAACATATCTCTACTGACATTTTATCTCACTTTGTATCATTAAGTCTTCCTGTATGCAATGAAGTGAAAATCAAAACATACTGAACTTTTTTGATTAGTCATCAATCTGCGTCATTCGCACTGCATTGCAAACGAGACCACAAAAGCCCCCGAGGTCTGAGGTACAGACTTCACAGTTCACAGTTCCCGTCCCTTCCCTTCACAGTTGGTTATACCTTAAATAATTTCTATAGCTGTTCAGTCTAATAGCTCCTGACGTGTGTTATGGGCTGTTAAAGTAGTGAACTGATAAAGCTGCATTGCTCCACAGATTAAAACTCGAGGCAGCTGTTCAGCCCTTCAGCTCGACTTTCAAAACTTCTGCTTTGAAGGTAAGATTTTCTTTGTTGTTCTTTTGATGCATGTTTGTGTTCTGCACCTTGACAAATGATCTAAATTGTTTTAAAGCTAACTGTCCTGATGCATTTTCTGATGCTTACAGAACATGAGCTCGGTTACCAGCGTTCAAGTGGTTGATGTGCGAACCCGTGTGAACCTCCTGCTGTCTGTCCTGTGATGCTTTAAAACATTTCACCTTCAACTGACTGCTGAGGAAACCTCGAAGCACTTAACCAGACAAGATGTGTGAGTAGTATTAACTGCACTGAAAGCCTCCTCATCAACACTCATGCCATTTAGGTGTTTGTGTAACTCGAAACTGTGAGTCTCTGAGGTAAAACATTAGCCCGTTTTACAGATTGGGTAATAAGGGAGTAAAGGCGAACCCCTCATCGCACTGCCACGTCTGTTTCACTCGGAGCCAAACAGGAGGCATAATGCAACACGTGTAATTTTAGATAACATCCCTGCATTCCGAAATCAGAGGCAAGACCATGGGTCACGATGTGTACGATAATGAGGTTCCGGTGCACATGCTCTCTCTTTTACACGGCCGTTGATTCGTCCCTGCTGTTCGTTCGAATGCAGTGCAACAATCCCCCACCCTACCCTCTGAATTTGCACCTTTAACAGAGGTGGTAGAGCAGAATAATGGCTTAATATTCCCTTCTTGATCAGGCTGTGTACAAGGTACAGCTTAAAATCAAAGCTTTCATGTTTCTATTAGAACAGCAGAGATTAACTCTGTCCATATAACAGTTATGAGCACTTAGAAAGTCATTTTCAGGAAAAGTGTTCGTTAAACACAAACATAAAGGCTTTATGTCACTGGTCTCTATAATAAGTTGACGAACAGTTAAAATATATGATTTATAATGCTTTGGCACGGTGGGGATCTAGGTTTCAGATCCCCACCGTGCCAAAGCAATATAAATCATATTACATGCCCCCCCCCCCCCCCCGCCCCCGTGACATTAATAGACAATAATAGTATGTACTTATACTAATAGATAATGAATGAATGTTATTAAACAGCACAAACAGCAGAGATCATTACAGAAGTTACAGAAGTCCTGAACTGGACTTCTCCAATAATGACATACTTGATCTTGTCATTTCTATTGTTGCAGTGTGAAGTGTGAGTCAAATTCCACATTGTGACACACGAGTTAAATCTGCCTGCCACTAAACACAATGTGTACAATGGACTAAGCTTCATTATCAGATATGACAATAGGTCACGGCAGATGGAAAAATCAGATATTCCTGTTGCTCTGCGGTCGGCAACCTGGTGCTGCTTTGTCACTTTTCGAAGGTCATCTCTTTTTCTTCTTTCTCAAGGCTGAGAAGAAGAGATTAAATGACAGAAATCAATCTTCGCACTAAAAACTAGCATCGTGGTACAAAGGCTTTAACACATTTAACCGCTCCTCTTTAGGAAATGTACAAAATCCCTGTGTTTAAAATATATGGGTTGTCTATTTTAACATTATCATTGTAGAAACATATATGTCTGTGTTATTAGCAGTACAAATCTGTATAGGTGTGAACAGGGGGTTGTATTATTATATTTAATTTGCAAATTTTTAAAATATAGGTAACACTATACTGACAGTTTTAATCATCTATTTATTCTGCTCTGAACGAGTTAGGCTTCTTGCTTCTTATTACATGTCCTGCATGAAAATCTGTGTCCTTTAAAATGCCATGCCATGTTTCATCTCAGGCAGCATCGTGTGTGCACCACTGCCATAGTGAGTTCATCACTATAACAGTACCGCTGCATCATTCCGTAGTGAGTTAGAAGCTGCTGTTTAATCCGTTTAGAATAAGCCAGTATGTAGTGACCATACAAATGTCGCTGTGATGTTTCTGCCAAATAACAGACATCACTGGAAATCTGGTGTCAGAATCAGAATCCAAATCGCTTTATTTTGTCATGTATGTAACACATACAGTAGAAGGAATTTGTGTTCATGAGAGCTGTGCATATATAAAAAATAAAAACAGATTTACAGATAATTACAGATTCAGGTTCAAATCCCAATCTGGGTGGAGTTTCCACGTTCTCACCGTGTCTAAGTGGGTTTGCTCCGGGTTCTCCGGTTTCCTCCCACAGTTCAAAAACATGGATTCAAGGTAAATTGGCTGCTCTAAGTTGCCCCTGTGTGTGTGTGTGCGTGCGTGCATACGTGTGTGTGTGTGTGCATGCATGTCCGTGTGTGTGTGTGTGCGCGCGTGCGAGTGCCCAGCGATAGAATATCTAATCCAATCATATCTAATTATATATAATCTAGTTACCAAACATTAATAACTGCCTCACACTTAAAATATGAGTTCTGGTTTTATATTATACTCCACTTTCTTAATTCTCATTAATATTGTTTCAATAAATAAAGTTAGTAATAGAGAATTGGTTCTTTAGTTTTAAAAAATAAACAATTATTTTATGTAGCCTGTTGACTAAAGACGAATTCAACTGACTTTACTTTAAGGCTAGTTAAAATGATTTAAGGAAGAAAGTCTGCTGTGTCCTATATCTGTCCTACATCCATCTTGTTAGTGTAAGTGTTTATTCTCCCGTCCCTTATTAGCGTCCCGTAAACAGAGTGTGGTTTAACGCCAAAGACCTCACTATTCAGATTCTCCACTTAATATGATTTAGCTTCTTGGACAGCAGCAAGGATAATTCCACTGCGTCTCTAAGAGGTTTAAAGAGGATTTTTTTTTTACCTGAACTGATGACAGTGCATCAATTACTTAAAGGGAAAATACAAATGTTCAGTTTACAAAGTAAAGAATTTATAAACACAAATTTTAAAGAATTAAACAGAATTAAGAAAGAAAGAATAAAACAGTATAAACTGCATATGCTCAACTATCTCTAGGGGTCTGCCATTGGTTGGCATGCATTTTCATATTTAGTTATTTAGACATGCTTGTTCTGTAAGAAATAACAATTTCTGAATAACACTATATGTATAATAATAATAATAATAATAATAATTATATATATATATATATATATATATATATATATATATATATATATATATATATATATATATATATATATATGAACTTTCTTTTTTTACACACACCATATTTACCACACTAGATAAATATGTACACATATACTACAATTCTTTACATTAATCACTGATAGTAAATAAGTGTACACTGCACTCTGCACTATACAATCACTATATCAGTCACAGGGGGTAATAGCTACATGTCATTATTATATTATCTAGACATCACAGCCTCTAACATTGACACAACTTTTATAAAAATAACGATAATAAAATTGCTTCGTTTCTCCTCCATATTTTTGGTAACACTTTAGCTGCTTTAAATTAAATCACTCAAATGCTCTCTATTCCAGTCAGCGAGTCATTCAGAATAAATAAGAAAACTGTCACACAAGTCAGCTTAGAGACAGTCATGGCTAAAAACAATGGTACCCCTGCAGAAAATGCACTATTTCTCCCAGAACGGTGTTGTAGTTACACATTATTTAGATTTGTACATGTTTATTTTATTGGATGATGCAATAAATCCAAAAATAAAAGTGGAATTTGAACACTTGAACAGAAACACAGAAATAAACTGAACTTAAAAAATAGTTTGCACCTTTATTTTAAATCATTAGAAATAATTATATTTCCCATCATGTGACACCTCTTTAATTTGTATTTGTGAAAGGTAGGCCTTGCAATATAGAAATCCCCTGTTAAACCCATTTATTGTCTGAAACAACTGTAATACTGTACTGTACATCGAAACTCACCGGCCATTATATTAGGTACAGTTCATTGTTTCTCAACTTAACATATAGATGGACTTTGTAGTTCTACAATTCTATTTTGTAGTCCATATGTTTCTCTACTTACTTTGTTAGCCCCCTTTTCTCTGTTCTCTGATGATCAGGACCCCCACAGAGCAGGCATTATTAGGGTGGTGGATGATGGTACTGTTCTCTGTCCAGCAGCACTGCAGTGTCTGATCAACTTGTACCCGCGCGACACACATTAACACACCACCACGTCAGTATCACTGCAGTCCTGAGAATCATCCACCAACCTAATACATACTCTGTGGGATCCTGATAATCAGAGAACATACAATAAAGTGAACTAACAAAGTATATAGGGAAACAGATGGACTGCATTCTGTAATTGTGGAACTACAAAGACTATCTATATGATCAGTGGAACTAAAAAAAAACACAGCAAGTGTAGAACTGATGCATGTATAAAGTATATAAAAGATAAAGTACGTTTTATTATAGAAAGGTATTTTGTGTGATGTATGTAAAGTAGTAGCAAATGTTGTTTAAAGCCTTGTTAAAGGACATTATAATATAAATAACATCAGGACCAGACTGCAGCATAAGCATCACTGATAAATGAGTGTTCTGTGTGTCAGCAATGGGCAAGCTAAAGCAACAAAGGGATTTATACGTGCTACCACTGTGTCCTAAAGGATTTTCACATTTTCACCTTACAGATAAATACACGGACATCAGAGCTCTGTGAGAAATGTGCTTATGTAGAAAGAGGGGACATGAATTTCAATTGAGCTGCAGCCAGTAAAAAAAAAAAAAGCTTGGCACAGATGAGAGATCTCTAGGTGAAAGAACAATAATTTGAAGTAGCTACTATTGACATGAGAACACTTACAGTATCTCAGTATCCAGTGCTCCGCTGGGTCATACTACAGATTAACTTATTAAAATCTAAATCATTGAGTAAACAACAAAGTTCTATTCTCAAACATTTTAATATGATGTGTTAATAGATTCTGCATAAATGTTACATAAATAAACCTTTTTTATATATAATCAAGCATTCATATGCCGAACTCAACAGAATAGTTGGGATACAAAAAGAAAATTTTGGAGATAAATAAATGGAAAGCTTCCTGGAAAGCTCAGGCTTCATCAGATCTGACTCACTTACCCTCTTTCTCAGATTGTAGGTTAGCACCAGGTTCCGTGAGAAGTGGTTTGAAAAGGCGGTGTAGAATTCCAGCACTTTCTGTAAGGCATCGCGCTTGATGACATGAAGATCACAGTAGGTCAGGGCCCGGACATTAGCACAGGCCTGGGCTAAATTCACTTCCTTCCAGAATATGTCTCCAAAGACATCGCCCTTTCCTAAGAGGAGAAAAGGAGGGTGGGGGGGCAAGATGTATTACCTTCATGCATTAGCGAAAATGCTTCATGGATCATGAGAATCTGAAATGAGCACTCCATGCCACATCAGCACTGTTTGGATTGAAAGTACACCAGAGGGTAAAACTGTACAGCTGTTTGGAAATGACATTATATGCAAATGTGCTGACTTTGCACAAAGTCAGCAGTCAGCGAAAAATTCCTCAACTGTCACTAAAAATTTAGAAATGATTCAGTGAGTCCAGAGTTCCGACCAACTGGCGATGATGCTACAGCGGTCGATTGCTTGAAGCCAAAGGATAAAATTTCCCAATTAATCTCCATCAATTGCAGCGACAATAACCAATTATGTTCTCAATAAGCCATAATGCATAGAGTTGGGGGGGGGTCTTCTGTAAGAGTACGTTACATCAGCTCATCACAGATAAAGCACATGATATCCCTTATCCTTTCTCATTGTTTGCTGTCATTGAATTTATCAGCATAAATTCATTATTGTGAATTACAGTATTAGTCAAAAGTTTGGACAGACCCCTTACTTCCTTCATTGTCTATTTCATTCACTTCATCATATATGGACTTTTTAGTTTTACAATTACAGACTGTAGTTCATCTGTTTGTTTTTTTAGTCCCCTGTTGGTTCTCTGATCTCTATTGGTCAAGACCATCACAGAACAGGTATAATTTGGGTGGATGATTGTTTGTTGTCAATTCTGCAGTGACACTAATGTGGTGGTGGAGGGGGGGGTAGTGCAGCAGTGCTGCTTTGGTTTCATTTAAACACCTCAGTGACACTGCTGGGATAGGAATAATGCACCAACCAAATAATACCTGCTCTGTGGTGCTACTATTGGGGTCCTGACCATTAGAGAACAAAGTAAAGGGAACACACACAGTATGTAATGTAGAACACAAACAGATGAACTACAGTCTGGAATTATTAGGGGAAGTGTTTTACTGGAACTGTGCTTTATTTATATGTGCTTTACACAAACAGGACCATTTCAGAGCCCCAAGCAAAATATCCCACCAACCTGCTCCCTTGAGTTAACAAAAGTAATTTTAAAATGTAGACATTTGAAACACAACACTCCCATCCTATGCAAAAAAGCACATGTTCTTCACATATAGTAACAGATCACATATCTTCACAATAAAAGTGTAAGTTGTATAGTTTTAGCAGTAAAGCAAGCAGTGAGATGGGCCCTCACTGCTTGTTTTGAGGAGGATTCTGATAACAGTGTCGTTACACTTCACAGTATTAAAAAAAAGGAGCAAACAGAGATTGCCGTTGTATCCAATTTTTAAACAGTCATCATCTGGTTGGTTTTACGTTGCAACGGGCCTGTACACAAATATAGTGTGTTCCAATTTGACTGCCATGCTATTTTTGCAACGAAATATATTCATATTACACGCAAACAATGATGTACACAATTTCATTAACATTCTGTAATTTACCGCAAAGTACATCATCCTACACCTCCTTATCTCCTGGACTGATTTGCATTCTATTTGTGATGCATTCAGATTTAATATACGCCCAATAACACAGGCTATAAGAAAACAAATCATCCTGCTTTGGTGAGCAGATCACACTGTAAACAATCTGCACAGCAATTAGCTCACCACCACAATCCCACAGCAGGATTATTAAGATGCAGGCCCTATGCATATGAAAATGTGATTGTACACAGCTGGGGTAATTCTATTCATGAGAGGAGCATGAAGCATGTGAGACATTGCGAATCTGACACTGTTCAAAGGAATAGATAACATTCTGTTGTTGCATGCATTGTGATAACAAAATTTGTTTCGTTGTGGGAGAACAAACCTCAAACCTCATACGCTTATAATACAACGGACAGCGGTTTTGCAACTGTGGGCCAATTGACCGCAGATCTACAGACAGAGTACAGAGAGACTCCGTCCATGTCGTAGAGCCTCAAGTCCTTCACTATAATCACGAAAGTATAATAGAGGCCAATCTCAGTGCTTCACTACCAGATTATTCAACTGCCAACCCCGGACTGTGGTGCCAAACCTCGAATAATCAATTAATTTAAACACAAATGGGTGTAGTAATGAGCCTGATATAGCTGCTTGCATCTGACTGCTGCCTCAAAGCCCTGAAAAGAATTCACTCAGCTATGGAGAATAGTGTGAAATTTAAACCTGCAGCATTTTGTCCAGCAGAGCTTAAAGAGTTTATTATCCACTCTGGAACAACACGTTTTACATTCACAAAAACAGCGAGCACAGCTGCATAGAAACGAAGGACGTAAAAATATCACTCCTGACATGAGCAATTTAATTCAGCTCACCCTATTTCACTGAACTGATGAGGAAAAACGAGTGTAAACATACCATTACAGAAAAAAAGAAAGGAGCAGAAGCCCCGCAGCTTGTTTCTTAAGAATGCAAAGAGAAGAAAGCACCAAGCTTCTGCAGACTTTACTGAACCTGAACCTGTATTCTCAAACAGTCAATCTGAATGTCAACAGCATCAGTTAGGAGCTTAATGCTGCTGCACGCCACATTAATAACAATCTGAGGGAATTTTCAAGTACTGTGCAGCACGATTTATTGTAGATAAACAACGTATAGAACAGGGCGGCATAGTGGCTTAGTGGTTAGCACGTCTGACTCTCAATGCAGGAGACCCCGATCTGGATAGAGAGGGCGTGGTAGCTCAGTGGTTAGGGTGTTGGGCTAGCAATCTGAAGGTTGTGGGTTTAAAACCCAGGTCCACTGAAGTTACCATGGATCTTTGAGCAGGACCTTAACACTCATTGCTCCAGGGACACTGTGGTGAACCCCCCGCAACACTAGTAAAGGATTAAACGGAAGACAATAAAATAAGCTGAGATGATTGTGTTTTGTTGTCTATACTCTTTCAGTGGACAGCAGCATCTTCTAAAGTTTGGCTTTCTTTAAAAATGTTTTGGTAATTTAAATGCACCCATCAAAGCTAAAAACAAAAATAGTTGGTAGTTGCTTCATGTCGACATTTTGACACACAAGATGAAGTGTGGGTGGCACGGTGGCTTAGTGGTTAGCACGTTCGCCTCTCAGCACTAGGGATTCCCGGTTCGAATCCCCATCTGGGTGGAGTTTCCATGTTCTCCCCGTGTCTGCGTGGGTTTCCTCCGGGTTCTCCGGTTTCCTCCCACAGTCCAAAAACATGGATCAAGTCAATTGAATTCTCAAAATTGCCCCATATAGAGTGTGTCTGTGTGAGTGAGTGTGTGCCCAGCGATGGATTGGCGCCCTGTCCTGGGTGTATCTGCCCAGCGCCCGAGACGTTCTCCCCTGGATGGGCATGGGGAACCCCACCGCAACCCTAATAGAGGATAAAGCGGGAGAGATAATGAATGAATGAAGATGAAGTGTTACTGATTATAACATATTCAAATCTTACACATCTCATTAGTTAAACTGAGTGTTATGCTGATTTTCACTTGTACTCGACGACTGGTGCGTGTTATATTAGTTTCCAGCAATAGTCAGCCAGCGTTGCTGGATTCCAGTTGCCTTGGTAACACTTTATAATCATGGCAGTATCTCGGTAAAATGCTCACCGTGTTCTTTACTTACTGCACCAAGAGTGTAATGCAGGAAATTGATTTTCAATGCCAAAATGTACTTTATTACTTCGTAAGTTTGAGTAGTTCATAATTTGAAAAATTAATTAAAGTTTGGCGCTCGATAGTTGCCAAGAAAATGTTCAGAAACATCCGTGTATGAAAGTTATCTTCTCAGGTCCAACCCACAGCATTTTGAACTAATCGTCTGAGTCGTGGAGCAAAAAGTACCCTCTTTAAACTCCGCATTAGTCATTTTTAAGAAAACTTGTTATTTATCTTGGACAATGGGACTGAATTCTATTCATGGATTCAGTCATGTTTTAGTACTTCTGTCCATGTAGTGTATAAGTAGTCACTTCAGCATAAACTTACCCAAAATGGCCACCACTTCATCATCCTGAATAACCTCCAAAGATCCAGACACTACGAAGCAGAGGCTGTCCACGCTTTCTCCTGCGTGATAGATCAGATCCCCGGGTGCGCTGTGGATAGTCTGAAACTCCATGGCAAGAGCTCTCAAACACCCATCGCTAGCCAAGCGGAAAGCGGGATGCTCCTTAAACACCTTCCTGTTCAGATGGACGCAAATATCCGCTCGCATGTCTTTCGGACAGATCTGCAACACCTAAAGATAGAACATTATTGAAACAACACGTTCTTATATTTATAAATGTGTATATATATATATTTAAAAACCTGCTATGATGAAAGTCAGAATGGATTTGAAATTATCTGGATATGATGGATGTGTTGCATTTAAACATGTACCATCTATACATCCCCTAATTGTGATTCTAAGAAATTTCGGGACATTTTACATAACATTTAGTGTATTATCCAAACCATGAAGCACAGATTTGTCACTTGGCTGCAGATGTTATTGCACTGAGAGGATGAATGCCCTAGGCGACACACCGAGAGAGTGATTAATGTATCTGAGCAGCTACACTGCTGCTGTGCTCAGCACCAAATACCTTATCAGTGTCGATTCCCCTGGACATGGACCAAGTGGAGACGATGTAGTCCATGACTCTCTCGCTCAAACCTTTAGGAACTTGGTAGAGTTTCAGGAAATCCCTCACGCTGTTTAGCATCTCATGATAGCGGTTGGTGTTGGCATACATTTGCTGGAAGATGGTGGTCACGTTACCAAAAATAGTTGCATACAAAAGAGCTGGAGAGAAAAACAACATGATTATATTGTATATTTATATCTTATTATGTAAAATATTGTAATACAGCTAATGTAGTGAATTATAGCTACACTAGAGGTTACATTTACATTTGGTCATTTAGCAGACACTTTTATCCAAAGCGACTTACAAGGTGAGCACAAGGTTAATCACAATGGAGCAATGAGTGTTAAGGGCCTTGCTCAACGACCCACGCTGGTAACTTCAGGGGATCTGGGATTTGAACCCCCAACCTTCAGATTGCCCAACCTTCAGATTGTCCAATGCCCTAACCACTGAGCTACCGCACCCTACCGCGATTGCATACATACATATAATATAATATATAATTTTAGTTAAAGTTTATCGCAACAACTGTTCTATATACAAAACTAGTTTGTCTTGTTACCATCACCAGCTCAGTGTGAGGATTTCCTATATACAACATTAAAACGATTTATTTACACAAATACAAAATAAGTTTCGGCAAACCCCTCATGGAGGGACAGCTGCACCAAGCAATAGCTACTGAAATGAGCCAGGATAATATCCATTCGGCAGAATTGTATCAGTGGGCAGCGTGGTGGTGTAGTGGTTAGCACGTCTACCTCTCAGTGCTGGGGATCCAGGTTTAAAACCTGATCTGGGTGGAGTTTCCATGTTCTCCCTGTCTCTGTGTGGGTTTTCTCTCACAGTCCAAAAATATGGATTCAAGGCTAATTGGCTGCTCTATATAGTGTGCGTGTGTGTGTGTGTGTGTGTGTGTGTGTGTATGTGTGTATAGGTGTGTCTGTGAGTGTGTGCTCAGCAATGGATTGGCGTATGGTCCTGGGTGTATTTGCCCAGCATCCAAAACATTCTCCACTGAATGGGTATGGGGAACCAACCCCCGTGACCCTGGTGAACAATTAAGTGGAAGATAATGAGATGATATAAGCTTTTTATCTGAAAGAATGGTACTATAACTGGGTGGGACTTTTGTTGTTGTAACCCATACACCATAAGAGTTAATGTACCATGTACAAAGTTTTACCTGCTTTACAACCTTAAAGTAGAAAGTAACTGAGATTAACACAAACAACAAATGCACAAGTCAAGCATGGGGTCTAAATTTGTAAATAAAAGTGTGTATAGGCATTTAAACAGGAGCAGGATTTGTGTTAGTATAAACCTTTATAAAGAAAAAGTTTAAGTTAAGCAATCTATTTTAGGGCTTTAGATTTTATTTAGCTAGAACTCTTTCTTCGGATTATAATGACTACATGAATCATGTCATAACATTTTCTCCTCCCTCATCCCTGCGTTCTAGACAGCACCAGAAAGAACAAAATACCAGACCCTCCTTCTGATCAGTGAGGCACGTCAGGTGCCCCAGCATGTGCTTCATTGATTTCTGTCAGACAGGATGGATTTTCAATACCCTTTTGTGAACCTTTACATCTGTGATGACATTTTTTTTGTAAAGAAATGCAGAGTCACAGCTTTTCCTGAAATGGTTGCTACAAATTTGGAAGTATTGAAGTGGCTCTAATGTATTTATATGTTGCAACACGAACATTATTGGAATGTATAACAGATTTCAGGTTCCGTACATTGGTGGGGGATTCACAGCCATTTGCTCTGTGATTTGTAGTTGCTCCAAGATGTGAAAGCTCAAAAGATATTTAACATTAATACAAGATATTATGCCTCTGCTCATTATCTAATTTCCCAGCGATAGATAGGATCCTTTTTTTTGGGTGTATCTGTCCTGCGCCCGAAACGTTACCCCCTGGATGGGCATGGGGACCCCCCCCCCACCACCCTAATAGAGGATTAAGTGGTAGATAATGAATGAATGAATAAATGAATAAGAATTTAATATGAATCTATTAACAATCAATTCAGCTGAGCCACCAACTGACACTGCGTGTATGGCAGTGGCCTTGCGAATCGATTTCACCTCTGACAATTACTACTCATAGGTCAGCACTTTCTCACAGCGATGTCACCCTCTGTCCTCTCCAGGTGTCCCTCTGATATAAATCAATTTCAACTCTGCCAATACTGCCAAGACTGATGATGCCACTGGATCCAATTTCATATGCAGTGAAGCATGGTGACAACTCTGCACTTGTTTTTAATACAGTGGACATGCGCCTTGGTGCCAAGCCGTTCAGTAATTCCTGGCACGGTGCACTTTCCGTTGCAACCTTGCCAACTTTGATATACAGCAAAGGTGTGTTTGCATATTAGTCAGGGCGCGGTATTAATAGGAACCTCATGTGAATATTAGGTACACAGCAGGTAGACAGGCTGAGGATAGGGTCTGTCAGGGCCTAAACCGGAGGCGTTCATCATGGCCAAACAGCAGTGTGAACCGTGCAGTGGTGATGACAGTCGTGATTATGCTACTCTGCTGATCTGATCTGATCTCAGCACGCTGCCTAAAGCACTCACTGTAAAGAACCAGATATATTCTCTGGAACATCAGAATTTTAAGATCTTACATTGCATTTATACAGAGGCAAGTAAACCATGTTTATAAAGTCTGCATCTGCGGGATTCCAGATATAAAATACCTTCAATGTACACTGATAACAGTGAGCAGCCCGTAATATTACCATTGGTATAAAAGGATAAGTCTTTGTCACAGCTTCTCAAAAGAAAAGATTCAGAAAACAATATGAATATTTCTGCAAAAGTTGGTAACAATCAAAGGAACCCTGCAGTAATGCATTATAAGTACAAAAGTATGTGGCCACAGCTATTAATCATTTCATTAACAAACCTCTAGACATGTATTCTGAACAGCTGTATGCTTCCAAACAGTTTCTGTCCTCAAAATCCAAAGAGCAGATTTTGTATGCCAGGCCCTTCATCCAACATCAGTGTCTGACCTGACCTGACCTGACCTGACCTCAGCTTATGGATGAATAGGTTTAGTGAAGCTATTAAAATGTGTAAAGTGATTCTTATGACAACATGCACCAATGAACAAAAGAATTTCATCACATGTTTTTGTCACAGTTTCCCTTAAAAAAAGGATTCAGTATGAATTCTACTTCAAAACAATATTGATATTTCTGCAAAAGACGGTAAGAATCAAAGGAACCCTGCAGTAATGCATTATAAGAACAAAAGTATGTGGCAACACCTATTAATTATTTAATTAACAAACCACTAGCCATACATTCTGAACAGCTGTATGCTTTCAAATAGTTTTTGACCTCAAATCCCAGGGGAGAATGTTTCGGGCGCTGGGCAGATACACCCAGAGGTATACACTATACACTGCAGCTAATTTACGGCAATTTACGGAAATTGCTGAGAGACAGACATGTTAACCACCACCCGTACCGCCCATCCAATATTGTAAATCCCTTTATTTTGCTGTTCGAAACTGAACTGGTTATTTATCATCTGTCTAATGCTGGGCTTTTTGAACTGCTGTGTGATTATCATACCATAGCTTCGCTGTCCTACCTAGAATTAGTATAAAGCTTAAAATAAACTATAATGGGTGCATTTCTGTAAATAGGAAATAACTAAAACATATAACCTTAATGTCACATAAGTATTGATTGCAGTTGTGTGTACATGTGTTCACAAACATACAACCATCATAGGATTTCTCTATGGACTGACAGAAATCAATAAGACATTATGGTACTAAAACTCCCGACTGTGCCTTGATCTATTTTCCAATCACTTTAAGATTTATTAGATCATAAATGAAGAATTCAACGACTGATTTCCCCGCAGGGTAAACTGGAAAAAAAGCACATGCAATCCAGAAAAAAGCTTTAACCTGAAGCTTTTTATGTGGCGCCTCATACCGAGTAAACATTGACATTCTTCAGGTTCAGTAGACACAATCTTTCAGAGTTGGTCTGCAGTGCTGTAAGTGGAAATGAGAGCTGGCAGGCATGTCCATGCACCCCAGGTGTAACTGAAGCTAAAGTGAAGGTGCATTTTAGTTCCAGACTGGAAGCAGAAATGCTGAAACAACAGCTTTAGAACGACTCAGATACAAGGACTGTCACCGTGAAATAGGCTTTACTGCACGAGGGTTTGATGTGAGAGAAAGTTCATGGTTTGGAAGCAGATCATACCTGTGTGTTTTGTAAAAGCACCCAACAGGACCGGTGTGATCTTCTGTCCACTCAGATGTTAATAGTTAGTGTTAATAATAAACAACCAGGCAAAGTATTGAATTTAAAATAAGTTACAAAAAGTTAAATCCTTGCTTAAATTTCAAAATGTGGAATAAGAAATACAGAGATACAAAGATTTTCTCACAAAGATTTTTCTACCTCAGATGTATAAAATCAAACAACTTCCTATTTGTTGTTGTACTATTGTATGGTTCTGAGTTTGTGGTAATATTTTCTGGAAGGCCTCCTTTTGTTTCAGTCTGACTGTACACTAGTGTGAAAGGTGTGGTTTGATGTATTTGTTGTGGAATATCCTGAATAACTAGAAAACACCTCTGGGCATTTAATTACATTACATATGGTCATTTAGCAGACGCTTCAATTCAAAGTGACTTATGATTATTCAGAGCACGGGTTTGGTCATGAATTATAACTCATTGCTGAATTAATGAGGAATACGGCCTTGCTCAAGGACCCACATTGGTAACTTCATTGGACCCGAGATTTAAACCCACAACCTTTGGATTGACAACCCAACCCAACCCTCATTAACCAGATAGAATGCTCTGTTTATTGTATGGGCAAAATCTTGTAGAAAGCAATTCTAGAGCAATAGAAGCTAAAGAGGAGACATCACCTCAGAATGTGATGACATAAAAGCTATTGTATGTGTAATGTGAAGGTGTCCCAATAATTTTGACCATATAGTGTATTTGTGATGGACAACATTAAGTCAAAAGAATGTTACACGCACAGAGTCACGCTTTTTTTGTGTGCATGAGCTGGTCCCAAGCTTGTTTTGTTCTTTTGTCAGCCAAGGTAAGATTATTTACAGACCCAATTGTGCAAATGAACGGCGAGCGCAGTGTAGTGGATCACGTCAGCTCAGTTCCAGATTTAGCACTCTGTCAGTTAGAGCAGTAAGCAATTTCACCAAAACTCATCTGCATAAAGCCCTGCAGAGCTTACAGCAGTAATTTACAACCCCTTTTCGTGAGCACAGATGCTGTGACCATGCTGCACCTTGAGGAAATGGGCATCGCACTGTGTTGTGTTTAGAACCTGATATCCTGCTTTCTGCTAAACTCAGTTACATTTTGGTGGCAGGGTGGGACTGTAGTAAGCTTTGGGTTTGCTGCAACTAAGTCCTGGGGTCGAATCCTGGGGAAGGCCAACAGTATTCTTTCTGTGTGCCATTTGCATGTTCTTCCTGTGTCCCTTTCAGGAGTTTACTCACACAGTTTGGTGAATTATTCATTCATTCATTATCTTCTGCTTAAGTTCACAGGGAAGGCGGGTCCCATGCCCATCCAAGTGAGAATGTTTCAGGCACTGGACACATACACCCAGGACAGGACACCAATCTATTGCTGGGCACACTCAATCACACAGACACAGTAGCTAGTGGGACAGTAGCAGTAGCCTACGACTGCCCCTACATGTTGATGTACTAATGTTGATGACCACATTCTTCCTTTCAGAGACACAAAACCACCAGGTTTCGCCAACAAGTCAATGAGGTTGATGGCTTTACAGTCACTACAGGTAGAACGAAAACTGATGCACAAAAGTTTTCATATGAATGTAACAGAATGATTAAATAAAGATGCTTAAAATAGCTCAGATAATTTTGTAAAGCTTACCGAAAATAACTGCCCTTCAATTTCTCAGAAGCTGAAGGTGTTTTCTATCAGGACTACCTCAGGTAAACTGGAAAAGGTACATTATATATACTACAGTATATACTACTTTCCCAAACGGTTAGGTTAGAGCGGAAATATCCAGCACTAGACACTCCTCATACTGTACCGCGCCATTACAGTGCCGAGGTCCTTCTGTCCTCTCTATGGACTTGCAGTTGTAATTAAATAACGATCGCACTAATGGCCTATGTGAGCTTGCTGAGGTGTAGCAAAGGGTTTGAAGCATAGCCAGTCGAATCTCAAGGGTGAATTGAAGCGGAGGATGTTTCACAGACAGACGCCGAGGGAAAAAGAACTGTCAGGCAGAACTGAGACTACACAAACCAGTCTGCCAGAGCTTTCTAAGCCCTTCTCCTCCCTGTCATCTCTGAGCACCAGACAGCCAGCACAGGTAAAACGCCACAGAAAAAAGACCATGGCTCTCATGTTGTTAGAGATATTGTGACAGGAGGATCAGCTGAAACGTTGGATTTCTGCTTCTCTTACAAAAAGCTGTGACTAAAATGTCAAAGACAAAATGCATTATGTATGAAACACCAAAAGTAAAATGATTTTTTTACACTAGAAACTGGGAACTAACAGTAAAAGGCATGAGTGGCTTAATATTATCTGGAGGTCAGTATTTACAGCTCCAGTATAGTCTTACACCTTTTTAAATACAATGTTCACCCGCACTATCTGATTGGTTAGAATCGTCCTTAGTGCTTATAGGGGGTGGTAGCTCAGTGGTAAGCTCAGTGGGCTATCAATCTGAAGGTTGTGGGTTCAAATCCCAGGTCCACTGAAGTTACCAATGTGAGTCCTTGAGACCCTTAACCCTCATTGCTCCAGGATTGCTGTACCAACCCTGTGCTCACTTTGTATGTCACTTTGGACAAAATCATCTGCTAAATGGCCAAATGTAAATGTAAATGCAGTGATCATGTATTCACTTGTCATCGATTTGGATAAGATTGTCTTTAAATTCTTAAGATGCTTATCCTAATTTCAGTTGCATGGAGTGCTGTAGACCAGCCACCGTGCCACCCATAATCCTGTGTCATATATTCACAGAGATGTTTCAAAAAATGGAGCTTCGTTTCGCTCGTACCTTTGCAGCCAGCGTTGGCATTAAAAAAAAAAAAACAGTAGATGTCACAGGTACAGCAGAAGCGAGAATTGCCTAAAGCAGCCTGCCCACCCATCAGACGTGATTTATTGTGGAGTGCTTGGTCAGGCCAGAAGCTTTGCTAAGATTGGAACATTAGTCTTCACCAGTAATGTGCAATGTTGTAAAACACTGTGCCAGTTGAGCACCCAAAAACACAAGTACAATTTAAAGATGTCGTTTTGGACACTCAACGATATCTTGATCAAATGGTCAAAAACTAAACAAAACAAAAAACAAAACAAACAAAAAAAATAAAATAAAATAAAAAAAATATATATATATATATATATATATATATATATATATATATATATATATATATATATATATATATATATATTTTTTTTTTTTTTTTTTTATATATTTTTATATATTTATATATATATATATATATATATATATATATATATATATATATATATATATATATATATATATATATATATATATATATATATATATATATAATTTTATTTTTTCCCCCATTTCATTGCATTAATAGGAGCTGTTGGATATTCTTATACATACAACACGCTGCTTTAGTAACAAAAAAAAAATTGATCAACGTGTCTGTAACAGTCAATACACTTTTTGAAAGTCTTTGCACAAGAGTTTCATACGTGTCATAGAATAATAATGAACTATTATTATTATTAATTACAATTTCTTCTAATGTTTCACCTAGTTTCAGTTTTTGGACGTTACAGCAGATGTATGTACCAATTTAAATGCCAAATCTGTTGTTACACACTAACCGGCCATTTTATTTTGTAAAATAAAAAAATAAAATAAAATAAAACTTACACACTGACCCAATATCTCATAGAAACATTTATTGCATGACTAAGCTGGAAGGGTCTGTTGGCATGGGGTGAGAGCCCTAGCCCAAGCCTGCCGTCTCACAACATAGCAGCACTGTAACAGCACAAGCCTCTGAATTCCTGTCACTCTCCCATCCTCTTCTGCCAGCCTGAATCACAATCAACCCCAGGCTGGAACACACAATGCCCCACTACCTCCCAGGCTTACAACCAGTCCAAGACATTTACACACACACACACACTCTCTCTCTACATACACTAAATGGAAAAAGTATTAGGACGTCACTAAATCACTGAATTCCATTCTTTTATTTAGTGTTTTTGTCCACAGATGTATAAAAATCAAGCATTTACGCAACTGTATACGTCATACTCTGTACGTCAAATATTTAAAACAGTCCAGGCTCTTTTATGGCCCAGCATGGCTGTGACCCAGTGCACAAAGAAAGGTCCATAAAGCATGGTTCAGTGGCTTTAGTGTAAAGGTTCATGACTGGCCCACATAGAGCACTGACTTCAACCCCATCAAACAATTTTGGAATGAACTGGAACAGAGATCATGAGCCAAACCTTCTTGTCCAACATCATTACCTACCCTTACAGGATTAATCTTTGGATTAATGACAAAACATCCCACAAACACACTCCAAAAACTTGTAAAAAGCCCTTTTTAAAGAATATAATCAGTTATAGTGGCAAAGGGAGGAGTTTCTTGGAATGGGATGTTATAAAAAAGACTCGTGGAGGTTACACTTGTCTATACCATTCATCCAAAAAAGCATTTCTGAGTTTCTGACACTGAAACAAAAAAAAGCCCTGGTTTACAATCTCAAGTTCTAGTTCATTTGAACCTTAACCTTAGTTTGTGCATGAAAAACCTTTGTCATGATGAAACCGGGGTCTTCCCTAAACTGTTATTACAAAGTTGTACAGGTGTTCGATTTTTAAGCCTTTGAGCAAGAGATAAAATAAAACACTTTACCATACAATTCATATAGTGTATGTACCTGTGTACAGTATTACATGTATGTTTATAAATATAGATATAATCCTTTAGATTTTCACAATGTCACTGACCTGCCTTCCCCATTTCTGTTTCGTTATTCCTGTTTCATTTCTAATTCATTAGTTCCCAGTTTCAGCTGTTCCTCATTAAATTCAATTTCAGTTCTCTCTTTTGTGTGTAAGTACAGTGGACATAATAGATCACATAATCACTTTTTAACCACAAGCCTATGACTGCATTCCATCTTAATACAGTCTTTATTTCAGTTGTTTTCTTGTGAAAAACATCTCTGACAGATTGATGACTGGTTCATATGTAGTGTTTAGATCAGAAAGCCTCTGGGTTCTCCCGTGAGCAAAACAAGTGTCTTGTCTAAAGATGTATTCTAGCTTCAAGCACTCACCTATAATTATTATATTGCTTCTGCATTATAATTTGTTTGTAGGCAGACTCAATATATAATGCATCATAACCAAGTGTAAGTGCAAAGCTGGATGAGCTCCAATGGAAACTTGTTTTCTCTGCCTGCTGAGATCGATTTCTGTTCTAAAATACAGTGACGTGATTTCTCGAACTGAAAACCAAACTTATTTCGCACTGCATTCCTTTTAAAAACTTTACTCACATCCGATCATCATCATGGCCACTGCGAAAATCTTCTCTCCGTCCGTGGTGGGGGCGATGTTGCCAAAGCCAATGCTGGTCAGGCTGGTCATAGTGAAGTACAGAGAGGTGATGTAGACCGAATCCTTGCTGGGTCCACCTTCCCACTTGCCTGTTCCACTGATGTTGAAGCGGTAAGGTGTACCCACGGCTTCGCTCAGCAGGTACAACCAGCTGTTGTTCCGCACTACATTGGCATCTTCGTCAATGACCTCGTAGTCACCAATGCTGTACCAGATACAGGCCAGCCAATGTGCAGCGAGACCAAACACACACACCAGCAGAACCAGCACTGCTGCTCCATACTCAATGTAGTGGTCCAATTTACGAGCCACACGTCCTAAACGCAGCAGCCGGACCACTTTCAGAGAACTGAAGAGACTGCTGATGCCCTGCAATAACACAAAACAACAATGTGTTTGTACTCTTTTAGTATTAAACTTAGATTCGATTTGGACACTGTTCAAACAAAGTATCACCAGAGGGGGTGTGTTATGGTGAGATTACTTCTGATTGTTTGTAGCTGTAGTTAATCACAGTCGTTATGTTACTTGACTGTAACACACAACCTTAAATGTTCTCTTGCCTTTATATGACAAGTAAAAATAGTTCCTGGTTGTTAGTCTGGTACTTAGAAACATTTACACATACAACGTTTTATGTATTTAAGTATTATTAGGTTCTGTTTTTTGAGGCTTTGAGGATTCTATATATTTGAAAGGCTATGTGGGTGTGGCATCAACCGCGCACCAGACATCTTAATTTATAATTATATAATTTATAATTATAATTAAATGACTATAATTTTTTTTAACAGACTAAAATTGCTTTGAACAAATATCCTAGCTTAGTTGGGGTCAGAGCACATCCCAGGTGCAATGAGGGTAAAGGGTCTTGCTCAAGGACCCACATTGGTAACTTCAGTGGACCTGGGATTTGAACCCACAACCTTCAGATTGATAACCCAACACCCTAACCACTGAGCTACGACATCCTATTTCAAGGTGTGTCAGTGTGTCCTTCCTATGACGACGTGGTTCCTTGGTGTGTTTGGGGCGTCACGTGCAATAAATCAGTGTGTCACTTGCTATTCCCTTTTACGAGAATGGTGTCATCTGACTTTGGCGGGGTTGGGGGGTGGGGTTAAACAGTGCATTGCAACAAGTATAAACCGGGTCAAGTGACTAGTAGCTTATGAAACCAGGTTTATATAGTCATATATGTGTTGGTATTCATGGAGCATTGAGCTCCATTTGAAATACCTGAATTGTGACGTGTTTAATGAGAGGCAGTGTGTAATGATGCCATAATTAAAACCCAAGATATATAATGATTCGAAATAAAATTAATACTGTAATACCTTTTAATTATAATAGTGATTATTACTCATTTTCTAAGAGATAATCACACATCATTTGGCTCTGGTTCAAACCCCCACAGTGTAATTATGTTTAATGGAAAGCAGTGCCTCATAGAGTGATACAGACTCGGTGTGTGACGCTATCATATAATATGTTCATGGATAAAACACTTCAACCAATCAGACTCTAAAGTTGAAACTAACTTATATAAAAATGAACATTTTACTTTACTTTCAAAAACAAGTCAAATGAATGAGGACTCTTACAAGCTTTACACAATACTTGATTAAAAATTTAGCAAATTACATTAAAACTAGGTTTAATTTTCCATTCGTTTTGGATCTTTATGCATAACATAATTTAAAAGCGCAAAATACTACAAAATAAATACAATGCAATATATATGTGAACAAGCAAACAAGCAAACATGTGTGTTAAGTGTGACAGATTTAAACAGGTTTAAAATGGGGCCTTTGTACAGATACATCCCTGAACATGTTTAATACAATTACTGCAGAGAAATGTATGAACCAATTGTTTCTTCAATTCTTTCCGTCTTTATTTCCATAATTATGACATGTCTTTTGAGGTTTGCAAAAAAACCTGTGAAAGTCTATTTCGAACGTTCTGCTAAAATATGATGGAATTTTCATGAATTTTGCAACTTTGATGCATTGTATTCGTTTTGTGATCATTTTCAACCCAAACTATCAGGAAGTTGCCAAGATTCACTTCATATTTCACTTTTAGAAAGCAAGGCTTATGTGTAAAGGCTTTATGTTTATATCACTCATTCCTTTAAGTCTGCACGTTCATATTCATACATACTGACTCAAAACTTATTTCATTAGATATTCTCAAGACTTCTTGATGTTGCATCCTCAGCAAAAATATCCTCAGTATGTTTAACAGGGGGCGGCACGGTGGCTTAGTGGTTAGTACGTTCGCCTCTCAGTGCTAGGGATTCCCGTTTCGAATCCCCATCTGGGTGGAGTTTCCATGTTCTCCCCGTGTCTGCGTGGGTTTCCTCCGGGTTCTCCGGTTTCCTCCCACAGTCCAAAAACATGGATTAAGTCAATTGAATTCTCAAAATTGCCCCATATAGAGTGTGTGTGTGAGTGAGTGTGTGCCCAGCGATGGATTGGCGCCCTGTCCTGGGTGTATCTGCCCAGCGCCCGAGATGTTTTCCCCTGGATGGGCATGGGGAACCCCACCGCGACCCTAATAGAGGATAAAGCGGGAGATAATGAATGAATGAATGTTTAACAGGTAGAATAATATCCTTTTCGCACTGAGTATAATTTTAATATCCATTTAGTTACAATTTGAATTGATCCTAATTAATAGTTTAATGTGTGTAGTATAAACCCATTTAGAAAACAAATAGTTCTAGTCCTTAAATCTGATATTTTGACAATAACGCACACCTCTGACCGCTTCACATTCGTATGAATGCGTGATATACAATACATTATTTTAAATCTAGACCAGTTTCTTTACAATTTTGTTTCCAATTATCTCATTTATGAATGAAACCTTGTTTTTGATTATAGTACCTTACTGCTCCAGCACCTGTCCATCAACAATCCTAAAATGAAACCTGCATTACTGCTGAATCTTTACTGCAACAAAAAGGACTCGAAGTGGGCTTGCAATGTCTCGTCATTTGGAAATAAACGGTAATCATATGCTTTTCAAGTGCTTTGGCTCTCTGAATGATGATCGTCACAGGTGCTCTATTAAGATACGTTACACCAGCATCATTTTGTACTCTGAAGGAACTATAGATGACAGTAATTCTAGCATTGTAATGTTATGGTGCTTCCACATCACTGACATACCCTGTCTGTTTATCTGGTAACCTACACAAAACTCCCAAAAAAATTGCATTGCCTTCATTTAGGAAAAAAGAGGTCATGCATGACTGTACAGTGTTTTCCTGAGTGCAGTACACACGCATGCAGACACCCTCTGAGGCAGCACTGCAACAGAGCTGCTGTTTAAAAAAGCTGCGAGTCCTGTGTTGACATGACCAGCACAGTCAGCAGCCTCATGGATCTGATGTGTGGAAAGCATTACATTACAGTTCCATTATATTTGCTCATTTAGCAAATGCTTTCATCCAAAGCAAATAACATGTATCCCAACTTGGTTGATACAACAAGGGTTGATACGGCTAGGGATGCTGTGAGGGTTAAGGGATGCTAATGAAGGTTAAGGGTCTTGCTTAAGGACCCACAATGGTAACTTCAGTGAATTTGAACCCACAACCTTCAGATTACTAGCCCAACATTTAAACCACTGAACTACCGCCCCCTTTTTATGCTGTGATCTTGCAAATAATGACCTGTCAGCGTCATGAAAAGCTTTAAGAGCACACTGTAAATTCTGAAGCCCTGAAAAAGGAAGCCGTCTGAGTGGCCATTCATTTCCAAATAGTGTGAAGTTACAAATAGGAAACCGTGATGTTTGATTGGTTACATAATGCATGCACACATTGTTTGATTGTATAGTCTGTAATAACAACTCAACACTATTTATTTCCACTGTTTAAGCTTCAGAAACGAAGCAACATTCATTTTTGAGGGTGACAATTCAGCTGATATGTCATGGCACTGAGATGAGCCTGTCATGACACCGGTGATGATTAGAACGGTGTTAGGCCAGGACATGACTGTTGATATCAGGAGCAACATCCTTTTGTAATGATGTCACTTTTTATAGCACTTTACATAGACTGTCATGACTATTCCCTTATATCATAATTCAGGTGCAAAACCTGCTACTACTAAATTTCCCTATTTGCTCGTAAATTTCCCTATTTTAATAAATTTCCCTATTTGCTCGTAAGTTTGTTGAAATGTTCCTCTCAGCATTAATTTCCTGTCAGAGCATTTTTCGCTTGTGCCTTTGCACATTTTTGACATCTCATTACTCTTAACATTCAAGTTTTATTCATTCATTATCTTCAGCTTTATCCTCTATTAGGGTCGTGGTGGGGTTCCCCATGCCCATCCAGGGGAGAACGTCTCGGGCGCTGGGCAGATAGACCCAGGACAGGGCGCCAATCCATCGCTGGGCACACACTCACTCACACAGACACACTCTATATGGGGCAATTTTGAGAATTCAATTGACTTGATCCATGTTTTTGGACTGTGGGAGGAAACCGGAGAACCCGGAGGAAACCCACACAGACACAGGGAGAACATGGAAACATGCGAACGTGCTAACCACTAAGCCACCATGCCGCCCATTCAAGTTTTAGCTTTTATTTATTTATGTATAGCTCATTGTGTTAAAGCAGGTTTACAGTGGTCTAATCCTAAACTCCCAAAACAACAGTTCACAAGTGGCTTAGTTGTTCCATGTTCTCCCCGTATCCGCGGGTTTCCTCCCACAGTCCAAAAACATGGACTCAAGGTAAATTAAATACTCTAAATTGCCCCATATAGTGTGTGTCTGTAAGTATAAGTGTGCCCAGCGATTGACACCCTTTCCTGCACCTGTAATGTTCTTCCCAAGATACACAAAATTTAATACACAATGTGGGGAATCCATCCATCCATCCATTATCTTCCACTTTATCCTCTACTAGGGTTGTGGGGGGGGGTTCCCCATGCCCATCCAGGGGAGAATGTTTCAGGCGCTGGGCAGATACACCCAGGACAGGACGCCAATCTATCCCTGGGCACACACTCACTCACACAAACACACTCTATATGGGGCAATTTGGAGTATTCAATTGACCTTGAGCCATGTTTTGGACCGTGGGAGGAAACCGGAGAACCCGGAGGAAACCCACGCGAACACTGAGAGAACATGGAAACTCCACCCAGATTGGGATTCGAACCGGGAATCCCTAGCGCTGAGAGGCGAACGTGCAAACCATGTGGGGAATGTGTTTTTAAAATGTAAATTGATGAAATAAATAAATAAACATTCAAAGACAAGTTAAATGGTTTTCCATCGCTAATATTTAAAAAAAAATTAAAATTCAGCTCATGTTGATAGTCAAGGGCAGCAGTTAGGTTCTGAGGCTACTGAAAGAGGGGAGCATGAAATCCAGCTGTGCCACTGCTTGAGAGGACATTAAATGCCTGATGTCCAAAATACATAATAAATTAAGATTTAATGAGTAAGACTCAGGTGGCACAGTGGAGCAGTGTTTTGCACCCCCTCCTTGCAGCAAGGAGCCTCTGAGTTCAATTTCAGAAAGGGTGAATAAGGTTTTTCATGTTTCAAGTTTGCATGTTCTTGTTTTTGTGTCTGTTACTGGGATTTGGTAAAGGTACTAAATAAATTAAATAAATCTGACATTCTTTGCGATCAACACACAGGTTGTCTCACTGAGGACACTCTAAAGCTCCAGACATGAAAAACACACACACACACACACACACACACACACACACACACACACACACACACACACACTTTCTCCTAGGACTTTAATGCTTTAGCGTATAGCAAGTTTCCGGAGACTGCGCTGTTTAATCGAGAGAGAAAGAGAAAGAGCGATAAAGAGACTAATGCACTTACCTATAGAGAGAAACAGAGACATGACGAGGTAAAGCAGTTAATGGCTTAATGCATGTAATAGATTAAAGGCAGAGACACATTACTCCTATCACTAACAGTTATGCATGGCGGTGCCAAAGTCAATGAACACAAGCCGTTTAGATGAATCATCCACATCCCGTTGCACTGGACCTTAAGTCATCAGACATCCAGCACAAACTACAGCATGAAGGTTTTAAACATCTAAACAGTCTGAAAATCCAAACATGCAGATTACATGTGTATATACAGAACAGGACGCCAATCTATCGCTGGACACATACTCACTCACACATACACATACACTATATGGGGCAATTTAGAGTATTCAGTTTACCTTAAATCCATGTATTTGGACTATAGGAGCAAACACACGTGGACATGGTAATTTCACCCTGATTGGGTTTGAACCTGGAATCCCCAGTGTGGAGAGGCAAATGTGCTAACCACTGAGCCACCATGCAGCCCTCTTTTTTAATAACTTATCTTAATTGATATATTAGATGTATCTTTTTAACTTTATATTTATACTTTAATGCTGAGAATGTGAATTTCCCCATTGTGGGACCAATAAAAGCGTATCGTATCTTATCTTATATTATCTTAAGAAATTTCAGACAATAACACACTTAAAATCTGCCCTGCATGCTGAACGACACTAATGCACTCGTACTCTAAATCTAAGAAAACGTTATAATTAGGCAGTGTGCATATTCATTTGGTAATATGTAACACACACATCTGGTCCTCATGATATTTAAAGATTTGAAGCGTACACTATGAGGTTAGATAAGATTTGTAAGGAGCACATGATTCCATTTAAACCTCATCAATGGAACCTTCCTCTTTCAGCATCTTGGCTGAAAATGTGATAGTTCTTCAAATCCCCCCTTGGTATTTGCCTTTGGGATGCAACATAGTGAAATAAAAGCAAGGCTCCTGTTCATATACAGTATGTAGCGGATTGCGCCAGCCGTATCACAGACGAAGCCTTGTCTATTTTATAAGTTTCACTGATGAACAACATGCACTCTGTAGTTCTATAATTACAGCCTGTATGTGTTTCACTGCATACTTTGTTAGTCCCTTTTGTTGTGTTCTGTGATGATCAGAACCACTGCAGAATAGACATTTTTTTGGGTGGTGGATGATTCTCAGCACTGTAGTGTAGACGAACATGGTGGTGGTGCTGGACATGCTGCTTTTAAACTCCTCCGTGTCACCTCTGGATTAAAAATAATCCACTAATTAAAGGTCTTCAATCACTTATACTCGTTAAGCAGGTTTCTATGCTTACTGATAGGGGCAGTCAGAGGCTTGTGGTTAAGGAAAACGCCTTGCGACCTAAGGGTCCGGTTTCATACCCGGTCCCACCAACTACAATGGTTGAAGTGCCCTTGGACAAGGCGCCATATACAAGGCTGCCCACCACGTGTTCTCTCTTCACTCAGTGTGTGTATATGTGTGTGTTTCACTGCATGGATAGGTTAAATGTGGAAGACTAATTCCTCTGTGTGTAAGTACATTGGGCAAAATAGATCACTCTATCACTTTATGATGGATTAGACAAGAAATTTCTATGATTTTACATTTTTAAGGTGCAATAAAGAGCAATAGGGTAGATTCAGTAATACAATGCACAGTCAGTCAACACAGTGTTGCTGTGTTTTAGTAATCTAGTAATCTAGTTGTAGCAACACAGCACACACCACTATATATTTGTCACAGAAGTGCTGAAAATGATAAACCATCAAAATAATACCTGCTCTTTGATGGATCATAATATGCTGCCATATATATTTTAAGCACGAAACTCCTCTTTGATTAAAATTTCCATCCATCCATCCATTATCGTCCACTTTATCCTATATTAGGGTCGCGGGGGGGTTCCCCATGCCCATCCAGGCGAGAACGTTTCGGGCTCTGGGCAGATAGACCCAGGACAGGGCGCCAATCTATCGCTGGACTGATTTGAATTTATAAATAAATGTTCACAAATATACAACAGCTCCACTGTCTATAGTGAATTAAAGTAAAGTTATAATCTGTATCTGTTGGAAATCAAGGACTGCTTTATTGTTCACCCTGTTTATCTGGTAAATTAATATGATACAGGGTATAAGTATGATATAATATATAAATACATAGTTCTTTAACCATTTCAGCGATATGAGCAACTTGCACTGACAGCTGGATTCAGGACCAAAATCTGCCGCTGTACAAAATAAAGCCATCAGAGGTTCATTTATAATGCAACACCAAAACAGATTCAGCCCTGACAGATCTTTGTGCTGATGCAGTCCCCAGTTTTAAAATACTGCAGCGAATCAGTGTCTGAAAGCATGTGGCTACTACAGTGCTTATCCAGAGCAGTTTAAATCATAATTCCCAGTTTGTTTTTGAATAAATGCATGTAAACTGCTTAAGGAACGGGTCAGCCTTCGATTGCAGTAGTTAACTGTGAGTTTATTACTTAAACTTAGACATCTCAGCAACAGACTTTGTGTGATATCTATGTGAGATAAAGAATACTAAAGGGCCTAAAAGCAAAGATAAACAGTCTTGAATTATAAGATTTATTTTGCATTGCAGCAAATTTTCCACTGGCTAATTGGGACAAAGTAGTGCACGTGTCAAAAGATTAATTAAATGGGCTGGAAATGTGGTGAAACTCAGCTCACCTCATCTACATTTTCAAAGGCGTTGATGACATCATAAGGCAGGCAAGACAACAAGTCGATGACGAACCAGGTCTTCACATAGTTCATGCGGATGAGCTTAGGGTCAGATATCACCTCTCCAGCAGGTCCCACAAATGTGGTGTGGAAATTCAGCACAATATCCACAAGAAAAATGACATCCACAATGCTGTCCACCACCAGCCAGGTGACATTGTTCTGCTTGGTCTTAAAGGAGACGTTATAGGGCACCATTATCGCTGTATAGAAGGTGAGGATGAGAATCACCCAATCCCAGGTGGTCTTGAAAGTGCAGTAGTGCAGGATAATGTGGGGTGGGGTCTTTGGTGTCTCTTGCTTGTATTGGGGTAGGATGTCCGAACCTAACTGCAATACCTGAATAAAGAGACAGAATAGAACTACAATAAGTATAGTGTGGTATTTCGGGGTAATTGCATGGATGAACAGACCTCATGATCTCAAATGTTTATGGACACCAAGACTTTGTGTGAATAACTATAAGTAATACAATGGGAGTTTCCACTTTGCTGCTGTTAGAGATGTGATTCTATCTCAGTAAGATTAAGCATTAATGCAAGGAGTCTACTGTTTGCTCACAGTAAGCAGTCGATTTCATCCTACAGCTAATCGAGGTCTGAGCAGGCACCCTAAACTGGGCAAACAATTTCTTCATGCATAGAAGGTTGTCATGCTGGAAGTAAATAGAAGTCTTTATCTAATGTCAGGTTCTGAATGAAGTTTGCATGTTCTTTCTGTGTCTACATGGATTGGTCTAAATTACTAAGTTGCCCCAGGTGCAAATGCAAATCTGCTGCCTTAAAAATCTCTTAATCACAGACTGAGGTTAATTATATTTTGTCCATGAATTCTTATAAATAATTCCCAATGGTCTGTCCACTTCTTCCATAGCGTTTCCCCCTGTAGCGCCACTTCCAGAGTATTTTCTAATTAAAACATTTAACCAATCATATTTCAGCATCACTTGTTGCCAGGGTCAAATAATCTGTCTAAGGTCTTTACTATCACTTCTGGTAGCATAAAATAAGTGATGATAAATCTGTTGCTTCAACCAATCAGATATTAAGTTGGTGACATCAAGGCCTTCTAGCAGGCGTATGTTACATCAGTGTATTCACGCCTTTTGATTGGATAGCGAGAGAGTATACTGCCTCAGGTAGACATTTTCAGCGAATTAATACTTTTGTCAGAAATTACACATTTCAGCATCAGCTTCGGTGTCAATAGAACAGGATTCGTTGATGAGAATGATTGAACTTTTTTGAGGAAAAAAAGAGGATGGATTTTGTGTACACATAATCAGGATATAATTGAGTGTTGTTTTTAAAAATATTTTATGAGGTCATTGTTGGACAGAGCATTACTGAAATTGATTTGGACAGAGCATTACTGAAAACCAAAATGTGAAATGCACTGCTCGCCACTGTGTGAATATTATAATCTATGTGTTTGTCTATGTGTATGGGATGACAACCCATGCAGGATGTTTCTTCGTCTGTGCTGTGATAGGCTCATAAACACCTTGTTATGATAAGTGAATTACAAAAAGAATAACTGTATTATGTAACACACAGACACAGACACGCACACACACACACACACACACACACACACACACACACACACACACACACACACACACACACACACACATATACATTGTACCTCAGCTAAACGAGAGTGCTTGTGGACATTTTCTCCCTTATGAACAGTGGGAGCCAGCTGCTGTAGTACGCCGCGGCTGCTTGTTAATGCACGAGTCAGACGAGCAAACTTGCCCCATCCTGAAAAACCAACCAAGAATATTAGTCATTCTGAACATAACATGAAAATAAGGCAAAAAGCCATTAAAGCGTATCCGAGTTAATTACAAGCAGTAGATATTCAGCCAGAGATGATGAACTACAGCACAACGATGCCTCTGGCGTTGAAATAACTCTCTCGTGAGTTTAAAAAGCAAATTCACTGTAATAAAATGTTATTGTTGATCTGCTGCTTATAGTACAATTGTTTAAATAAGTCCTTTGTATTTTATTATACGTTTAATCTCATCTTAATCTCATCTATATATATATATATATATATATTATATATATATATATATATATATATATATATATATATATATATATCCATGTCATCTCATTATCTTCTGATTAATGCTATACTATGGACTATGGTTGTAGGGGAATCCCATGCCCATCCAGGGCAGAACATTTCAGGGCTGTACAGATGAATAGATACACCCAGGACAGGGCCCAATCTAATGATGGGCACCCCCAACAGTATTACGCTAAAAAGAAAGATATATACAGTGTATATATATTCATTTTGTTGCTCTTCTAATTTCTCAAACTGTTACCTCACTGTTATCAGTTCATTAAAAGAGTTCATTTAGTCGCTCTCATGACTTTAAAACCTTCAGGCACTCAGACAGCTGACTGTAAAACACACGTCATCCAGCTTTTTATTAAACAGTTAAACTTTCACCATCACATCCAACTTTCTAGTTCATTATAATGACCTGCCATGCGTCTTTTCACCCACCTTTAGATGAATCATCCTCAATGGGCTGCTTAAACGCAGTGATGTCATTAAAGGTGCAGAGAAAAAGCACTACTTTGTCTTGTTCATTACGGATGGGTGCAATTTTCACAAAGAACCACACAGGCATTCCTGTTTTGGGTTTGCAAAAAAAAAAATGGAATGAGTTCAATATTACAATGCATACATATGAGTTGTTTTTGATTTACTTACGGTTCTTTTTGTACATGAGAATTTCAAATGAGTTCATTTCATAGTTTTCAAAGGTCTGGCGCACTTTCTCACACGTCTCTTTCTCAGTCAGTTCGCCGTACATGAAGCTGAAGATAAAGAAAAACATGCCATTTTGAATCTACATTTATGTAATTATCTTATATATCAATTATCTTACATATATCTGAATCTGATTCACAGGATGGTTCAGTACCCAGCTCCCATAGTGAGAAAGGTAAGAAAACACCACAGGATGCCAGTTCACAATTACAACCATATCACATATTTCTAGAATCTTTATCTCATTATCTTTCACTTAATCCAGGGAAATAGTTTGGGGTTAAAAAATCAGGGTTGGCTATGATAAATCCCTCCAGAGCAATTAAGGTTAGGAGCCTTCCTCAAGGACCCACAGTGGAACTTGGGATTTGAACCCAGAACCTTCAGACTGATAACCCAACACCCTAACCGCTTAGTTACCCCACCCTTCTACTACATATATAAAAGAAACTGTAAATACAAAACAAAAAATCATTATAAAATAAATTTAAATTTAAAGTTTGAAGTTGTAAATTATAGTAACTAGAAGTGTTACATCACATTATGGCAAAATGAATTCAGTGTTTATATAAATCTAAATAAACTTATCAAAAACTGTTAAAACGCTGATTCATTTGGTAACGTGGGAACTGCAATGGGTTGCCATACCCATAAATATACTTGAGTATCTGCAGCTGTAGATCAAGCACCCTGTTGACTGTTGGGATGTGTGTGTGTGTTTGTGTGCGCATACATGGATGTGTGTTTTTGAGTGTGTGTGTTTGTGTGTGTGGTCGTGTATTTCACCTGGACAAAAGAAGGATAAAAAGATTATAAACCTGCAGGTGCTGCTCTTCTGCATGACTTCAGCTCGATGATATCCAGAGAGCTTGCAGAATCCATCATTACTGTAGACAATGGGCCAATCCACAATCTGGGCATTTCCCAAAACAAAATTTGTATCTGGTATGAAGCAACAACAGAATTAGCTGTAAAACGGACTTACACACTTCCCTTAACTTGTTCCTACAAAGAAATCTGTGAATCGGACTAAAATCAGTTCTCAAGTCTCATTCAGTATATCTGTCCTTAGAACATGAACTACCCACAACTAATAACCAGAGACTTTTTCACATGTGTGAACACAGTTCAGTTACCTTCAGGGTGGAACCAATAAGAAAACATGGCAGGACAATTGCAGAGCTGAGTGAACACTGAGTGGGGTAAATGCTAAGAGGGGTGATGCTGATGAGGTAAATGGAGCTCATGTTCTTTTATTGGGAGGGGTAAATGCAAAAGAAGCAGGGAAAACACTGGGGAGAGTAAATGGGTAAAAACATGGTGTGGGATGAATGCAGAGCAGTGTGAGTTCTGTGTGGGTGAATGCAGGGCAGGGTAAATACTCGAGTGGGGTGAATGCAGTGCAGGGTAAATTTTAAATGGGGTGGAAACAATGCAAGGTGAATTTTAGGTAGGGTAAATATGAAGCCGGGTAAATGCAATGCAGGGTAAATTTTGGGTGGGGTAAATGCAGAACAGGGTGAATACTGGGTTACAATAAAAATAGTCACCTTTATTTTTTTTTCTCTTTGATTTTATGTATTATTGTGTGAAAAAACTTTTATGTGGATAAAATATTCAACCCCTGCTGACGTCTTCACACCAAAACACTGAATGCTAGTTTTGCTTTGTAGCAACTGTAGGACTAAAAGTTTGATCTATATGGATGTGTACTGGACAGAAGCAACAACAATTTTTAATTAAAAAAACATTAAAACTTACAAAACACTTCATTTCTGGTTTATACAATAAAAAAAGTATTAAGGTTTAGTTATTTAAATAATAAAACAAAAAAAAAAACTATAGATTTACCTCAGAATGATAAACGATTAGTTCAGGTTTACAGCTAAAACCTAAACTATACTTTTTGTACATTCAAAGCAACAATATAATTATTCATTCATTTCATTCATTATCTTCTGCTTTATCCTCTATTAGGGTCACGGTGGGGTTCCCCATGCCCATCCAGGGGAGAACGTTTCAGGCGCTGGCAGATACACCCAGGACAGGGCGCCACTCTATCGCTGGGCACACACTCACTCACACAAACATACTCTACATGGGGCAATTTGGAGAACTCAATTGTCTTGATCCATGCTTTTAGACTGTGGGAGGAAACCGGAGAACCTGGAGAAAACCCACGCGGACACGGGGAGAACATGGAAACTCCACCCAGATGGGGATTCGAACCAGGAATCCCTAACGCTGAAAGGCGAACGTTCTAACCACTAAGCCACCGTGCCGCCAGGACAATATAATTAAAGATGTTTAAAATTCCAGAGAACCAGTAAATGTTGTTAGCAGGTTTCCCCTGGTTTCTGTTGGTCATTAAGTAGTTATTCCCTGATCAGTAAATAAAGTGATAAGTAATAAATGCATTTTGCTTACAGTGCTTACATACAGAATAATTGGTCCTCCACATTTAATCCAACCGTGCAGTGAAACACACACACACACACACACACTGAGTAAAGTGAGCACATGTACCCAAAGTGGTGGGCAGGCTTTATATGGCACCGGGAGCAAATGGGGTTAGGTGCCTTGCCAAGGGGTACTTGATGGGACCGAGGAATCGAACTATGGACCTTAAGGTCGTAAGGCTGGTACTTTTAACCACAAGCCTACAACTGCAGTTCATTTCATTCATTCATTCATTCATTCATTATCTTCTGCTTAATCCTCTACTTAATCCTCTATTGCAGGGGGTTAGCAATGCCCATCCAGGGGAGAAGGTTTCTGGCGCTGGGCAGATACACCCAGGACAGAACTCCAACCTATCAGTGAACACCCACTCACTCACACAGACACACTATATGGGACAATTTAAAGCATTTAATTTACCTTGAATCCATGTTTTTGGACTGTGGGAGGATTCGAACCTGGATCCCCAGCACTGAGAGCCGGACGTGTCAACCACCAAGGCACTATGCCACCTGCCCGCAATTTAGCTTCAGTTTAATTTAAACTAGATCAGCATTAGACCAGTTTTAACCAGTTGATGCTGGTACTGTTCAGTTCTGGATATTCAGCAGAGAGTTTGATTTGTACTTTAGTTTGAAATGTGCATTACTTTAAAACTGCACTCCACTATCCAGCCTACATTAGAGTTCAGAGTTATACTTTTATAATTGCATTTTTAATGGCTGTATTGCTTGTATAAGCAGTAAGAGAGTTCATACGCATAGCGAGTGTGTACTGTCATTAACGATTTAATACCAAGCCACTAATGTAATGGAAAATTCCAGAACAAATATTTACATTTCAGGTTCCTCGATTTCAAGTATCCTACAAAACATCCCAATTGATGTAAGATGCACTTAATGTGGTTATCTTCTCTTTGAGTTCTAATTGTAGACAAAAGGAAAGCGGAGACTAACAAGACTGTACAGATTTGTAAAAAAGACGTGATTTAAAAAAAAAAAAAGTCCCATTGCAGAATTGCCACCTGTAGTGTTTCTATAAATCCATCTGGGCCGTAATGAAGCCTGCATGAGTTTATCCAGCATCAGGGATCGGTCTGGTAAATCAGATTCATTAACGCATGAGCAAACATGGGCAAGAGGCTGTCACTGAACCAGCAGGATTAGTAACTCAGATGGGAATACTGAAACCTTACATCAGGCCATACTGTTGCTGCTCTCTTTCACATCTACAATAGGATTTTCACAATACAGGAACATGCCTAAATGTCTAAACATGGAGTGGAATAAGATAAATGACATTGTTTAAATCTATAGGCTAGGAACATTTTCACAACATTTTGTAAAGATACAGACATGGATGAGTGGGATGGAGTAGAAAAAGCACTATATGACTGAGTTGTTATACCTGTCTGTCTATGGGATAATGTCCAAACTAAAAAAGATAAAAGAAAAAAGTGGTTAAAAGCAGTCTGAGGGAAGCACAGACCTGAACACAGCCAAATCCTCACTGTGAAATTGGATTCTTTACTAAAAACGCTGGTTAATAACAGTGTTCATTCTACACAGAGGATTTGTTGTGTTATGAAATGACGCTGAATCAGAAAGAAACAATGAAATCATAACATGATGAACAGATACAAACATAACGTCATCTTAGCTGAACTCACCTTCATCTCTCACAGGAATATCAGTTTAGAAAATCCAAAGCATACTTTAATTTAATGTGTTATTACAGTTGATATTACAAAACAGCACTTAATAATAAAGAAGAGTGGCTTTATAAACATATACAAGTTAGTTCATACTGAACAGGGTCAGGACTCAAATACATTTAATATAATAAATGCTTATTTCATATGCATTTACTATAAGAACTAAATTATTGGGATACACAAATTATTACATTTTTGTTTTTTTATTGAGTTTAGGGAAGGCCTTTTGTTAGTCCACCATGGCTGTGTCTCATTGCACAAAGCAAGGACCACATAATGGTACTATTAATAATTAATATAATGTTTTTACTGTAAGTTTAAATGAGTAAAATAAACATATTTAAATATTTTCCCTATTAAGAATGTGTTAACTTTCTAATGGGTTTTGCTTTATTAGACGAATGTTACTATAAGGCTAAGCAATAAAAGTAAAATAAGAATATTTAAAACAGTATTTTTATTATTGCATGATAAAATAAAACTAGATGAATCTAGACCTGAAAATCAACTTTTGTGCTTTTACAGCCTTAAGAATATTGTCCTAGGGTGTATTGGTATTTTTAACTCCAACCATAGTTATATACAATATTAAAACTTTTTTCATCTGTATTGGTATTTTTAACTCCAACCATATTTTTTCATCTTATGAGTGGCTTGTTTCAAAATGTATCTACAAGTGAAAACTGTTAGAATAAGTTAGTGTTGAAAAAAGTCTTAACTTGGAAGCAAATCCTACTGTCTGAAATACAGCAGCTGATTCCGTTTGTGGCAGTCCATTATGGATGGACCACAATTTTCTGATGTTTACAAATAGAGCAGTCATTCATATGGGGTTTGAAAAATTCTATTTTTAAAGTAAACTGTCTGCTATTCATATTAAAATAGCTTTCCTTTTTTAAACATCAGAAACCTGCATTCTGTAAACACTCCTCCAACATGAACTGAATGCAGAAACAATCATTTTTTTGTCATTAATTAAGTGCAAATGCAAATGCAGTATCATTAAGGCAGACACGTAAAATAACAATAAAATCAGAAGTTTTCTTTGTCTTTGCCCATCTGATTCCACTGTACAGTTACATTGCAATTGATAACTTTTGTATTTTAATTCTCTTTTATTAATATCCTTTTAGAATGAACATACATCACTCTCCAACATCACTTCCATTTTTCTGTACTAATACTATACTACAATAATTCTAAGCCATTTTACAAATTACACTTAAGCTTTATCAAACTAATAAGCTTGTAATCAAACTAATACTGCTATTTTATTATAATACAAAATAATACCATTTATAATGACTAGATTTATTATACTTAAGTAATATTATATTAATATAATGCCTTTTAAATGTAAAACTATTGTACTAAGTTATGTCATTATACTAACACTACAATATCATATTGATCCAGAGTTAACTTGCCTACACTGTAATATGCCAGTAAAACTACCCAGGTTATAATGAGCTTGCTGTATGCTTACTACATGAATACTATATTAAAATAAATATAATGTTATACAGTACTAATTCCACTATACAACTAATATATAATGCACTAATACTAGTCTCTAATATTATACACATGTTTTCCTGAAAATGTTGCCATAAACAATATAGTTTTATTAAATAATCTGTATATAAATAAAAATGTACAACATTTAGTCTGAAAATGTAATAAAGTATGTATGTAATAAAGTATATGTAATAAATGTAATAAAGTATATCAAATTCGATTTCATACATTTTAAAGCTAGTGCAATGACAATCATCAGTCATGTCATGCACGGTGCTTTGAGGGGGTCACAAACTAAGACCGCTCAGTAAACATTATTTTATAGATTTCTTTTAGCTGTATACCACAGAATGAGTTAAAATACCAGATGCACGCACATTAAGATTTAATAATGGTTTAATAACATTGCAGGTGATTATTAATTAGCAGTAATTTGTTTTTGTTTGTTTAGTCTAAGGTCTAATGAATGTGCAATGGATATTATCTACACCATCTGAGGAATATTTGTGTGTATGAATGTGTCTAAATGGACGTGGTGAGAGAAAAAGAAAGAAAATGATGAATACCATATGAATTGGAATTCTGAATGTTAGGCTCACCGTTGGATCTTCGGACGATATTCTCTAGAAAAGTGTTCTGAGGGGCCACCAGTCCTCTGCGACCCCCGGCCATCCCGCTTATTCTACTATTCCCAGCCGGAATGAATTCTTTAAAGTCTACATGGTTTCAGCTGCTGCGGGACAGAAGCTGCTGAGATGCTGCACTGAGCTGCTGATGCGCCCGCTGTGTGTGTGTGTGTGTGTGTGTGTGTGTGTGTGTGTGTGTGTGTGTGTGTGTGTGTGTGTGTGTGTGTGTGTTTCTCTGTGTGTGTGTGTGTTTCTCTGTGTGTGTGTGTGTGTGTGTGTGTGTGTGTGTTTCTCTGTGTGTGTGTGTGTTTCTCTGTGTGTGTGTGTGTGTGTGTGTGTGTGTGTGTGTGTGTGTGTGTGTGTTTCTGTGTGTGTGTGTGTGTGTGTGTGTGTGTGTGTGTGCCCTGGGTCGCACCGCCCATACTGACCGGTTACATTACAGCGGCAGTACAGCACCATCTGCTGGTGACTGACATGTACCACATTACAGACTACACAGAAAAATTACAATTCAAATGTTATAAGAAACTATAGTTATTATTAATAATAACCCACATTCGACACATGCTATTTTAATGTAAGCAGAGTAAATGTAGAGCCCATTAAAATAATACCAAAAAATCATTTAAAATAACATGAACAAATGGACAAATTACTGCGATGCATTCATTTCAGCATCCCAATTTTTGAGAATTCAATCGACTTGATCCATGTTTTTGGACTATGGGAGGAAACCGGAGGAAACCCACGCAGACAACATGGAAACTCCACCCAGATGGGGATTCGAACAGGGAATCCCTAGCGCTGAGAGGCGAACGTGCTAACCACTAAGCCACCGTGCCGCCGCATTTCAGTATCGAACTGTGCATTTAAATCTTTTTAAACAATATAACTGCTTTTTTAAACATTTATATTGATTAAATTGTGAACATTGTCTTTAATTGAATATTACATTTATATTAGTGCACAACTTAATTTTCTTTAATGAGCCATGAAAACTACCTTTGCATTAACGAAGAAGCAGAATTGGATCCAAATAATTTGTAAAAAAGAATAAAATTGTTCTAACTACACAAATTGTTTATAACGATTAGATTTTTAATGATATTATTTCATTTATAAACAACTCTGACGTATCCAACGAGAGATTTGCTTGCGTTGCAATTCCCTCCGCCGCGTAAGTTAGTGCGAAAAAAAGACCAGAGATTTTGCTTGTTAATCAGGAATTTTTTTTTGTAAAAACAGTATCAGAATATCAACAGTATATTTAAATCAAATATACAATGGTACAGCGGTTTACAATTAAATAGAATGGATATTTTAAAGTGCAAATAGTGCGCGGAGGAATACAGAACAAAAGCACTGTGGTTCAGCTGCGCAGGGGAGGGACTCCGTGGGACAGGCTGGTTGCGGGATCGTATCTTGCAGACGTAGTTTCTTAATTTTGCTCAGATTGAGGAAACAGAATTGACCAAAATGCCTGGAATGATGGATAAAGGATCGGATTACTTGGGGAAAGGTCGTTCGAATGGAACAAAAAGCCCATCCAACGCATCGAATGGCCATTTTTCTGACGAGAGTGGCAGTGACGACGACCACGGTATAGCCTCGAACACACATAAACATTTACACACACACGGCTGTGTGAACTTGAACTCGTGTATTATGTTTTTTAAAGCAGAATCAAATGAACTAATCAAGACTTTTGTTTTCTTTGTAGACTTTGGGATGCGCGTGGGCTCCGATTTTCAAGCTAACATTCCTGAATATGATCCTGGTATGTACAGTATGTTCAGTACAGTAAGCTAAACATCGCGCGTACTCGAGTTGCAAATAGAATAAAATGTATATTAAAGTACTAACATGCAGCACAGGTAATGATTCTAGTTTGTGATAATGTCCTGTATGTCGTGTAGAGTGCGATTCAAGTCGAATTGGTGATATTTTTTTCTCAATGGCAGTTAAGCCGAACTGTGGTAGCCTCGGTGCATGCTAGCTCTTGACCCATGTACACTACATTATGAGGCTGCTTCTGAGAGGCACATTCCATTTGCTACTGTAGAAAAGACGCCATTGTTCTCACGTTTGTTTGCTAATAGTATTGTAACCGCACGGCCTTTTAAAAATTTGTATTATTTTTTTTTTACCAAAACCAGTTTTGTTTAAAGACTTTTAAGTCTATTCACTTGCCCCCAGCCTCACACTTCAACGAGCTGTCTGCTCTGTACCACAATTCTTGCCCTATAGTGCTTGTTTGTATAACTCCAAACATTTGAATCTCCAGTAAATTAAAGGTACAGTTTAACTTCCTAATGTCCATGCCACAACAATACAGAGGCAACTGAATGTGTTACCTGCAATCAAAGTTCTGTTTGGTTCTGTATACTAGGACACAAACACAACTACTACTTTATCTGCAAAAGCTTTTTACGGCCTCACAATCTACAGAAGCCAAGCAAAGACAATGAGTGCACATGCCTAAAACAATGAAAGAAATAGTCACACAAAACAACATAAGAACAGTCCAAACCTACCTCACAATTATTAAAAGAAAAATGGAAATAAAAAAATTGCCAAAAAATAAGAAAGAATAAAAAGACTGAAATAAAAAAACAGAAAGTGTCATTAAATTACGCTTAGTTTCAAAATGGTGTTAACCCTCAAATAAATAAATGATTAAATAAATTGACAGAACAGTCAATATTTCAGAACTGTCAAGGCACTTAAAATGCAATAAAAACGAAACTTTTTTTTTCTCCGTAAAATAAACAACAAACTTTTCAGCATTTTCTCAGACAAACTAAGTTGAAAGTACATTTTTGAATAGTTTTACATTTTGTTTAACTGGCACTATCATGGACACATCTGTTGCTGCATCAAGAAATACAACCTGTAACTGCATTATACAAAGAGGAGACCTTATATTATTTTGTGCAAAAACACTATTAAGATGTTTAAATAACTAGTAGTTTATTTATTTTTGGGATTCAGGTTTGGAGCATTAAAAAAGTTATTTATTTTGTCTATGGTTACATGGGGAATTTCGACTCCACGTTTAACTGTTCTATGCAATGAAAGTTAAGTGAGCACATGTACCCAGAATGGTGGGCAGCCTTGTTTATGGTGCCTGGTGGGGCATTTGGCGTTAGATGCCTTGCTCATGGGCTCTTCAGCCATGGTACTTGGTGGGACCAGGATTTAAACCGGGTGCCCACAATCCTACAACTGCCCCCCATAAAAAGCAACATTGAGACAGTGCGCTATTATAAAAAGCAATATATAAATAAATGAACTTGAACTTGAATCTTTTTGCTTGTTTTTGGAAAACGATTTTGCCTAATGCTGTGTGCTGAAGTTACAAAAACATCCAGACTTCTACTAAAAGTGCAAAAAAAAATAATCTTTAATGACTTTGTTTCTTTTATTACGTAGCTTCCACAAAATACAGTGATAAGGACACTGGTGGGATGTTAGTGTGGTCACCGTATCATAACATCGTGGACTCTAAATGTAAGTAACAATGATGCTTCACTTTCATGAATATTTACTGTATTCGGAATATTCACACTCTTTTTCGCTCCACAGTGGATGAATATATTTCAATTGCAAAGGAAAAGCATGGTTATAATGTGGAACAGGTAGGCTCTGTGAATTGTTTTCTTTAAACCATTTTGAATTAACATTTTGTGTGGCATCACGTCATCTCTTTAAATGCTTAGTCAGACATGTGACAAAGGGCAAAATAAAATCCCGGAGAAACCTTTTTGTACTCCTTTCTTATTTAATTTCGGATAACATAATTTTTTTTAAGTGCTACTGAGCTTTTGTATCTGTTCTAATGTTTTAGACAGTGAAGGGATTATGTTTCACTAATATGTGTCATTTTTGCACTTGTTTGAATTGACTAAGCTGATGTAAGTATCCCAAAACAGGTTTTAGCATAGCTGATGGATCTGTTTGTACCCCTCACAGGCCCTTGGCATGCTCTTTTGGCACAAACACAACATTGAGAAGTCTCTGGCTGACCTGCCCAATTTCACTCCCTTCCCGGATGAGTGGACGGTGGAAGATAAAGTGTTATTTGAACAAGCCTTCAGCTTTCATGGCAAGAGCTTCCACAGGATTCAGCAGATGGTGAGTCAATTGATATGTAAGAGAGGAACTCAGTATTGGAAGCATGACGGGAGCAGGAGAGGCACAACATTACATCAGACAGCCAATCAGATCGATGATGCATAAAATCCACAAATATACAGGAAACTCAATGCACCAATCCTTTAATGTTTTTAATGCATATTTTAGAAATGAGTGAAAATTAGAGTGTGGCATCAAATTTTGGGAATGAAGATGTGTTAAAACATCGGCACCAAAAATATGTAAAATAGGAAAATCTATTAAAAACACTTTAATAAATTTCTTATGAAGTCCAAACAGGTTTTTTATTATTCGGTGTCCTCAATGATGGAGGTAATGTTTTGTTCAGTAGAAAAATGTAATGAATTGTAACTAAATAGGAAAATTAAGGAATCGAAAAGTGTGTGTTTATGCTTTTAAATCATTTCAGTAAAAGTACTACATAAATCCCAACATTCACTTTATGGACATAAAAGCAACACCTCCGTGGTTTAAATCAGTTTTTCTATGAAGTACCACTGCCACACGTGTCTTATAAACAATCACCTAGACATGCATGTTGGACATTTGTATGTTTCCAGTTTTGTGGTAACATTTTAGGGGCCCTGTTGTGTTTTGGCATGACTGCACAAAGCAAGTTCTGTAAAAACATGCTTTTAAAACCCAAAAGCTTTTAATACTTTAACATTGTTTAAATTAACTTTACTGATTGCAGTTGCCGGACAAATCTATATCAAGTCTTGTGAAGTACTACTACTCGTGGAAAAAGACCAGATCCAGGACAAGTTTAATGGACCGCCAAGCTCGAAAGCTGGCAAATCGCAATAATCAGGATGAAAGGTGCGGCAGGGTGAGACTTGCTGGGGAAATATAAGACGCATACATGAAGAGAAAGACAACTTTTTTACTTATACTTTGTTTGTACAGTGAGGAAGAAATGGAGGAGGCCAATCCTGTAGAAGCAAACGACAGTGATTATGATCCCACTAAGGAGACGAAGAAAGAGGTAACATACATATAATGACATCCTTCAGTACTCAGAATCCACATTTCATAATAAAAGTGAAGTGTTCAATAAACAAAAGTAATATTGTTAGTTTTAGTGCTAAAATCTGATTGGATGAGACGTTTTGAGAGGCAGACATGCACCTCTGAACAGTTCCTTTATTAAATGTGCCATTTGCTATATAATAATTGAGTCAATATAGTGAATCGATTAATTTGAACAGCCAAGCAGTTTTTTTTTTTAGTTTGTTGCTTGTTCTAAAGCACCAAATACAAATGAAGCAACACTATTATGTTGGTAAATAACATTAATAACTTACTAAAGAGTCATTTAAGAAGAAAAGTTCTATTTAAAATATGAGCCAACATCTCAGAAATCTGAAAACTGTACATGTAGCTTACAATCAATGCTAACTGGTTATGATCGTACATTGTGTTGCCGAAGAACATTATTTTGCAAGTATCATTTCATGTATGTTAGTGTATTTTCTATTCTCCTGTTGCAATTTTATAAACACAAAAGTCATTTAATGGATATAAGTAATAAAAGTTTATTAAAAATGTAGTTAGTAGCTTTACCCAGGGACATTATTTCCTCATGATATAATCAGTGTAATGCACCTTTGTTTCATATCTTATTGCTCCAAATCACTTATGTTTTTTAAAAGCTCTCATATAGGATAGATAATCTCTACTCTGTGCTCTCGTTATTCAGAGCCACACTGAGCCACAGGTTATAAGCTCTAAAATCAGCATGGGCCGGAGAGACCATCAGACCCTTCAGCACCGACATCACTCACAGCGCTCAAAATGCCGTCCACCTAAAGGCATGTATCTGACTCAGGAGGACGTGGTGGCCGTTTCTTGTAGCTCCAGCGCCGCCAATACCGTTTTACGGCAGCTCGACATGGAGCTCGTCTCCCTTAAAAGACAGGTAACAGAGTTTAATGGACGCTTGTAGAGTATAGTAAGATTTTTTTTTGGTTTGTTTTCAAGATGACCAATGTTCAACCAAATGTTCAGGTATAAAGCTTTGCTTTGTTTAAATGTTTTATGTTAACGCTGTATTACTATATAAATCGTTATAAGAAACATGATGTAAAGGTTATTTTGAACTCTGGTATAAAATGGTTTAGAACCCATTCGAAAATTCTTACTCTTTATACAGTTTTATCCAGGCTTAAGGCAGGCACCATGTCAAGGTGTGGTAGCTCAGTTGTTGGGGTGTTCAGCTAACAATCTGAGGGTTGTCGGTTTAAATCCTTAGTCCACTGAAGTTACAAGGCCCTCAACTCTCATTGCTCCAGGAAAGCTGTACTCTGTCCCCCCCAACCATTTAATAAGTATATTTGAGTTGCTTTGGGCGGCACGGTGGCTTAGTGGTTAGCACGTTCGCCTCTCAGCACTAGGGATTCCCGGTTCGACTCTCCATCTGGGTGGAGTTTCCATGTTCTCCCCTTGTCTGCGCCGGTTTCCTCCCACAGTCCAAAAACATGGATCAAGTCAATTGAATTCTCAAAATTGCCCCATGTAGAGTGTCTGTGTGAGTGAGTGTGTGCCCAGTGATGGATTGGTGCGCTGTCCTGGGTCTATCTGCCCAGCGCCTGAGACGTTCTCCCCTGGATGGGCATGGGGAACCCCACCGCGACCCTAATAGAGGATAAAGCGGGAGATATTTGACTAACGAAATATATCATATTTATATCATTGTTTTATTTAATAATGAGCAGTGCATTTAATCAACTGTTAAATATTGTTGTTCTAATATCAAATAACTATTCTATTCTAATTAAAATTTTTTATTAGGTTCAAAATGCCAAACAGCTAAACAGTGCACTGAAGCAGAGGATAGAGTCGGGGATCGATGAGTACAGACTCCCTGAGGTAATGAAGACTCCTATATGAATAATAATACTAACGTGGTTAAAAAAAAAAAAAAAAAACATTCAATGCATTATAGGTATACTTCGGTTCTCTATTTAAGTAAAAAGGAACCTAATCCTTATCTCAGGATCAGTGTTTAATCTTAGTTCTGAATTGCTATTTTTCAGCCCAATCAGAAAGTCAACGCTCGCTGGACAACCGATGAGCAGCTGCTCGCTGTACAAGGTACACTAAGCGACGGATTATTCTTCTGTAGTTTATAATTTCACATTCAGCTGGGAGAACATGTTTCATACATACTGAATGGAACATGCAGGGTGGTGTTTGTATGTTCTCCCCATCTGCATGGGTTTGCTCCCACCCAAAACATGCTAATAGGGTGGTTTATGATACAGACAAAATGTATTTGTTGTCTGCAGTTGGCCGGTAACTTAGGACCATAGGATTTCAGCACAGAAACAAGTCTATACACATTCACTATATTTTTTGCACACTCGAGAACACAGATTATAATCAGAGCTTAATATTATGTTGCTTTTCTGAGAGTGCCATAAGATCTCTGCAGTGCTGATGAAATCGTTATGCTCAGGTGTGCGTAAATATGGGAAGGACTTCCAGGCCATCGCTGATGTCATCGGTAACAAGACGGTGGGACAGGTCAAAAACTTCTTTGTGAACTATCGGCGGCGCTTTAACCTGGAGGAGGTGCTGCAGGAGTGGGAGGCGGAGCAGGGAACCCGAGCACCCAATGGAGACAGTACAGCC